>VZTF01009819.1:157415-203265 GCA_013397755.1 Cnemophilus loriae | reverse complement strand
TTTTTTTTTTTTAATCTCTGGATCCGGGGGAGGAGCTGACTCCGGGGTTTGGAGCTTTTAATAGAAAAACTGGAATCTGCTCACGTGGCTGCAGGGCTGGATCTCCCCGTGCTCGGGTCCAGCTGCCTGGAGGGAAGGGCAGGCACTGACCGCTCCAAAAACTCACCGAATCCTCTTCTGGAAGTCTTTGCTGGCTTCTCGTCTTTTATTTTTGCCCCCACTGTGTCTAAGCCCAGGGATTAGCTCAGTTTGGAGCACTCCGAGGTGGCTGTGCGAGGGGGGAGCCTCTTTCCCCGGCTGTGCAAGGGCTGCCCGCGAGGTTTGGGAATGCTGCTGCACCCTGGGTCCCGCCGGGGCTCGAGGAGCTCCTGCCGGGCTGCCCTGATGGACGGAAAATGGGTTTATCCCCGCCGGGGCGGTCCCTGCGTTCCGCCCAGGCAGCAGGACCAGGCAGTTCAGGGGGACCCGGCACAGCCACAGCCGGGGGTTCCTCGCCCTGGGCAGCTCCGCAGCTGCAAATTCCCTGCTGCTGCCGCGGGGAAAACCCCAAATCCGCGGCCAGGAGGCTGAGGGGCAGCGGCAGAGGGGCTGGGTTGGGTCTGCAGGGCGGCTGTGCCACGCTCACGGTTCTGCCCTGCTCCAGCAGCGCATCCGGCGCTCTCTGTGCTGCCCGGAGGAGCCCAAAGCTGCCCTGGCAGAGGTGTGGGGATGGTCAGCGCTGTCCTGGCAGAGGTGTGGGGATGGTCAGCACTGTCCTGGCAGAGGTGTGGGGATGGTCAGCACCTCCTGGCAGAGGTGTGGGGATGTTCAATAGCTCCTGGCAGAGGTGTAGAGAGGTTCAGCACCTCCTGGCAGGGCTGCCAGCAGGACCAGGACGTGCGGCACAGCCCAGAGGGGCAGGACAGGGCCCGGGACGGGGACAGCTCCCCAGGGAGGCACCAGCAGCGAGCAGCAGCTGCCTCAGGCCCTTTTCAGAGCACTCCGGGTGCTCCCCAGCACTTCCCAGCTGCTGTTTGAGCAGCTGGCTCCACCCGGCTGGGCAGGACGGGGCCCTGCACATCTGCTGCCACGCGTCCCCGCGGTCACTCTGGAGACTTGGCAGAGTTTGGAGCAGAGAGAGGCTGAAAGTGATGGACAGGGACCGGGCAGGGCCTTGCTCAGGTGTGGGGCTGCAGCAGAGCCTGCCCCAAACCCTCCCAGCCCCAAAACCCTCCCAGCCCCAAAACCCTCCCAGCCCAATGCTGACCTGTGACCAGCACTAATAAATGCTGGAGTGACGAAGAAAGGATGTTAAAAAGCTGAGGAGAGACCAAAGGAGGCCCTGCCTGGCCCAGCTCTGCTGCAAGCTCCCTCTGACAATTCAATTACACCCCGACACTAATTACTGAGCTGATGGCATCGAGTGCCAGGGCACTGCAGGAGAGGGACAGTGACAGGGGAAGGTGGCAGCAGCAGCACTTGTCACCCAGAGATGCCAAAGTGCATCAAGGGAGCCCTGAAAGGGAGCCAGGATCCGGGGAGGAGCGGGGAGGGAGCGACAGCTCGGAGCTGGAACGGGAACCGCGGGGAGAATCTGCTCAAAATCCTGCCCAGGCACGAGGGAATCAACCAGGAGAGGGTTCACTGGCTCCGTCACTAAAACCACAGCTCCCAGGGCAAGGCAGGCACCAAAAGGTTCATTAAAACAAAGGGGTTAAAAGGTCACCTTTTGCCTGGCACAGAGGGCTGAAAGGGGCAGGCAGAACTCAGCTTCAGGGCATTTATTACTGGAGTTTTTCTCCGCTCTCCAATAATTTAAATTTTTGCATTCGTTAAAGCAGCATTACCAATTCTCAGTGTTCCTGTTTGCCCATTCCCTCTCCCGGACAGGATCTCAATTTATTCCAGACAAATCCTCTGAGGCAGCTTCCTGTGCCCCCTCTTTAATGTTTGACTCTGCTCCTGGCACCCCCCTGGCACAGGGGTCACCAGAGTGGCATCCCCAGCCCTCCCAGCCCTGGATGGGGCAGGAACATCCCCATTCCCTGATCTCCTCCTGGATTTGCCTCCTGGATTGGCTCCTCCAGCTGCAGCCCCCTCTGCCCTCTCCCCTTTAAGCACAAAGTTGTGATGAGGGGACTCCAAGTTAGTCACAGCCCATGGGCATGGCCCCACCTCCCCTCCCCTGCGATATTTTTCCATTGTCTGTTTGGAAAAAGAAGGGGAATTGTGTTGGGAACATCAAAAGCATCTTGAAACCGAGGTGACATTGTCGCTGCTGGTGCTTCCATGGCAACCTGCGTTTGTTTCTCGGAGCTGTTCCATAATAATTAATAAAAACCTCCCCTGCACGTGGGCCCTGCTCCAAGTGCTGCCACAGCTTCCCCGGGTCACGTGGAATTTTCACACCAAAGAACCAGAAAATGGAACTTTTCTGGCCTGCTCTGGGCACTGGGACCAGGCAGGGCCACCCGATGATGCTCCAGGAAAATCCTTAGGCAGGGAATAATTTTCCCATCCTGGATTCCCTGCCTGCTGTGGGAGAAGGGAATTGGGAATGGGCTCACCCAGGAGAGCAGGTGAAGACACAAATCTGAGCAGAGCCTGCAGATCTGGGGGCTCTGATCCTGCCAGATTATTCCACGTGGGAGGAAGAGCAGGCTCTCAGCACCTGGATGGGGACTGCCGAGGAAAACGGAGGTGCAGCAAGGCACGGCTTGGGCATTCAGAGGTGCTTCTCCACAGTTTTAGCTCCAGCCAGAAGCCAGGGGGGAGTTTGCTGCTCCAGCCTTTCAGGGGATCCATAAAACAGAGTGCTTGGACCCAATAGAGCCATCAAACATCCAGGGGCACTTCCTGAGGAGGAGGAGGAGGAGGGCTGAGCCCCAGGGTCCTGGCCGAGCTCCAGCTGAGATAATTCTGTTCTGCCAAGCTCCATTCTCCCTGCAGCTCCAATTGGACACGGGGTTTGGAGGTTTTCTCTGTGAGATGCATTTCTGGCCATTTTTCCTGCTGACTGGATTCTTAGCATAAAAAAAACCCCACAAAAATCCCGATTTCCCCCTGCTCCCTGTGTAGCCTGTCCTGTCTGGGAGGAATCAGCCACCCCAGGCTCTGCAAGGCACTCCCAGGTGAGCTCTGTGTCACCTCCTGTCCCCTGCTGTCCTCACCCTTCCACACAGCAGAGGCTCTGCCACAGAACCCCCAAAGCCAGCTGAAATCCTGGCAGCCCTCAGCGGCCGCTGGGGGCTGGTGAGCCCCAGCTGGCTGAGCTCACCACACACGGTGGGTTTGTGGTGTCAGAGCCCGGCAGGAGCTTTCCCTGGGGTTCCCCACCCTGGCAGCTCCTGCGGCTTGGACCGGGCTCAATCCCCGCTCAGCAGCTCCGAGCTGCAGAGCCAGGAGCCAAAATCCCGGGGGCCAAAATCCCGGGGGCCAAAATCCCGGGAGCCAAAATCCCAGGAGCCAAAATCCCAGGGGCCAAAATCCTGGGAGCCAAAATCCCGGGGGCCAAAATCCCGGGAGCCAAAATCCCGGGGGCCAGGGCTGCTCCTCTGAGCCTGCCTGGGAGCCTCAGAGGCCACTGAAGAGATCCCCCGGCTGCAGCGATTGCCCTGTGCCAAAGGGTCGGGGTTATCCCGGTTCTCTCCCCCTGGATCCCTCCCGGTCCTTCACCCCCTGCCAGGGCTCTGCTGCTGTCACAGGAGACCCCTCAGCCCCCTGCTCCTGCTGGGGAGCAGAGCTCTCAGGGCAGGCGCTTCCCGAGCCTTTGCCAGCTCTGAGGTGGAGCAGCAGCTTTGATTTCCGTGTCGGAGCCCCTGTGCTCCCTGCCCCGTCTGCTGCCGGGATCCTTCCCCGGCGGGCCTGCCTCGCCTGAGCTGCTTCGGCTGCTCCTCACTCCTGGTGTTCACCCCTGCCAGAGCCACCTCTTGCTCTTCCCCCTTCTCCCAATCCCACCCCTCTGATGAAGCAGCGACCCGGGAGTGTCTGCAGGGCCTCGCGTCCTTCACCGGAGCCCAAACCGCGGCAGCCACGGGCAAGGCTTGGCTAAGAAGGGTTTTGTTTTAATTTGTGCACTTAAACATCCGCCCCTCTAACAACGCCAGGGCCAGGCTGGGACAACGCCCTTCCTTACCAGGCTCTCGAGGCTTTTTCTCAAGGTTGTGTCTTATTCTCGTTTTGAATTGAAAAAACCCCAACTTCAAAGCACAGGCAGGTTAAACGCTCTGCCTGGAACCACAGGGAGGGTGAGCGGCGGGGCTGGCAGAACTCGAGGTCTCTTCCCACCCTCGGCACAAGCAATCACCCCTGCAGGAGGCTCACAACGCTGAGCCACATTCCTGGTGCCCTTCCCAATTACCTTCCAGCAGAGGAAAACAGTGAAAACGCAGGATTCAGCATGGAAAACACCCTCGCAGGCTCTGGCTTGCCCGCAGTGAACTTGTTCCTGCACGGCTGGGGCAGGAAGGCTCAGCAGCATCCCTTGGAGCTGGAACGGGGAGGGAAACTCGTGCTGGGCTGCCCAGGGAAGGTCCCTGTCCCTGCTGGTGCCACCCACCCGAGGATTGTCCCCGGGCAGGCACAGCAGAGGATTTGGGGTGACTCCCCCAGCCCAGGCAGGGTTTTGCAGCACAGATTACTGCGAGGCATTTCTGACACCATTCCAGCCCAGGACGGGGGCATGATCAGCATCCCCCGCTTCCCTCGGCACCTCCGGAATGTGGCAATTCCCGAGCCCTCGGGAAGCTGCAGTGAAACCCCTCCCAAACCCCCCAGGCCGAGGCTCCTTTGGGGCAGGGAGGCAGAGGGAGGCGCTCAGGGAAGCCCAGGAAGAGCTGAAATTGCTGCTGGAGTTTCTCGCGGTGGATTAAAACCCGCGAGCTGCGGCGTTTCAGCTGTCCCGCGGCACTGCAGCCCCTCCTCCAGGCTCTCTGGGGTCTCAGAGAGAGAAGTGGGGAGCGCCAGGGCTGATGCCCAGGAGAAGGGAATTAATTGTGCCTTCAGCTGCTCTTGCACTGCCAGGTTTCCTACCCAGGCTCGCAGGTGACCTTCCCCCATCAAACATTAACTCTGCAGCAAACAATCATTAGGGAGCATTTGCTGCCTTTAATAATTAAGGCTTTTATTAATCCACCGGCTCCACTTCAAGCAACAGGTGTCTGCAGAATTAATTCTGTTGTCATTTAGGGGAGGAATAAATGAATACCATTGCGAGGCAGAGGAGGAGGAAGGTGTTCAGATTCCTCTGCACTTTCTAAAGGTGCTGGATCTGCTGCTGGGGCTGTAATTATGCAGATTATTAACTGCCAAACACGAGGCTCAGTCATTTCCAGAGGGAAAATGTGCTCCTGGCAGCCCAAAATGCAATCAAGGCAGGCTGCGAACTCGCAGCAGGCTGGAACTGCACCAGCGGCTGCGAAGCCAGGGCAGCGCAGAGGCAGGCGAGGAGCACCCCTGGAACGGGGGAGCGAGGGCGGGGAGCTGCTCCGAGCCCACCCGCCGGGAACAGCCCCCCCCGCCAGGCCACAGCCCAGCTCGGTGCTGGGTTCGGCTCGGGGACTGCCCGGGCGTGCTGGGAGCCCCAGGAATCCAAAGAGAATTTAAAAACCCCGATGCCGGGGGGAGCCCGAAGCGTTCTGCCGGCAGGAGTGGCAGCGCCCGGGGAGTTGCTGTCCCCAGTGCCCTGACAGGACAAATAAAGGCACCGCAGCCACCCCGATGGGCTCTTCCAGCTGCGAACGGCTCCGGGCGGGTTCTTCCCCTCCCTTCTCCGCTCCCTCGGCTCCTCCGCGGGGCCGGGGCGGCCGCAGCGCAGAAACGGCAAAGCAAACTCGGCTCGGGGCAGGGGGAGCGATGGCGCTGGGTTATGGAACTGCTGGAGAACATCGGCGCTGGAAAACACCAGCACGAAACGCTCCTGTTTGAGCAGAAACCGGTCATAAAGCCGGGCACCAAAGATGTCAGAGTATTTGATTTAAAATAGGCGCGATTTAAGCGTCCCTTTTGTTGTTACTGAAGTTGGGCTGCTGTGGGCAAAATCCCGAGCACAAATCCAAGGATTTCTGAGCTCTCCGGGCTTCCCAGATAAATTCCCTCTTCCTTCACACAACAACAAGGCTCTGAAGTGACATTCAGATGTCACGGTTAAGAAAAAAAGGAATTTTTTGCAGCGCGTGGGGCTGGGGAAGGCTCAGGAGCTGCTCTCCAGGCTCATCCAAGGCGTCCTGGGCCCTCTCGTGGCTGCTGGGCACAGGACACCAAGGAATTTTCCTTCAATTTTCTATCAAACGCCCATTTCGTGTTATTGGAAGGAGATTTTTGGTTTCTGGAGTGCAGAAAATCCATCTGTTGCCTACAAATGTCCCCAGTAATAAAATATTTGGAGCAGCTCCTAGGCAGGGAATGGCAGGACCTGGAAATGCCAGAAGGAACCTTTTTTTTTTGGCTCAGTTTTTCCAAGGTGCAATTCCCAGGTGCTGAAGGCAAGGTGGGGGCAGGCAAACAACTTCTGAAGGTGAGGGAAAAAGGGGGAAAAAGGGGGAAAAAGGGCAGGGGAAGGGGGGGAAGAAAGGGGGGAAGAAAGGGGGGAAGAAAAGGGGGGAAAAAAAGGGGGGAAAAAAAGGGGAGAAAAAAGCCCTGAGTCTGCTCCAAGGAGCGAGGGCCTCAGAGGAGGCAGTTCTGGAAGGAGTCCTCTGGCTGAGGGAGCTTTCTGTGAAATACTAAAAGCGGAATCACCAGGACTTTGTGCTGCAGCTGCAGCCAGGAGCAGCCCCGAGGTCCCAGAGCCGTCACACAAATCCTGCCCCTCGGCTGCCTGAGGCTGCTCCTGGCTGGAAACGCCTCTGGGCGCTTCCGCTGCCCTTCGGAGCTCTCTCCAGAGCATTTATCCCACAGGAACATCCCGAAAGCGCCTGTGGAAAACCCAAAATACGCGGGGTGAGCCCTCTGCAGACCTAAACTCCCCCAGTCTTCACCCTGCAGCCGGAATTTCTGACGAGTCATGAAGAGATTTTCTATTTCAGACATTTAAATATTTAAAGATGCAGGGCTTGGCTGGGAGATTTGATGCTTGAATGAGCTCCTTGCACTTGTCCTGGTGCATGCACGGATTCCCAGCTCTCCTGAAGGAATATTCCCAGTGGAGCTGGGTGGGAAATGCAACGGGAGCTGTGCAGATTCCAAACTTACCCAGGATGGGCTTGGACTGGAAATGGTCTTCTGTGTGTTTGTGTCACACAGAATAATAATAATAATAATAATTTTTTAAAATAAAGATTAAAAAGAAAATAAAAAGAAAATAAAGATAATTCCTCAGGGAAGTCCTGGCAGTGCCTCCAGCAGGATCCTGGGACAGAAGAGGTTGGAAGTTCCTGGCACCTGAAGGATTTTATGCAGCCCAAGGAAACGGGGCAGGAGGAGGGAAAGCCCAGGTCATTCAGCCCAAATCCAACTGCACGATTCCCAATAAAATATTTCACAACACAGCTGGGCAGAAATGGAAAACCAGGGACAAGGTGCTCCTTCTTTGTGTCTAGAAAAGGACAAAGGCCAAACTTACAGACTTCTGCAAGTCTCAAGAAATTTAAATTTACCTGTTTTCCTCTTTTTTTAGAGCCCACAGACAGGAGAAGTTGCAGATTTTGTACAGGACCCAAAAAGCAGCTGCTCTTCCTCCAGTTCCACTGCTGCAAAAGGAAAAACTTACCTGGAATAACAACCCCAAAGTGTCCTTTGTGCTTCTACATCAGGGCAGTTAAAAAGGCCAAAAAAAAAAAAAGTTTAAATGATTTCTTTTTATCTGCGAGAAAATGTTTATTCTTTGTAAACCCCACAGGAAAAAAAAGGACGCAGCCAAGAGCAAGCTCTGAACAGAAATGGTGCCCGAGGGGCAGCAAAAGGGGGGAAGCCCAGCACAGAAATCCAATATTCCAGGTTGTGCCCAGGCACGGAAAACCTCTGCCAGCTCCGAGCAGCTCCACGGCGGCAGCTCCCCGGGTGGCTCCCAAATGCCAGTGACAGCAGCATGCACACCTGGCTGGGGCTGGAGCCCAGGGGCTCTCGGCAGTGGAAGGATGGGATTTGGATTCTTCTGCTGATTTGAGTGTCCTGCTCTTTGCTTTGTTGCTGTTCCATGAGGCAATGTGCCAGTTAACACCGTAATTGAAAAAACACAATTATTTTCTTGTCAGAACTTCCAGAGGCCACTGCACGTTTGCAAAATCCTACAGCTGGGGCTGGATGATCTCTTGGCCTCCCACCCCTCCCCGCTCCCCACCCTCCCAAACTCTGACCCACTGCAGAAGCTGCCAGTGCAAAACCCTTTTTTTATGGATGTAAAATACACATTTTTAACTTGGTGCAGTTTGTGAGTTTCCTTGAAAACTCCTTAATAAAAAACCCAAACTCCTTGGCAGCGGGGCTGGAAACCATTCAGACAGGAGGGGAGATAAAGTGTAAAATCACAGCTGAATAAAATAAAAAAACCCCAGAACTGCAGCTTTTATTAAGCAGCTTTACAGTGTCTCGTGTACAGAACATTGCACAGCTCCACCTTCACTCTCCTGGAGGGACCTGGTGCCTCCCCGTGCAGAACCAGCGAGTTACAGAACACTGCTGAGTTTGGACCAAAACAAAGAGGATGGAACCTGGTTCCTGATGAACACCCGAATTACCATGAGCAGGGTGCAGTGGGCTCTGTAATGAGCTTTGATACAGAAGCTGGATGACAGTGAAGGGGGGGAAAAAATAGTTTAAACCATCAAGTTTCCTCTTGAAATGTCTTTTCCCAAGGCACTGTGAACAAGACTGTTGAGCAATCGTCAATGACTAAAGAACACCAATGGGGATATAAATATTTCACACAACAACCACCATCACAGCATCAGCTATTCTTTATTCCTTCCCTTAAACAACGCCCCTGGAATTTGTTTGGTCCTTTGAGGGGGGAAAATCAAATTATCTTCTGCAACATCCACGTGTTTGTATTGAATACATCTATAAATCAAAGCTTTGTTGGATTGTTTAACCCTTTCACTGGGAAACCTGGAGGCTTTCCCTCACTGGATGAAATCTGCAAATCCAATCTGATCATTAAATAAAAAACCAAGGAGAAAGGGTTCAAAACCAAGCAAAGCCCTGTGTTTTTTTCAAGAGGAAACCATGCAAGAGTACATAAAAAGGCAAAATTGGCTACTTGAAAACCAAGAATTGTTTTTAATGCGTTGGCCGAGGAAAATAAATCGCAAAGTTCAGTGAGGTTTTCCTAAAAATTTACAAGAAAAACTGATGGGCAGTTCTAGTCAATGCTCTTTTCTCCTGCTGGAAATGACAACACACACAGTCCCACACGAAACAATTTCATCTTGACTGCAAGAGAGCCCTGGGGGCTCCTCCAGCCCCCGGGGCGCAGAGAACCTTGGCATTCACTCATTTCTTCAGGGGCTGATAGACAGAGGCATTGGGGTCGAGTCCAGAGGGGCTGGGCTCCACGAATTTGGAAGAATAATGTGGGGAGACAGGACTCAGAGTGCTGGTGGCTGCAGTGTAGGTGATGCTGGGCATGACTGCCATCACCTCTGCGATCTTCTGTTTGAGGTCCTTGATTTCCTGATCCTTCTGGAGGATTTGCCCTGCAGACAGCAAAGCACAGCACTCAGAGCCAGTTCTGCCCCCTCCACCGGCTCTGCAGGAGCTCACAACGTTCCCTTCTCCAGCCTCACATCCCTGGAATCCCCACCTGGGCAGCTCCTGTTTTGTGGCCAGAGCTGTGTTTGGTTATCTCCAATTACCACAGCACAAAACTCAACACTCCCATCAGAGCTGTGCATTATTTGGAGTCACAGCTGCACCACCCCCAAAGATCATTTCTATTTAATCTCATTTTTCTGCCTTTTTCCATTCCCCTTCTCCAAACTCCTCACAAAAGCCCAAGTATTTGTTTATAAAACCTGTTAATTTTCCCAAACTGTCCCATTCCCATCATTTCTCTCTGAGCTTTCACACCCCCACAGCAATTCCTGAAACCAGGTGAAGGAAAAACCCACTGCTGAAACAAAACAAAACAATTTCTCCCTCTAATTAAATTTTCCTGCAATCAAACAAACTTCTGCAGGGAAATTAAAGTGGTGTTAAATGCAAAGTTATTGAATCTTGCTCCGTGGTTTGCACAGCTGCACAAAGGCTGGGAAAGGTTTTATGTTGGTTTTCTGCTCCCTCTGGTGGCATCACCAGCAGTGCCCACACTCCCCTCACCCGCTGAGGGTTCAAACAGGTTGGGTTCTTCCCAAATTTAGGTTTTATTTACTTGAGGAGTAACAAAATATTATTATTAGGATGAAAGGACAGCAGATTAATAACTGGCTTAATTTAATTAATTAATCTCTTTTAAAGAGAGAGTTCTTTCAGAGCTTTAAAAGATCTCCAGCTCCTTGTAATGGTTTACAAAATACAGAAAATAATCATGAATTAACTTAAACCCCCACTTTAATGTTCACTGGCAGTTTGATGGGCTGAGAAGGTGAGCTCAGATGGCTCAGGCTCCACATTCCCACAGCTGGAAATGCCAAATTCCCTCTGAGAGCTGAGTGGGGGCAACAGAACTCCAGGATCTTCCCCCAGTCTGTGTGGAATGGAAGCCCCCAGTTACCTTGGGCAATCTCGAGCTGCCTTTTTGCATCTCCCAGAGCAGAGAACAGGTCCAGCTTGATCCTGGTCTCTGCACTCAGGCTGTTCTCCAGGTGCTGGGTCTTGTCCTGCATGGCTGAGAGCGCTGACATCAGCACCTCCGTGTCCTTCTCGTTCTCCTTGTACTTCCTCAGCTCCTGCGGGGGAAATCGGGGTGGGAATGTCACCCTGGGGGGGGAATGTCACCCTGGGGGATGCTTCACACAGCAGAGAGACTCAGGAGCCTTTCCTCTTCCCCACACTGGGCCTGCTATTAATTAAAATGCTGGTTAATTAAGGACTCCAGTATCACCTCCAGTAATTACACGTGGCCACCCTGCAAGTGATTAAAGCTGTCACTACAGCACCATTTGCTCTGGGCCTCAGCCCTCCCCACCCAAAAAACCCCCAAAAATCCCTTCCCAGAGGCAGCTGAGCTCCACTCAGCACCCCCAGCCAGGCTGGGCCTGTGGGAACACTTCCCTCTGGAAAAAACGCTGGAATCACAACTGTTCATGTTGGAAAAGGCCTTTGAGAGCATCAAACCCAATTAAAATACAGCCCCAAGTGCCACATCCAGGGTTTTGGACACTTCCAGGGGTGTGGATTCCATCACTGGGCAGCCCCTTCCAACACTTTACAATACGGAAAAAGCTTTCCTAAAATCCAGTCTAAGCTGTTTTAAATGGCTGATTAAAGGGATTATTTTTATCTCACACTGAACCTCAGTGTGCTGCAATGCCAGAAATTAAGGCAGGAGAAAAACAGGGAGCAATTATCCTGGATGTAAGAGCCAGGCAACCTGTGGCTGGGGAAAAAAAAAAATACACACGAAAATATTCTGTACCTTCAAAAGGAGGAACAACAGGACAAAGGGGAAAATATTAATGCCTGCAACAAAAAGCTTCTCTACCAGTTTGAAGATGCTCATAAAATTAAAAAGCTTAATTAGAGCTGGGTTTAATTATTTGAAAGCCATGCTCAACCACTCCACGGATAAACCACACTTGTTGTCAAGGGTTTGGTAAATCCAGGGACAATGAGGCTGCACCTGGGATTGGCAAACAAGTCCACAGCAGCACCAGGTGGGTTTTGAAGAGGCATTAAAAATCTATCTTCATGCAGATTCAGTCTGAGCACATCTTTAGGACAGGAATAAGGGCACACATTTGAGCTCTGTAGCTGTAACAAACCCAACCCTGTTTGCTACGCATCTACCATGAAGTATTTTCAATATTCAGGCACTTTCATCAGAAAAAAGAATAGCCTGGCCAGTGCTCCAGAGTGCCCTGAATCAGCAACCTTTAGTGAAATTGATAATGATTTATTATAATGAGACTGGCCACAGGCTCCTTGCACGAGGAGAAAAATGCTGTTGAGGGGATTCTACCCTCAGCCTACACAGACCACTGGGACTGGGGGAAAAAACCCCATTTAACCATGGGATGGTGTGGATGGAGCCCTGACCCTCCTGTTCCATGGGATGGTGTGGATGGAGCTCTGACCCTCCTGTACCATGGGATGGTGTGGATGGAGCCCTGACCCCTCCTTTGACCATGGGATGGTGTGGATGGAGCCCTGACCCTCCTGTTCCATGGGATGGTGTGGATGGAGCCCTGACCCTCCTGTACCATGGGATGGTGTGGATGGAGCTCTGACCCCTCCTGTACCATGGGATGGTGTGGATGGAGCTCTGACCCTCCTGTACCATGGGATGGTGTGGATGGAGCTCTGACCCTCCTGTACCATGGGATGGTGTGGATGGAGCTCTGACCTCTCCCCCTGCCAAGCCTGGGGCAGGCTGTGCAGGAGGCACCTGAGGAGCTGCTCTCCCAAAGGTGGGAATTGCTCTTTTGTTGGTTTAGGGGGGCTGGGAGCTCCCCCTGGGATGCTGCCCCGAGCCCCTGGTGCTCTGGCATTACCTGAACTTTCATTTCCAGCTCTCTGATCTGATCCTCCTTCACTTTGATGTCGATTGTTAACTTCTTGCACTCTGTCTCCAGCTCCCGGATGCGATTCCGCAAGGTTTCGGTGCATTCCCCCCTGCAGGGAAACAGCACAGGACAAGGACATGAAATAACAACGAGGCTGCCATTCCTCAGCTGTTTGCAACATGAAAAATTAAAAT
The DNA here is from genome assembly GCA_013397755.1 of Cnemophilus loriae. Lineage (NCBI taxonomy): Eukaryota > Metazoa > Chordata > Aves > Passeriformes > Corvidae > Cnemophilus > Cnemophilus loriae. Next base: position 190,496 of record VZTF01009819.1, on the reverse strand, counting down.
AAAAACTGAAGCATGAAAAGAGGAAGCCAACTTTGGTCTTGTCAGCAAAAGAATTCCCCTCACGGCAACAATGCAGAAAGTTACTCAGTGCTGCACCTCAAGTACTGGGAAATTTGGAATGCTGGTGAAATGGGGAGAGCAGAAAGCAGGAACAATTCCTTTTAGACCTTTGCAGCACTGCAGGTTAAAGTGCCCCCCACCTGTGCTGTGCTGCTGCGGGACTCCAGCACCCCCACTGTGCTGAGCACTGGGAGCCACCGCCCTGAGCAGGAAAATTGCAGCATTTTGGCCAAGGTCACTGCACAAATCCTTGATTCCCAGTCCCCACGTGAAAGGAGATGCTCCTTCGAGCAGGACACAACATCTCTGAGAGCACAATCCAGCAACAGCAGGTGATTTAGAGCACACTCATCCTTTACATGTGTAAATGTCATGTAGGCACTGAGGCTCAGCTTCAGGGGAAGGCATCTCCCAGGCCTCCCTTGTCTTAACACGAACAAACCTCTCAATGCAAATAAAGCTGGTTTTTTTGAAATAAAAGATCAAACACAGGCTCCTCCTCCCTGCCCCAAAGCCTCCCCAAGGGCAGAGCACCTCGTAGCAGCAGCAAAGGCGACAGCTCGTGCAGCAGTTGCTTCTTCCAACTTCTTCCTTTTCTTTTCTTCCATTAATTGCTTTTCTACAAAGGTTCGTGCCTCCTGCTCTGCCTTTAGCTTCTTCTCCAGCTGGCTGATCATTTGTTTGTCCTTTTGTTTCATCTGTACAGCGTTGTGCAATCTGCAGGGGGACAGGGACAGAGTGAGCGCAGGTTCGATTTATTAAAATCGAACTGGCGCCAACAGTCCCCAGCGAGTCGGGGTGGACTTGCCCCACATTTTAGGAGGCTTTAATGTAACAATCGCCCTCTTCAGCCCCCAGGTGCCCCGGGCAGCGGCCCCAGGGCAGCGGTACCCACTTGTTCTGCAGCAGCTCGTTCTCCTGGCGGAGCTGGCCCATCTCGGCGCGGGTGCCGCGCTCGGCGGAGCTCAGCGAGCTGACCTGGCTGCGCAGCTCCTGCTCCACCTGCCTGCTGGCCTGCAGGTCAGCCTTTAGCTTCTTGATGTCCTGTTCCAACCTGGCAAAGGCAATTTCAAAGGACAGTTTCAGCTTCCTGGCCCCCTCACCCCGAGGTTCGAGCGTGCTCTATAAAAACAGCAGAACAAACCTCGCACCATCTGCCAAACCCTCAAACCTTCAGCCCCCAAACAATCAACTCTCACAATTCTCTGCTTGTGTCCTTGCTAAATAATCAGCTTTTATATAACTCCACATTTATAGCTCCATGCAGAGCCACACACACCTCACAGCCTCCCACAGGAATTCGCTTCCATGCACTGTCAAGCTGTAAAACAAATCCTATGGAATTCCATTTTCTCTGAAGCCTGAGGAGTTCTAAACCAGGACAGAGCCACACACAAACAGATTTCACTTCTGTCCACAAATGCTGAGTTTGATTTGCTACCCAGAGCTGAGCTGTGGGCCAGGCTGCTGAATTGTCACCTCAACACGTTGGTATTTTCTTGCAGCACATGATGTGCATGCTGAGTAACGAGGATGTGTTAAGTCATCCCCAGCTCAGGAGTCAGTAAATTTAGTTTTAATTGCTCTTGAACAGAGACCATCTGCTCTACACTTGAAATTGTAGCTTTGGAAAGTTCTTGAAGATTCATGTAATCTTATTAATTAAAATATTTTCAACAAAAGCTGGTTAAATAAAACACATGTTTCGGAAGAGAGGCACTCGGCTCACTTTGATTTTTCCCCCACAAATAAGGTTATTGATTTTTAGAATAAAAACTCATCCCAGGTGAATAATCAACCTTTTTAAACTCTGTTACACACTTATTTAAAGCAAATACACCCCAGCCATTCTCACATAATCCTCCTTTGCTCTGCCAGGTATTGATTTGAGAGTTTTTAAATGTCCATAAAGAAGATGAAGGTGGTTTTATTTCCTAGGGTTCCATTCTGAATTAGTGGCAGTGGGACATTAAGATGAGGAGAACAATCACCAAAGCCAGAAAGAGCTGCCCTCGGTGACACTCAGCAGTGCAGATGAATGGCTGGAGCTTTTTGCCTTCCTAATGAAACATTTTTGGGCTTCAGTGCGGGGAAATCTCAGCCTAAAAGGCACTGAGAGATGAGCAGTGAGAACATCCCGTGCCACTGAATCCAGAGGGTGAGTGTGGCATCACCAGAGCTACGGAAATCCACAGAAGTGGGTTTGTAACAGCTAAAACAGCCCCAAAGAGGTGAGAGGGTGAATGCAGAGCCAGGAGCAGCCTCTAAAGGAGCGTGGCTGGGCTGGGACACCTCAGACAACTCAAATCTCAGCCCCCTCCTGCCCCAGCTGCCTCTCCAGGTCTATGGAAGTGCCCTCCTGGGAAGATGAATTCCTTCAGGGCAGTATAAATGGTCAAAAGCACCCTTAAACAGAAAAAAAAAAATCAACTTACAGGCAAACAGCAACAGCACAAAGCAAATACCCACCTCAAAGGGAAGGGCACAAATCACTTCAACACCTGGTGCTCTGCTGAGGGAAAGAATTCACAAACCTGACCAAACATTCCAACCACAGCCCTGAGCCCCAAAACGGGAACAGCAGCAGCTGGTTTTAGGTGAGTGGTGCCAGCCTGCTCAGTGTTAAAGGATGGACTGGGCAGTTGCTGGGCAAAGAAATCAGAGTTTCATCTCATCAGCCAACAGGCAGCAGCCCAGTGTTTTAGAGAGAGCAAATTTTTTAATTAAAGAGAGTAAGAAGCTACAGGAAGCACTACCAGACCGAGGTGTGCCAAGAGCTGATTGGTTTTCATCCAGGTTTTCATAAGTAAGTGGAAAAATGCTTGGTAGGACAATGTAGAGGAACACACCTAAACCCCCTTTACACTGACACATAAATAATTTCAATATCCGTGTCGACAGTGAAGTGATAACTGAAGATAAGAGCTGTAAATAGCTTTTACCTACAGCCCAGACTATGCCAAACTAAGACACCCCAGGATTTATTTTGGGCATTGAGTATTCCAGGAAAATAAGCCCTGAGCAGATAAAGCCTGCACAACTCAGAGGTGCTGGCACAGGACGGGCTGAATTTGTATTTTTGGCAACAGAGAACTGCCCTGAGTTCAGGGCTGTGGAGCCATCTGGTTGGTGGCATTCCTGCACCCGAGTGCTCCCAGGGCTGCTCCAGCCTGTGCTGGAAAAAACCTGCAGGATCCACGGGGAGCAGACAGCAGCCAGCCCTCCAGACCTGGAGCAGAGACGAGGCCACAGCCACAGCTTCTCCTTCTGTGTGTGTGGAATTTGGGGGGTCTGGGCTCAGGGAGGGTGGAACATCCACGAGACATCACTCCAAAGGGGCCAGAAGAGAACTGACACAGAAAATTCCTCCCTTTCCAGTCAACTCCACACAAAACCATTGGAAATTGCTTTATCAATGGGCTTGTTTGGAATGAGGTTTTACAGTAGGATTTTAGCAGGTTTTAATTACCCCTTTTCATTACACTGAAGGTTTTGCTCCAGCTTTAAATACCAGAGCAGAGAATATCTGTTTTCTGCCAATTACAGAGCAAATGCAGGCTCCTCTCTCCCTAAAACGAGTGAGGAAGATCATAATCCATCATCATGCAAATGCTTCCTGGGTGGTTTCTCCCCCAGCCCTGCCCCAATTAGGCAGACACGACTTCATTAAGAGTGAAAAGATGTGCAGGGAGTTACCCCTCAGACCCACACGTGCTCCTTGCACTGTCACAGAGGTCACCTCTCCCACAAGGACATTAAACCCACTCTAAAATAAAAGCACGTCAAGGTAAGCCAATACAAAGCCATGAAAAATCCCTGCTGCAAGCAGGGAGCAGTGCAGGGAGCTGGCCCTCCTCCCCTCTGAACAGGCTGCACTGCTGCCACGGTGATAAACGACCCACTAAACCAGCATTTTTCAAATTACTGTTATTCTTACTCTGATTTCATTTGCTGCTTATTTCCAGGCTTATTGGAGTGAATTATTTACAGAGGAGGGGGAAGCAAAGAAAACGCGAGTTCTGGAAGATGCTTTTCTCTGCTGCTGCACCCAGCACCCCTCACTGTGACACAGAACTGCTTTTCCAGTGAGGCTTTCGTTGCAGATTATGTTGTGCTGTTTACACAAGCGAGGTCAATTCCTCCAGTTTGTCATTGCTCTGGCTGCACGTTTACCCATTTCCTCTGCTGAGCACCACCTCCTGCCACTCCCGGTGAGGAGAATTAATCAGGGATCACCTCTGAGAGCGAGTATTTTTCCAAATGCCTCGGGGAAGATTGATGGATGAACTTAAAGACAATTCAATCCAGCTTTAGTGCTCCCCAGTACTGATGTCTGGGTGCTCAGTTTACTCCATCCCATAATCACCTGGCAATGGCACATGAATGAAACACGGTTTATATAAAAATTATCATGTTAAAGGACCCACCAGGCCCTGAGATGTTCCCAAAAGCCTCAGTTCTGCCTTTGTTCTGCTCTGGCACAAGCAGCCCCTGCAGTGAGGCTGCTCCTTTGAAGTGGCCACTGAGCTCCTGCAGCACTTCCAGAGCTGCTCCTGCTGGAACTGACAGGCTCTGCCTGCAGCTCCTGGGAGCACCGTTCATTCCCAAAAAGCCAGGAATGCACAGAAAGCCAGGATCCTCCTTTCCCTGCTGGAACTGACAGGCTCTCCCTGCAGCTCCTGGGAGCACCGTTCATTCCCAAAAAGCCAGGAAGGCACAGAAAGCCAGGATCCTCCTTTCCCTGCTGGAACTCACAGGCTCTGCCTGCAGCTCCTGGGAGCACTGTTCATTCCCAAAAAGCCAGGAAGGCACAGAAAGCCAGGATCCTCCTTTCCCTGCTGCAGCACTGCTCCAAGCAGCTGCCATTTCCAAAGGCTGCTCTGTTTCCCAGCACTCTGCTGCCTTGGAAGGGTCTGCAGGAGGGATTGGCTCTCACATTCCTCATTTACATTCCCAGTCCTGATTTTCTGTTCTGTGCTTGCCTTCCTAAGGCAGGAAACCCTGGCCATCACCCCCCTGCAGCTGACAACAGGAAACCTTCTGCTGCTTTAATGCCACTCCAGGCAGGGGTGGTGAGCAAGAAGCACCACTCCCTCTCTGCCCATCAGTGATGCCACCAAATTTCACAATAATTAGCACCAAATGGCCATAAATTCACATTAAAACCTCCCAGTCTGCCTCTGCAGGTAACACCATTTTAGGAAAGCGAAATAAGCTGTGGCAGAGCAGCTTTTGCTTCACCAATAATTTCCCCAGTCCAACTGCCAGAAGATGTCCTCGTTATCTGTGGGAATAATTAGTACATGAGACAGCTTGTTCATCACCTCGTGTGCCAAAGGCAGGACCTCTATGGATACAGACAGTTCTGCCAAGCTGCACTGCCAGGCTTTTTGTGTGGTTTTAGTGCAGGGATTTTTAAGGGTGCTAAAAGGCAGGAGCAGGTCATGGGTTTTGCTGTGTAATGTGCAATAAACAACAAAAAAAAATAATTCTGCAGCAATTACAGCTTGGACCTGTTCCATATATTGAGGTTTTAAATCTGTTTCACCTCAGAAATGACAGTGAAATGGTGAAAGAAATGAATTTGCTCTGTCCCTCCTGACAAACAGCAGGAAGTGCAAAGGGACACCAGGCTGACCCCAAAGGGATCCCCCCACTGGCCCCGTTAGCAGAGAGCTGGCAGAGAAGCACTCAGATCACAGAGGTTCCGTGATGGAGGGCCTGACAAGCACCAGCAGATTTCAGCACCCTCGGGAGATGTCTCAGAAAACCTCAGAGGTTTCTGAGCCCCTGGGATCCCTCGGCTCTGGCAATCAAGAACGGAACAATTCCCAGGGATGGGCAGCAGGAAGTTCCTCTCCACAAAACCTCAGGCACTGACAATCCACCAGACAGAGAAAAAACAGAAGCTTAGCTTCAAACAAGAGCCATATTGTATATATAAAATATACACATGAACCTCAACTAGCAGGACCTTTCCAGACAGATCACATCAAGTGTTTCAAAGTTAACAACCCTGCAAAACTCCTGGTCTCCAAACCCTCCTGATCTTGAGTGTCTCCAGCCCTGTTCATCCCAGCAGCAGAAGGAATATTTCACATCTGCTCCTGGATACTCAGCTCAGGGCCGTCGTCTGTGGACACAAAAGGAAAGCAGCTCGGGTCTGCCATCCTGCTGGACACCGAGTCAGAAAAAGCAGCTTTATTTGGAAGCTGAGCAGATCTGATCTGAGCCTGAACAAATGCAGGACTTCACTCAGCCCTCTTCAGGCTCCAGCAGCAACGCAGACTGAAAGTTTAATAACAGGAATGAGTAACACTCCTGGAAGTGGAAAAGATGATGAACAAATGCCTGGCACTCCAGGGACGGGATAATTGACAAGGTTAAAATAAAAAAGCACCATGAATTTTTAAATTTAAGTGCATCCATCCCATCCAATTTGTCAGGTGAGTTTATGCTCCTGCTGGTGTGGGAGTTACACAGCCAGGCTGAGCAGAAACAAGATTTCATGAATGGTTTCAGTCCCCAGCTGGGAGCAGGATGCTGGTGTTTGGTGTTCCCCGTGCTCCTGGGCTGCCTGCACAGGGACACCACGGGCAAGAAACGGCTCCAGGGATTTGTAGCACAACCCCACACCCACACATCCCAGAAACACTTGTCTGAAGGAGTTAACTTCCCTTTCAGGGCAGAGTAAGGCACTTTCAGAGTACAGCTGTGTTCTCTGTCCTTCCCCAGTGAGTTCCAGGAGCTGGAATTCCCTAAGGACACAATTTGGTTTGTTGTAGACTCATTTCTGTGTTCCAAAAGCCACTCTGGGCAATTAGTGACCACCTGCTCAAAGCTCCCACAGCAGCACATAAAGGTTTCAACATGAAATTTAAAGTCTAAACACACCAGGTTTAAATCTCAGTCCCTGTCACAGCCACACAATTCCCAGTCTGGCAGGTCATTCCTAAAGGCCTTCCCTCTTCTCAAGACTTAGGAATGATTGGAACTGCAGCAAACTGAGCTGAGCCTTCTCTCCCTCAGGGAGCACACAAACCTTATAAAGAGTGCAGAGCTGCCAGCTGAAAATGGGAACACCCAGCCAGCCCTGGACAGGGCTTGGTGCAGCTCTGCTGAAGGCAGAGCCATCTGCGTCCCATCAGTCCTGGCTGGATTTGATTCCCAGATCAGATTGATCAGCTGCTCTCTGATTTGCCTCACACAAGTTCTCTACAGACATTAGGTATCAATTAGTCTGGGTGTTTAATTGGCAGGGGTATGTCAATCAGGGGGCGAAGTGATTATCAGAGGAGAAAATAATATTTCCATTGAAGTAACTCCGTTCCCACAGCACAAATCCTCAGAGACAAAAGCCCAATTATCAAAGGTACCTGCAGGGAAAACAAGCCTGATCTGCCAGTTAAGTTGGCCAACACTGATCTGGTGGAATGAGAGAGACACGAGCCAGGTGGAAAATGGGGGAGAAGGGCAGAATTGTGGAACGGTTTTGGTTCCAGACATCCCTCCGTGCACAGCCACACCGCTTTCCTCACTGGTGCTTCTCCTGGCAGCACACACCATCTGCACCTCACAAATCCTCTAAACTTCCCAGGAGCAGATGAAAAGCTGTGACTTTTCCACGCTGACAGATCCCCAGGCAGCCACACGAATCCCTGTGAGCTGTGCCTGCACCAGGGGTGTGCGCAGAGCTGAACCCAGCACCACCCCAGCTCCGGCTCTTTGCACTCTGCCCCCACACGTGGAATTGAAGATGAAAGCAAAAGCCAAACACTTCAAAGGAAAAACAAAACCAAACACCTGTTCAGGCACCAACAAAGCCCACTGAACTCCCTGGAGAGGCAAAGGTTGCTCCACAGAAGAGCTGTCAAGGACAGATGAGCTGATTTTCTCCACGTTTTTCTCCTGCCTTCTACCAGAGTATTTATGGTGCCTCACAACAGCCCTGTGAGGTAGGGGAACATCAGATCCTGAGCTAGAAATGAAGCAATCTGCTCCAGGCTGCATATCAAACAAACACCAGGAACACAACTCCACACATCTGGAGATCTTATCCCACCACTACACAATTCTGTCTTCTCTGCGTGATCATAAACGACATTTTTCTACAAAAAACCAAATTATGCATCTGATGTCCCGATGTGCCAAGGGAGGGTAAGACAAGGCTCAGGCCCAACTTACCTTACCAGTGCATCTGGTTTGCTTAGCTGGTTATTAGGAATACAGTTTTCCATTAAGTCCTTATGTGTGCTCGGGCTCTTGCTGGCACATTTCTGTTTTTTCTCGTTTTTGGAGGATGAGGAAGGGATGCTCCCGTTGGTTGCACTGTGGCTGCGGGGTGAGGAGTTCACAACCCCGCTGACGTTTTTGTAATTTTTGGACGAGGCAGTGCATGAGTCCTCTTTTAAGAGGTTTTCTGTACTTCCTACAAGATCATTATTTAATCTTTTACTATTGATATGGTTTTCCATATATTCGATTTCTTGTATTTTAGAGTCTACAGGTTGCAAAATGTTGTTGTTTATTCCAAGGTTGTGTTTCTTCGCATCCTTGTCCTTTTCTTTCCCTTTTTCTCGATATTCCAGCTCTGGCAACGTTGCAGAGATTTTTTTATTGGCTGGAATGCCTCCGTTGTGCTGCAGGAGTATTGAGGAATCCATATCAGATAATCCTTTGGCTGCTGCAACACCAAAGTGAAAAAAACCCAACTTAGTTCATTAAATCCATCAATACCGTGCACCAGAAAGAAAAATCATTATGGACACATCCATCATTCCTGCAGGAAACAATGAGTATTGGAGACTCTCTAGGAAAGAGAATCCAATGTCACCTATTTTAAGGCTTTTCGCCTCATTCCAGGCAGGAAACAGGGATTTAATAATAAATACTGGAGCTTCGCACAATGCTGACTGACCAGATTGATGCAGCTGCTAATGAAGAACGGAGCAGAGGGGCCATAATTCACTTTTCCTGTCACATTAACCACTCCAAACTGATTTCATTTCTGCCCCTCTGAGACCACCACGCTCCCACCAAACCAACCCGGGCTGAAGCCCCTCCTCAGCACGTCTGGGGTTTGTTTTTTCTTGGAACAGCAGAGAACAGAGAACACACGAAGGAATAACTTGCCTTCCTCTGCCTCCCTCTCTTGCCTTTGCAGCATCTGCTGCTCTGGGGGCAGCGCCTGCTGCAGGAGCTGCATGTAGAACTCGTTCTCCTTCTGCACCTCTTTCTGCTTCCTCAGACGCATCTTGTAGCTGACGTAACTTTTAAAGCCAAAGCCCAAAGTCACAACAGGGTAGCCAATGCTAAGGGGAAAAAATAAAGCATTATTATTAATCAAACTATAGCCATGATAGCAAATTAATTAATTATATACATCTGGGTGACAGCTTCCCGTAGAAAATAAACTACGGAGTGGTTTTTGCTGCTCCACAGTTCAAAATGCAGGCATGTCTTTATCAGCAACACAACTTTGGGATCAGTTTTTTCTGCCTGTCAGCTTCATCACCAAGAATTTAGGAGTTCTTGTGACAACTGCACCGGCCCAGAATGCAGACAAATCACGCAGTGTGTTCATTCATGGGTGCTCCACCTGTGAGCAAAGGCAAAGGGAAGCCCTGTGCAAAGGGAATCTGCCTTGGACAAGAATTTTAAGCCCTGGAGGTGTCCTAGGGCAGAGGAACTGGTGCAGATGAGTGGTAACCACTCAAATGTGCTCATTCCTTGGTCAGAGGGCAAACTGTGCTTCTGAGGGAGCTGCCAGCACCCTCTGCATCCAGCACGAGTTCTCCAAAGCCCCTTCTGCGTGCCCTGCTAAGGCAGCCGTGGCTGCAGCTCCCAAACTCTGGGGACAAACGCCAATGTTTGCACCCGTGCAGCAGCAAAACCTTCCTTCCTTCTGCACAGCTCCTGACGCGCTTCCGTGGCCCATCGCAGAGTTTCCTTGGTGTTTGAGGGCCTTGGTGCACAGTGTGGACAACACAAACTCAAATGACAGATGTCTGCTTCACTGGAGGCTGCACCAAGCGACTGCAGGAAAGCCAGCCCACATTTGAAATGCAGATCAATGAATTCTACACCAAAAGCCTGCGGAATGAAAGTGAATTTCCTCCAGATCTGGATACTCTGCAGTTCAGGCCCTGGCCTGGAGTCACCCCCCTCACTTCCACTGAAGCAGTGTAGTAAGCGGTGTTTGTTTTTTTTATTTTCTGCAATGGTTTTCAGCCTGAAGCTTATTCACTGCTTCTGGTGAATTATTAAATCAGACACTCAGGAGAACCTTTGTCAGGGAAAGAGGAGAGCCCTCTGTCCCAGATTTCCGTAATAATTTCATAAATTATCAGGGAAACCTATTTTTTTTTTGTTACTTTTATCACCTGTTCACTATGTGAATACAAGATTTGTGAAGTGATGGCAGGAGGTTTCAAGAAATGTTTGGAAAATCCACACTACAAATTCCTCACAGCACAGAGAGGTGGCACTGGGTCCTTGCTTACACACATTTCTCATAGAATATTTAATGGCAGAAGTGTGAGGGAAAAACTGAACAGCCAAGCCCTGAACCCAAATAAAAAGCCCTGATTATTCATTTTCCTGGTGAAATAAGGGTTAAAAGGAAAAGGAGAACAGAGAACCACTTACCAGTGTGCTGCAAATGGACGACAGAGGTCCACATGGAAGTTTTTTAAATCTTTAAACCTGATGGCTGCTTCAATATAAACAAAAAGTATCCACAGTGATACTGTTGGTAAGCACACACCTCTTTCTGTGGAGGGAAGGGAGACAGAGGCACCTCAGGGACAGAGCACAGGCAGCAGGGAGTTTAAAGTTATTTTTAAAACATTTCAAGAGTCACGGGTAACACACCTTAAAGATCTCACCCAAAAAGATCATAACTTAAAAAAAGCAAGTTCCCATCAACTTGGATGAGCACTGAAGATGAATAATTCCTGAGGTTGCCATGAATTAAAATATGAAATCAGCTCAATAGCTACAGCTAAAACTGGCCCATCAGGTTCTTCCTTCTAAGCATCAACCCTGAACAACTTCAGAGAAGGCTTTAACATATTAATACAGCTCTAAAAATAACCCCAGATTCTGCAGGTATTGGAAATTGGGCAGCAAGTGGTTCACAGCATCTGCCATCAGCTCCCACACTGCCGTTATTAGCAATGACTAAGTTGTCACAGAGCTGAGAGAGGGATGATCCACAGCACCCTGCAAACCCCTGGGATCAAGGCTAACACAAAATGTTCCACAAACCCCAAATCCCAGCACTCTGGGGAGTGAAAAGTTACCCCTACAAAGAAATTTAAATCAGATTTTATTCCTAAAATGTTTTGATTGAGGGAAGGAACTCAAGCACCTCCCCCCAGCTCCACTGCTTCATGCAAACCCAGGGATTTATGAGAACAAACCCAAACAAGTCAGGGGAGAAAGGGCAGCAGAGAGGGACGAGAATTCTCCATATAAGTCTCAAACTGTCAGGGCAGCCTCTGGTATCACCAGCTCAGAAACTGGACCCAGCTGACACAAAGCTTTGCTGATACAGAATTAAACTGTGATCACTGAAATAACTGGTATTTGAATACTAATAACTAAATTAACAGCACACCAATTGAGTGGGGAAGAACAGAACACCTTCACAAACTTTTCCTGTGTGCTCTGGATTTGTTAAATCACTGCAGGAGAGTTTTGAAGTCTGGAATTTATCTTTTTTTAACTGCTCTGGAATTCCTGTTTAAACTCCCCCAGTTCCTGCTTACTGGAGATGCACCCGAAGTGCAAAACAAAAAAACAAACCAACATTTTTAACTCTAAAAAAACCTGCATTGAATGAGGTAACAGCAGAGGGGTTTTGTTGCTAAAAGCTGTTAGATATCTGTTGAGCTCTGGAAGTTGTCAATAAAGAAGAGTTGCAAATAGAGAAGTTCTAAATGAGTCAGGAAGTTGTAAACAAAGATTAATGCCCCACCTGTGTGCCACACATACTGTACCCACACGTAGGTGCTGGCAGCAAAGAACAGCCACTGGATTGGGATGAAGAGCAGACAGATGATGTTGGAGGTGAATGCTACACACACAAAAAATACTGAGAAGGCCTGAAAGAAAGGAGAGGAGGGGGAAAAGAGAAGAGGGTTTGGTTCTTCCAGGAAAAAGAACCCATATAGGTTTTTATAGATATTAAAATACATATAATACATTTTATATAAAATATCTAATAAGTATAATTTTATAATATGCCAATATTTCTATTATTACACGTTTATTTAATTTTAATATATTTTAAGATATTAAAATATATTTATATACAAAAAACCCCTACATATAGCCCTATATATAGATAGACAGCATATGTCTGTGTGTGTATATATATATACACAGACATATATATAAAAAATAGAAAAAACTCCATATAACAGGGTTTTCTTTAAAATAAAACAGAAACTCTTGCCTGTTTACATATATATAAGGTTATATATAATCCTAACTAATTCAAACCCAGCTCAGGACCTCAAACAGTATTTCCCTGTGGTGAAATTTGGATAAATCTTTATTTCGCGCCCACTTGCCGCGGATCAAACATCCGTCAGAGAGAAGGGACAAACCGGAGCCGACCCCCCGTGCAGTGAGGGGGACCCCAGCGGCGGGGGGTCAGCGGTGCAGTGGGGAGCACTCCCCGGAGCGCGGGGAGCCCTGCACAGGCTCCGGCTCCCGCGCCCACTCACCAAGCCCTGGTAGCGGAAGGAGTCGTAAACGCTCCTGATGAAGAGCCAGAACGGCCACAGGTACTCGAACCTGAACTCCAGCACAAAATCTGCCAGCAGCACCAGCGCCCACACCACCAGGAACTTCAGGTACAGGAAAGTGCTGGGGGGAAAGAAAAAGGAAATTTCAGCTCGGCGTTTCCAACAGACAAACTGACTTCCTTTTTTCTTTTTTTTTAATTAAAAGATCCAGAATAAAAACTAAGGACAACTGTAATACATAGAAGGAAATGTCAGCCACAATAATTCTATAAAATTAGTTTAGGGTCTATATTTTTATTATTCCATTACGGCAGGCCTGGCCTAATGAAGTTAACACTCAACTGCATTTATTTTTCCTAATAAAGAGCAGGGTCACTGCTCTCACACGACATCAGCACCCATCTCCCTTTCCTCACAGGGAAGTCCTGCCAAAGGTAACTTCTCCCAGCTGGGATGTTCCTTCTCCAGGCCTCTCCTGCCCTTTCAGCTCAGGAATTTCAGTGTTCCCTCTCCTCAGCAGGCTGCAGATGTTCCCTCATTTAACACAGACTGCAACACCAATAAACTGAGATGTATTTTAAGCCTACAGCAATTTTAAGACTGTTTTGACACTGAGTTATCAGTATTAGATATGAAAACATTTCTATGAAGGCAAATGGATCCCTTAAAAACAAACAAACAAACCCCCAGACAAACAGAGGCACGTGAGGCTTGAGACCAGCCTAACTTCTATTTTTTAATTATTTCTGAGCCACATTCCCATGTTCTGAGTCCTGCATTTTGAACCACTGATGATCCTTCTTGGCAACAGAGCTTAAAAACATTTTGAGCTCATACCCAAGTAACACTTGAGGGATCAGCCCAATCCATTCTTCCAAAAAAGAAGCAAAACCCCTTTTTCCCCCAAACCCATCGCCCCCAGATGTGTCACTCCAGCTCCCTGATACCTTATGGCATTCTACTGGGCTACAGCAAAAATGAGGCCCTTAAAATATATTTTTCTCTTTTAAATCCCATGCAAATTTTCCTTTTAGTAACTTACTCTCCCTCCTCTCCCACCCTGCCAGCACAACAGGCAGAACTTTGCCCTGGAATGTTTAGTGGGGAGGTGCCAAGGGTTTGCACCCAGTGCCAGGTAGGGTCGAGTTCCTGCCCTGCTCAGGGCCTCGGGGCTTTTTTAGGAACTTGTTCAGAGCTTTGGGGAAGAGACAAAACACAAAACTTCCAGGGAAAGAGCTGGGTACCAGCAGAGGTCTGGAAACAACTGAACTTGTGCAGTTCTCACCCACTTGTCACACAAGGTCAGGTCCAAACCACGGGGCTGGGAAAACACTTGGATTTCTTGGGAACCGGAGGTGAACGGCGTGTGCCTGAGAGTGCCCTTATCAACAGAATGGGGTGGGGAAAAAGCAAAGCCAAAGGAAGCACTTCAATGGAATGGAAACAAAATTAATGGCACACACTTGGAAAAGTTAAGGAACTGCTGTTTCCAGTTCTGATGGACCAGCCCCAGTCACTAATTACTCTTTGAGAACAATGGAACTACAGTGTAAGTATTAAAAAAAAAAAACCCCTCAAACCCAACAAAATATCCCACACCAAAACCCAGCCAACCAAAACCCACCAAAACCCCTTAAATGGTCACGTTGTCCTGGTGGATTATGCTTCCACAGGCTGCCTTTCCCTGTTTAGAACTTAATTTTAGAATTCAAAGTTTAGATCCTCACCAGAAATCTGCAAAAAGCAGCTGCATTCTGAGAATATTTGACACTAAAGGTGACATTTGGGTCCGGACTGTGGAACTGTACCTGTGCAGCTCCTCAGATGTGAGGAATTCTATAAAATCATCACAGCCAGGATTTCCTTGTTCTGTTTAGTTGTGTTGTGGAGCCTTTTCCTGGGTTACACTCCTGGCTATTGTTTGTTTTCCTGCCACTGGAATCCACGAGGAGACCCCATTTTTCCCAGCAAATGAGGGCTGTCAGGACTAACGCTGCTCAACTGTGAAGTGCCACTCCAAGTGAAAGCATTTGCTGAACAAGAGTTCTGTAACACAGCCATTAAAGTGATTCCTAATATTAAATTCATATCAATCCAAGGGCCCTGGTGACACTTAGCACCTTCTGAAGTGGAATTGGAACAATGCAACACTTGTAAGGAAGTTTTGCCAACAATATTAAAGAGCCTATTTCTCATTGTCTGAAGGGCTCCAAAGCCATTCAGAATTGCAGGAGTAGAGGAAAGTTTAAAAGCCTCAATCCTTGCGTGGGGCCCAGCATGGAATGAGCCCCTGGAGAGCAGCGAAGGAGCCCAAGTCTCAGATCCTGCTCCCCCTGAGGTGCTGCACACCCAGGTTTGTGTTTGGGCAGGGCCCCAGCCCAGCAGGGTGAGCTGACAGCTCCCCAGGGAACCAGGGAGAGCTGGAATCATCCCCAAGAACTAAATCCCCTGGAAAACCTTGGTACTGCACAGGCTCAAATATATTCCACGAGGCCAATTGGAATTCTGAGGTGGATCCCAATACAGCGGAAGATTCTTGCAGATAAATACCCAGAATGTGGGTTATCCAATTTCCTGACACATGTCAAAAAATCTGCCCTCAGTGACCTGGCAGAGGTTTAAGGACAGGGCTTTCCCTAGGAACCAGCATATGGCATCTAATCCTGGAGGGTAATGAAGGAAAAGGGGAAGGATGGACACATCCACGCGAGGAGCAGGGCACAGAGCAGGGAGGAGCAGTGATCGCAGTGCTGCAATTTCTCTGAAAGGTCAATTGATGGCTAACGTACACTCAATAGGAAGATTTATTCATAACCCCGCAGTGGCTGTGCTCCCCCTTTGAATCTGCAAACAAATAATTTTCCTCCTTATTCTTCCTCCCCCTGCAAGTGCCAGATGCCATTTCCTTTTTTTCCCTTTTTTTTTTTTTTTCCTCTCTTGTTCTTTGTTCTCCTTTTACTGCCCCGCAGAAGCAGATCCTGTGCTGGCTGTAAGGTAAAAATACTGCCAAAAATCCCTAGAAAAAGACCCAGTTCTGCACCCCAAACCCCAACTGGGGGTCGATTAAGCCTTAATTGTATCCCACTATTATCAGCGAGGCCCAAAGGCTGGAGAGGGAATCCTGGCATGTTCCACTTGGCAGCCTGACTCATCCAAGACAATGGAGTGGGAGGCATCCCGAGGCTGGCAAGGTGCCAAGGGCACAGGTGAGCTTTAAGAAGATGAATTTGAGCATTTGGGTGAAATTACCAAATAATCAACAACCCCCCACCTCGAGGTTACCCAGCAGCCACAACACCGGGGATGCTGAGTGGAGATGTGCAGACGTGAAAGCTTTATATGGATAAACACATAAACAGATATCTGAGATTATTATTAGTGGGCAGAAGAAGTGGAACAGAGCAAGCACAGCAAGTCTGAAAGGCAGCAAACATCGCTGCTGGCGCTGGTCACGTGAAACACTCGCCAGCTACAGGTTTGAAAAGGAGAAGAAATGTAAAGAACCCCAGGAAACCTCCCTGACTCCAGCCTCGTCACGGCACGGAATGTGTCCACCCCGGAGCTGGGCAGGGGAAGGAAAGGGCAAATCCTTGCAGTGATGGAGGCCCAGGCAGGGCTGCCAACCAGCACCCAGCGCCGCGGGGCTGGCACAGGAGGCACTGCCAGCTCTGGCAATTCGGCTGCAAACACCAACACGCAGCCCCAGGAGCCCCCTCAGCTGCAGGGAGTGAGAGCCGGGGCAGCAGAGCGGCTGATCCTCCCCGTGCCACCGGGGCTCGCACAGTAGAACACATTAAACGTAGGCTAAATTACACTGGAGCCCTGCACCGAAGTTCAAGTCATAAAAGGCAGCTCTGCTGCTTTGTTCCAGACCTCCGGGGCAGCTCCGGCAGAAAATGCTTTACCCTCTATAGGAAGCTGGAAAAAAAAGTGCCAGAATAAATTAGCAGGAGGAATCATTACGGATTTTTAAGAAAAGCCTAAAAAAGGCCACATTCCTGGAGGTAGCGCTGATGTTTTCCTTCCAGTTCATTTAGCTGTCAAAAATCCAGTCCCTGGAATTCAGCCCTGTCAGGATTTGGGTGGCAGAGGGAACCAGGAGTATTTTAGGGGTTGTGGCACCCAGAAATCCTGTCCTGTGCTACCAGGGCCACTTGGAGATGAGACCCCCCCCCCCGCCAGGCACCCACTTGGCTGCCAGCCCACGGAGTGCCTGGGATAAAGGGCAATTTACATCCCGAGCTAAAAAAACCCTGGCTCAGAAGGAACACGGAGTATTTCAGGACTATTGTCAGGGAATCCATGAGACAGCATCCATCAGCTGCTGTGACAGCACAAGTTAAAGCAGGGATGTGGGGAATTCATCTTGAAACTTCCCCAGCTACAAAAGCGGGATCAAGCAGAGCCAAAACAAGCAATATCAGCACTGCAGCTGAAGGATTTTAACCAGATCAAAGAGGAGGACTGGGAAGGACTAGGAACAGGCAGGAACAAGCAAACTTTAATTGCTTAACTGATGACAAGCTGCAATGAATACTTTAATTAACAATTAAGGGTTTAATGCATGCACACTGCCAAGGGTAGATGTTAAATCCCTTCAGCGTTTTTACACTGCTGCCATTGTTTTACACGGGAAAAGGCAAAATCTGGAATATAAGGTGTGGAAATAAGAATCCCACAATTCCTACTGGGAGCGTGGTGGGTTTGGGGATCTGTTGAAAGCAGTTATTTTGAATTATATTAAAGTTCTTTCCACAGATCCTGCAATACTACTAAAGAGCACAAGTCACTGGAAAAATCAACATTCAGAGAGATCATCCACATCTTTCAGTGCAGCCCAGGATTTTACATTTCTAACTCTGTTCTGTTTTTCTATCACCTCTTGTAAACTGCTTCGGTTTTACACACGCAGCGAACTCTGCCACCAGCGCTTCCCTGCAGGACAGTTCCTTCCTTGCTCCACCTGCTCCAAAACTCCTCATTTTCCCAGCTTTTAAACACCCCACGTGTCTCAGTGACAGCTGTGCCTCGTTCACACTCCGAGGTTGGACAGGGCTTAATTTAAGATCAGGCTTAATTTAAAAAGCAAACAAAACAAAGAGTTAAGTATCCCAATCGTGCTGTTTGCTCAGCCTGGCTGCTTTGCCCATAAACTCAGGATGCTTCCTCCTGATAACTGCATTTACTGGGTCTGTGTGAGCTGATGGGGACAATTAAGATAAGTTGAGTAAATAACAGCAGTAATTACAAGAATTTAGACAACTGTGGTTCTGTGAGAAGTTACCTGTATGTGATCACTGAATTATGGGGTGCAGAGATTAAAAAAATACTAAAAAAAAAAGGAGAAAGAGCCCCAGTCCACATAGAAGAACCTTCCTCTGCTTAGATTTCCAAAGAGAAAAGCCTTCCCACTATTTCTCTTTCCTTTCTGTGGGACAGCACTCTGAGGACACTGATTGTTTCTGTTTAGCAAAATGCCACGTGAAACAAAGGCTAAAAACCCCATTCCTGAACCAAAGCATCCCAGGAGAAGCAAGGCCAGAGGTGCTCGGAGCTGCTCGTCCTCCTGCACACACTCAGCTCCTGGAGTTGAGCTTTCCCGATTCTCCCTCCTCCTCTCACCCCATCTTCCCTGCCAGTCACCTCAAAAGCACAGCATTTGGAATGACTTTTGAAAGCAAGTTATAAGCAATTCCTCATATATTTGAGTTATTCTTCACCTTAAATAGTAATTTCTACACAAGGGATGTTTTTCCTTTACCATTCCAGGCAGCGTTTTCCCAAAACCTGAAAGTCTAAAGCAAAACACTCTCTCCTCTCACGTAGAGATTCACTACAAGTGGAATAAGCAGCACAGTGGGACAATTTTATTCCTGTCACAGCTCCCCAGCAGCTGCTTCCCTCATGCAAAGTTAACATCTGAATTGTATGAGCTCGCTCAGGTTTCCAGGCACTGCATTCATCAACCCCACTGAACTAGAAACAGAAATGGGACAGCACATTTACTACGGCTCTCACCAGCTTCAAAGCCTCTCCTGACCCAAACTCCTGCTTATTGAGAAATACAGAATTATTGCATTCCATACAAAATCCGACATACTCGGGAGCACAGAGCTCTAAAATACTCTTTAAAACAGGCTCACATCGGCAGCGTCGGAACAAAAATCGGCGTTATCGGTGCGTTCTGCCTGTAAACACCTGGAAAACACATCCCGACTGCCAGGATGAGGCACATCCCACGTGCCTCACTTCCCCGCTGTTTGTTCCTTCGTTCCCCAGGTCAGAGGTGAGTCGGGCACCTGCCGCGCTCCCACCACACCGGGCCATCCACCCCTGCTCCGCGAATTCCCGGACAGGCTCCTGCTCCCCTGGCTCTCACAGCTCCCCCACGGCACGGGCACCTCCACCAGCACGGCAAAAACAACTTTCTGAAGCGCTGCGTGAGGAGCCGAGGCAGCAGCCCAGGTGTTCTGCTGCTCCGTGCGAGCCTGAGCCGCTGGGAATGCCCAGCCGGGAAAACCTCGCCGGGGAGACCCAGGTGAGGCTGCAGCGGGAGCGCGCAGCTCTGGCACCTCGGGGAATGTGCAGCTGCGAGACCCCGCCGGGAAAGCCTCCCCGGGGAGAGCCAGGAGAGGCTCGGAGCTTTGGCACCTCCGGGAGCCCCCAGCCGTGAGACCCCGCAGCGCAGCCCCCCGGGGGTGGCACAGGGCGCGGGCCCCAGCGCTGNGCCCGGGGCCGCGAACCGCCCGCTCCCGGCGCCGCGGCGGCCGCTCGGTACCTGCCGTAGATGCCCTCGGTGATGCGGTTCCGCTTGAGCGGCCGCCGCAGTTTGCTGCAGTCCGCGCTCCGCCGCTTCATCCCGCCGGCCCGGCCCGGCCCGGCCCGCCCCGCTCACGGCAGCACCATCCGCCCCCGCGGGGGGTTACCGAGCGCGGGGCCTTTTTTTTTGGTTTATTTTTCTTTTTTTTCCCCTTTTTTTTTTCTTTTTTTTCCCCGGGAAACAAAGAAATAAAAATAATTCCTGGTCCGTCCCTCCCCGCCGTGTCCCCCCGCGCAGCCGCCGCGCAGCGCCCCGCCTCCCTGGCACCGGCCAATCAAACGGCTGATCCCACCTGCGTGACAGCATGTCCGACCAATCGGCAGCAGGGAAAGGAAGACGGAGGGTGGAATGGACCAATAGCAGAGTCGGAAACTGGATCCCACCTCTTGTCTCGCGTGGCACGCCCACCGCCTTGATTGATGGCCTTGAAACCCAATCAGAGATGAGGATTTGTGATTGATGGCCTTCCGACCAATCAGGACGGATATCTTGGTCTCCTCCCGCCTACTGTCCGGCGGGCTGGATCCCGCCCCTTGCGCTGACCGACAGCGAAACTGTCCAGTGGAAGAGGAACAGAGAAATAAAAGGACAGCTCAGCCATCCACTCGGAAACGGAAGAAGGAGGGCTCTGTTTCCTCTGTCACCCTAACACCGAGGTACCACCTCTCACACTTGATTGACAGCCTGGCTGGCTAATAGGCAGTTGGGGAAGGGGACGCTATGTCTTAGCTGCAAAGACAGGCAGTGACAGTTTGTGACGCCCGGTGCTGCCCCCCGCAGCCCGGCCTACGCTGCCGGCTCACCGGAGGGCAAAATAACCCCGCAGGGTGACAGTCGGACCTCGCCAGCCAATAAATAGCTCGCGTGGGTGAATGACAAGCGAGCGGACCAATCGCAGCGCAGGACGCGCCGCCCGACGACGGCCGGTGTTGGGGATAGGCCAATCAGAGGCCAGGAGGAGCCTGCGCTCGGCCAATGGGAGGGCAGTCCCTAAGGGCGGCATGTGGGGAGGGGGCGGGCGTTTAGCGAGGGGCGGGGCTGGGCGGGTCTCGCTGCCGCCGCCTCCTCCGGGGGCTGCCGAGTCACGGCCGGGCGCTGGCCCCGGCAGCTAGCCACCGCTCCCCGGGGCCGCCCGCCTGAGCCCCCGCCCCAAGGCCCGCGCTTGGGGCCTCCGCGGAGCCTCCTTCCCGAGGCCCGCGGCCCCTGTGTCGCGGGGAAACCGTGAGGGGAACAATGGCGGGGCCACTCCTGAGGGAGGCCGGAGCGCGGCCCGGGCCCCGCCCGGCCCTGGCTGGGTGAAGGGTGGCGGTGCCCGCGGCCTGGGCTGCTCCGGCCTCGCCTTGTGCTGGGCTGGGTGCCACGGGTCTGCCAGGGGATGATGGATCTCCCAGAACAAGGGTCGGGCAGTGATGGGCTGCGTGTGAGGCGTGCGGGTCCCAAAACGGGGTTCAAACTGGTCCAGGAGGATGCTGGGCGCTTGGCTGAGTCATGGGGGTGTTTTCCTGGTGGTGGAGCTCTAATTTAGAATCGGAGCATCACGGATTGGTTTGGGCTTTAAGAGACCTGGAAGCTCATCCCATCCCACCCCTGCCATGGCAGGGACACCTTCCCCTGTCCCAGGCTGCTCCAAGCCCCGTCCACCCTGGCCTTGGGCACTGCCAGGGATCCAGGGGCAGCCACAGCTTCTCTCGGCACCCTGTGCCAGGCCCTCACCGCCCTCGTGGGGAAGGATTTTCTCCTAATACAGAAGTTATTTGGGGCTTCACCCTGTCAGAGATCACCAACTTTTGTTCTGTTTGGAAGCTTAAGCTGTGACTCTGAGTGTCAGCTTTACAACATGTCATCCTGAGGGAAAACGGGTGAATTCCTTGCCTTTGGGGTGTTTTCCCTGGATGTTGGCACTGATGGGGTTTAGTAACAGGTAGCAAAAGGGCTCATTGTATTCGCTAAATTAATTCCTGAGTTGCTCATTGAGCTATTATCCTGTCTAGGGAAAGTTGACCAGGTGTTCTGGTTCTGTCTGAATTACCCACGAGGTCACAGAATTCCCAGAAAAAGGACCTGGATCTGGATCTTTCTGCATCAGGATTTTCCTGAAGCCAGGGCAGTGCTTTGCATGCCTGGGAAAGTTCCTTTTGGATGTTGTTTAGGAGTTTCTGAAACGGGTGTAGGGATATTTAACTTCGTTAGGCCTGAATAAAAGCTGGGAAAGGGCTTTGATATTAAAGCAGTTTGATATTAAAGTGATTTGATATTAAAGCAGTTTGATGTTAAAGCAGTTTGATACTGCATGGGAGGGAGGTTCAAGCTATCACCACGAATCCAAACCTTGCACAGATGCTTTGCACACTGTTATTGTGCCCTGTAGCCTGGCTTGGCAGGAGGGATGTCCTGAAATTTAAGTGAACTGGGAGTTTTCTGCGGATATTTTTGCCTGATAAATGTTCCTGTCACCAGCAGGTGGCTTTGTCCCTATCTCTGAGCCCGTTTGTCCCCGTTTCTGGGCACTCCTCAGGCCGTGCCTCGCCAGCTCAGCGCTGGGTTTGTGGCAGCCTCAGAGCAGAGGGGCTGAGGTGTAACCACAGCGCTTTAATCTGAGCTGCCTGGACAAAGAGGGCTCAGTTCGCAGGGGCACAGTGAATACTGAGAAGGGACAAATGTTCCTCCGGTGCCTAAAGGGGGCTTACAAAAGGGAGGAGAGGGATTTTTATATGGCAGGACAAGGGGGAATGGCGTTAAACTGATAGAGGGCAGGGTTGGAGCGGATATTGGCAAGAAATTCTTTGTTCAGAGAGGGGCGAGGGCCTGGCACAGGGTGCCCACAGAAGCTGTGGCTGCCCCTGGATCCCTGGCAGTGTCCAAGGCCAGGCTGGATGGGGCTTGGAGCCACCTGGGACAGTGAAAAGTGTCTCTGCCCATGGCAGGGGTGGCACTGGATGGGCTTTAAGGGAACTTCCCACCCAACCCGTTCCATGATTTGTACTATGGATCCATAATGTGTTCCCTGGAGCTGTTTCCATGGCCATGTGTGAACAACAGACTGATCCTGCAGCAGCAGAGGAGATGCTGCATCCGCAGAGGTCCCTGATTCCCTGGCGTTGGGCTGCATCCATCGCACACAAGGTTCGTGTTGGGCTGTGGCTGCAGAGCTGTGGAATCACTCCGGGGAGCTCAGCAGGACCCTCCCCACATTTCTGTGACGGAATTTGGGGCCAAGCCAACAAATGATGGTCCTGCTCCTGGAGTGCACGTTCTCCTTGCCCTTTGGCCGAGCTGCCAGGCCCCAGCAGCGGGAATGCCCCGGGGAGGTGTCCTGGCGCAGGGCAGCGCCGGCAGTGGCTGTGTCCGCGGGCACGCTCTGGGCTCAGCCCCCGTGAGCTGGGCTGAGTTCGGGCTCCTGCCACACCACAGATAAGGAGCTGTGCCCTGCTCACGCCTCTTGGGCTTTTATCTCTGGCTGAGTTCTCGCTGCTGGCCCCCCACACCTCCTTTGCTACTGGTGTGAGGGCACTGGGACGTTTCTACAGGGAAGAGGAATAACTCGTGCTGGTGCTTCACGTAGCCGAGTGCACGATGCCTTCCCGCTACCTCAGCTTCCGCTGCAGCGTGCCCTGGTTCATCCTTCTGCTGGAAGCTCTGTTCCTCATCCGCTCTTTCTTTTGCGTCACAGGTGTTAGTAACTTCTACTCGTCATCCAACTTCTACCCAGGTAAGCCTGGCACCCTGCTGGGGAAGGAGGGACAGTCCCTGCTCCTGCTGTGCCCTACACAGGGGTGGGACGCGGCAGGGTTTGTTGGTGAGAAGTAGAATGGTTTTATTGCTCTTCGAACTTGCCAGGAGTGCTGGGAGTTTTTTTACATCAGAGGTGTGATGGGGATCCAAGACTAAATAGCATTTTTGGTCAGTTTTCTGTTGTTTTTTTTGACCTCTCAGCCCCCATCCTGTGGCATCCATTCAGATCACTCTGTAAAAATAAATTCAGGGTTAAGGGTATTGTTTCTCTGATTGTAGATTGGAAAGAAAGCTGTGGAATTCTTTGCAAGTACTAAACAATAGTGGCACTTCAATTTTTATCTGAAGGCTTCTTAGTTGTGATTTTTAATTGATTTTTTTTTTAACCAGAAATTCAATCTGCATTAATGATTTCACTGCTGTCTTGTTCTTTTCTGTCCTGCAGAATTTCAAGATGTCAACCACATGGTGATTTTTGGATTTGGCTTCTTCCTGATGGTTCTGAGAAGATATGGCTTCAGCAGCACTGGATTCAACTTCCTGCTCGTTGTTCTTGGTGTCCAGTGCTCTGTGCTGGTAGAAGATTTATTAGTTTTCCTTAGGGTGCGGCAAAATGGAGATGGTATGATAAGGTAATGAGTTCATGTTAGAGCTGGACTGATCCAGAGCTGCTGATTGCTCCTTGTGGAGGTGAATGCCTCCTTACAGGGGCCTGTTGGGGATGAGCAGAGTCACATCTGCAGGCATTTTAGAAGGCTTTTGGTTTTTAAGTACACTGTATGTGCCATTCCTGCTTCATTGGCCCTGGGGTCACCCTGAGACTGAGTTCCTTTCCCTTCCTTTCTTTCTTGCAGTCTAGGAAAGGCTATGGTGAGCACGACTGCTGTGGTCATCTCCACTGGGGCTGTCCTGGGGAAAGCCAATCCTGTGCAGTTAATTGTGATGACCCTGGTGGAATTAATTATTTTCTACATGAGCAGATGCATCAACGAGACGTTGCTGCAGGTACCCTGGTGGGGTTTCCAGATACGTGGGGGAAAATGTCACTGGAGCTTTGGAACGACTCTGCCAGGAGCTGCAGCAGAGGCTTTGTGTGGCCTCAGTCAGCCCACAAATGGTGAGTATCCTGTTGGTACAGGTCCCAGACCACCTCGCCCTGATGCACGTGCACCTCTTTGGAGCCTACTTTGGCCTGGCTGTCACCTCCCGCTTCCCTGAGCCCCCCCCAGGGCTGGACAAGAACAGGAGCACCCCAAAGTCAGACCTGTTCTCAGTGCTGGGTGAGTCCTGGGATTAATGCCTCGGCTGGAAGAAGGCATTGCAGTGAGAACATGGGGAGGGTTGGGGTTTGGAATGCAAAATGCAGCTCTGAATGCAGCCAAGCACAGAAGCTGCTGCTCTGCTTCCTGCTTTGTGACAACAGCCA
Source organism: Cnemophilus loriae (assembly GCA_013397755.1). NCBI lineage: Eukaryota > Metazoa > Chordata > Aves > Passeriformes > Corvidae > Cnemophilus > Cnemophilus loriae. Next base: position 165,703 of record VZTF01009819.1, on the reverse strand, counting down.
CTTTCCTACCTGGCCCAGAGGCCACTCCTGCCCCAGCCAGGGCTCAGTTTGCTTTTGTCACCTCAGCATAGAGGCTAGTCCAGGTTAACTGCTCCTTCTGCAGGTTCTCCACTCCCTTTCCTGGCCAAGGTGTCCCCCTTGGCTTGCCCAGGCCTGCTGCTGAGGGACTGTGTGCCAAAGCTGAGCTCATGGCTTGTACTTCAGCAGAGCTCCCAGTCCCCACCTCGGGCTGTTGCCCCAGGTGGTGCTCAGAGATAGAAAGGGACAGTCCCTGCTGGTAACATAAATTAAAAGATAAAGCCTGGTGAAGGGTGGGGAGTGTGATACAGGCAAGCCCGCGGGAGAGGAGCTGGGGGAGGACAGGCTCAGTGTCTGGGACTCCCATTCTTTTTCTTATGGAAGCAATTTGGTACCTTTATTATCACAACTTCCCTAGTACAACTGCCACCAGCTGAACTCAGAGCTTCCTGCAGGGGTCCACAGAGACCCATTCTCAGTCAGTCTTTGCCCAGTTTAGGGAATACAGAATTTAAATGCTGCTCTTTTGTGTCCCTGGGGTTCTTGTTTGCTGTTTATTTCCAGATACTCGTAAGAAAGCTTCAGTAGATTTTACATCTATATTTATGACTGGCTAATGCCTCATCAATGGGAATAGGATGAATCATCTCACAACTCCTCAGTGCCATCATAAGTTTAGAGTTGCTCCTGTCTGAGAGGCAGGGTTATCTCTGCCTTGGTGCACTGAAATCATGGATATTAGCAATGGAAATTGGATTTCAAGGAGCCAAGACAAGCTGGTACAAAATCAGCACCTGCCAGGGCTGCTGGAAACTGGGTTTGTGCCTCATAGTGACAATGCCTGTGTCACTTGTTGGGGGTCTTGGACAAGAGCACATCAAATGTCACTGTCAGGTGGATTGCGCAAAGGTCTGGTACCTCTGTGGGGTGGGGAACACATCATCAGTGATGGGAGTGGGCTGGAAACAAAGTACAGCAACTGGGCAATGCCAAAGGAGCTGCTGCTTGTGCTGGTGTCTGCCCAGCCCGGGGCCACAGGGCCGTGTGGGACCAGCCCGAGGTGCTTTGAGGCCGCCGATTTCCCTCTGCTGGCTGGAATTCCATCTGTGCACGTGCATCGCACGGCAGGGATGGAAAAATGCATCCTGCCAGGCAGGGCACTTGCTCCGGGGAGGCCGGGGTTCCCAAATGCTGGCGGTTAGGGGCACAGAAGCAGAACCTGCTTTCATTCCTGTTAGAGAAGCCTGTGTGGCCATGGAAGTGGGACACTGACGGTTCCTCACTGGGAGTGATCTTAGAGGAGGCTCTGCTTTGGGAAAGGTTTGGGAATGACAGAGAACGCTCACTGTGGGCTGGAGCCCTGCAGAGACAGGCAGTGATGGCTTCCCTGTGGCTCGGAGCAGCTCCTGAGGGCCTCTTGTCCTTGTCCCCAAGGCACTGTGTTTGTGTGGGTGTTCTGGCCGAGCTTCAATTCTATCCTGGCTGACTCCAAGAAGGCAGCAGTGCTCAACACCTACTTCGCCCTGGCAGTGAGTGCTGTGGCTGCCTTCATGTTGTCTGCTCTGACCTCCAGGGATGGCAAATTCAGAATGGTAAGGACGAGGGAAAACCCTGCATGGGGTTTTTCTGTTGGAAGAGGTTTTCTGTTACCCTCAGGAATCCACTGGAAATGCAACAGCCAGTAACTGAAACCAGGGTCTGACAGTCACAGACTCACAGAATGGTCTGGGTGGGAAGGGGCATCAAAGATCACCTCATGCCACGGGCAGGGGCACCTCCCACTGTCCCAGGCTGCTCCAAGCCCTGTCCAGCCTGGCCTTGGGCACTGCCAGGGATGCAGGGGCAGCCACAGCTGCTCTGGGCACCCTGTGCCAGGGCCTCCCCACCCTCACAGGGAACAATTCCTTCCTAATATTTAATCGACACCTTCCCTATTTCGGTTTAAAGCCATTGCCCCTTGTGTTATCACTACAAACACTTGTAAAAAGTCCCTTAACTCCCTGGTGTGGTTGTTTTCCTGTACAGACTCACATCCACAGTGCAGTCCTGGCTGGAGGGGTCACTATCAGTTACACAGCACACAGCATCCAGCACCCTTGGATTGCCATGATTTTGGGGCTGCTTGGCAGTGTCATCACCATCCTGGGATCTCACTGTTTACAGGTAATGCTCAAACCCTGAAATGGTTCTTGGATAAGCTGTAGAAACTTCTTTTCCAACGCAGGATACCCCAAGGGAAACCTCTTTTCCAAGCTAGGAAACCTGAGGTGTTTTGAGCAGAGTGCAGGATTGCAGCTCGTGAGAGCAAATTCATCCTCTAGGTCTGCAGCACCTGATCTGCAATTACCAACTTGTGTTTCTGGGTATCAGTTAAACCTTTTCTTCTCCCCAGAGGTGCTGTAATCCTGCTTTCAAGCTTCATGATACTTCTGGAGTTCATTTCACTTTTGGTTTGCCTGCTGTGCTTGGAGCTGTGGCCGCTGTTGTTCTCTGTGTCGTAGAAGAAGGGATTAAGACACAATGGAATAATTTATCCAGGTACATAAATTCTTGTATTAAATAATGAAGATAAATAATCATTACTGCAGCGTGCCCTGAGAAGAGTTCTCAGACCTCCAGAGAGCCTGGATGTCACCACAGATACATTGTTTTCTATCAGGTAACCCAGGATAATCCCTGAAGTCCAAAAAAACCTCAGTAAAGAGGAATTGGAGAGTTGAGCTGACTTTGGGTCAAGACTTTCACGTCAGCTTTGGGTCCTGTTTTCTGTCTCCCTTTTTGTTTAATGTTAAATACAGCAGACACGGGAGATGAAGGCTGGGCATGTGCCTCCCTCCAAGACTCATTTTAGGGTTTGGGATGTTCTGGGGAGCTTGGGAGGGAGGGAGAAATCAGAGTGCAGCATGAGGGCCTGACACTTCTCATCATGTTCTTAATGAAACAAATTTAATGAAGTTTTAATACCAAAAGATGGACAAAATCTATCCTCTGAAGTCTGCATTAGGCTTCTGGTGTGTTCCCAAAACATCTCCCTGCAGCTGCAGAGGTTTGAGAATTACAGTTTCTGTGAGAGATTTTGATAGATACGGGTTCATTCACAGTGTTAATGCTGAATGAAAGGTGAAACACTTCTTTTGCTTTTCAGTCTGGGTTATTTGATCTTTGTTGACCTTGGTGCCTTCTGCCAGACCATCAGCACTGCCTTGATAACAGGTTTGATTACAGGTCAGTACTGAAACATCCCAGGAATTCTTGTATTTCCTTGGAGCAAGGTTCTGTGGGTAAACCACTTGTGGAATAAATGGGAACATGAATGCCAGGGACTCTTCCCAGCCAGGCTTTTGAAGGAGAGCTGTTTTCCACAGAAATAACCCAGCAGCACCATTCTTTCAGTGCTGAAGTTTTATTTTAACCAACGTTTAACAGCTGCCTTCAACCTGCAGACAGGAGAGGTGTGGAGATGAAAATGCTTCCACGTTTGGGTGTTGTCTCAGTGACAGAAGATGCCCCAGTCTGGGGCTTGTCACTTTTTAGGCCCTTCGGTGCAAATGTGCAGAGTTTCAGTAACATCAGGAGCTGCCTCAGCCCAGCTGCAGCCCTTTGATCAGGAGATTTTGGGATTTTTGGGACTTTTTGCTGCTTTGGGAGCAGCAGCACTCACGTGGCTCCCATGGGATGCTCTGGTTTGTGGCAGCTGCTGCTTTTCCCCAGCCCCTAATTCTGTCTGAAACAACAGAGAAATGGCCAATGAAGCATCCTACAATGATTTTTGGAGTGTGTTTTAATTTATTTAAACCTTTCCATTACTTTGAGTGTAATGAAAAAGGAATAGATTTTTAGAAAACATCCATCTGAAATAACCAAACATTCAGTGTTAAACCAATTGTTTAAAAATCCAGAGATTCCCATCAGAAATCCCAGGCTAACAGTGCTGATAAGCCAGATTGTTTTAAATACACAGGCACTTCTCATGCAAGAAATTCATCATTTTGATGTATTTTTATAATCTAGCAGCTGTTTAATGGGGTTTTACCTAAATAATTCATTTTTAATATCCCAAGCCTTGATCCTAGCAAGCCCCTCTTTGTATTTAAAGCTAGCTCGAGTCGGGGGGCTCTGCTGAAGGATTTAGGTCTGGATTTATGTTTTGATCTGTCACATTTGGATAAATGTTACCAAGACGCCTCCTGTTCCACACAATCCTCCCCTTGCCCTGGTGTTTATGTTTATTTTGGATATCTCTGGTTTTACCAACAGGTTTAATCTTAAACATCAAACTGCTGAAGACCGTGCATGTCTCAAAGTACTTTGATGACCAGTCTTATTGGGAGGTGAGTTTCAAAATCACGTCAGATTCCCTGTGGGGGAGTCCATTTAGCACCTTGATGAAGAACTCCAGGTATTTGAATTAAAATGTGGGGGAAAAAAGGGTTATTCCTTTTGCCAGCACATTCTGATGCACAGACAGGCCTTGGGCACCCTTAGGTGCTGATGTGAGGCTGGATCTGAATTACAGGAATAACAAATGGGTGGAAATAAGCTTCTAATCAGCTTTTCCATTGGTTTGGGTTGTTTTCTACAATGATTTGATATGTTCTGATACAAGAATGTTTGTGTTCACAGTTTCCCCACTTGTCTGTTGGATTTTGAATGGAGGATCCCAGCTGACAGACAGGACCAAGATAAGATTTTCCTCTTTATCACCAGAAAAACTGAACAGCTATGATGGGTTCAAAGAGCACTGGAATACCAATTCTCAGGCCCACAAAAGCCACCCCAATAGACACTCAAAAAACTCAAACTGTTCTAGTTATTCTTGAAAGATACAGAGTGTGAATTCACAGATGCAAACTCAGAGTGCATTCAGCTTTTCTGCTTTGTTGGCCTTACCTTAAATATTTTTTGTAAGATGATATGTACAAAAAAAGTTGGCTGCATTCATGGCTTATCAATCCAAATGCTTGGAAACACTGAAATATTTTTAGCTCCCAAGTTTACGAGCCAGAATGATGGGTTTTAAAGTGTAATTTCTCAAGGAGCACTTCTTATCTAGCAAAGTGCTCAAGTTTTTAAGCTGAATTGATTCTGCTGAAGGCCTTGACAAGCCAGGATTTGATGAGTGAGCTGGAGCAGGGCCAGAACTCCTGGAAAAATCTGGCACTGCATGGCTGGGGCTGGATGTTGGGAGGTTCTGAGGGCAAGAATTTCAGTTGTGGATGGTGTTCCTGCAGTCCCTGGGGTTTGCTGCCAAATGTAAAACACAAACTGAGCTGAGGGCAGCGGCTGGGAGGGGACAGCCTGGCCAGGACCCAGTTTTGGAAGTGCAGTGATTTTGGGGACAGAGGATTCTCTACAAGTGAACCCTCATCTTTAAATGGATTGAGATCCTCGGCGTTTCTTACTTTCAAAAAGAGTTGACGCAGAAAATCTTCCAGAAGTGCTTACCCAATAAAGGAGTGAAAACGTGGCTGTTTTTCTTTCTTCAGCACCCTTGAGAGGAATGAGCGAGGGAACTCGTGACGAGGCCGAGTCCTTTGATGAGGCTCTCTGGCCTCATTCAGTCACTGGGATGAGCAGATCCCTGCAGCTACAAAGGGAGGCAGCTCCCAAGGAATGCAGACTTGCAGAGGAAGGGCCAGTTTTCCTTGTTCCCAGCTCCCAGAAGAGCCAGCAGGAGTGCAGCAGCTGCCCCCACCTTCTGCACACAACTGTGAGTTGTTACTTCCCAGACACTTCCTCATTTTCACCATGGGATAAATGAAATATTCAGGGATGGGGGGAAAAAAAATCCCAAACCACCACAGTTCTGTATGACACAAGAAAAGCCACACACCAGCAAGATTTGAAATTGAAGAAATGGTTATATTGCCCAGTTATAGGAAATATTTAATAAATATCTGTTAAAAGGTTGTTTTAAAGCAGTTTTAGTAAGTCTCGGATTGTAAGTAACATCATAGAAACAGCTGGTTAAATACATCCATATTCCACTCTCCTTTATTTGTAACAAACATCATTTTAGAAAAGTGACTCCACTGTTGTTCGTAGCAATTTTATGTTTCATCAAAAACACCACAACAATGAAGTGGACATACAAGAGTAAAAAAAATAACCAGAATAGAGCTGGATTTAGTGCTTTCAGCTTTCCTTGATTTCTCTTTAGACACAATGGAAGGTTTACAAAATGGTTTTACAAAACTTTGGGGGGTGCAGTCAAAGCCCAGGGCACTCCAGGGGGGTTCACTGCCACAGATCCTCTGTGCGACCAAACTTGAAGACCAGACCCCTGTGAAAACACAACCAAGGGACACCATAAATCAAATTCCTCTTGTTTTAAACACAGGATTTCAAGGGGTATTTGTTAATCCAATTCCTGTGCAGACAGATCCCAGTTTATTCACACAGGTCTGGTTACGAAACAGGACTTCAGGACCAACCACATCACAGCAAATTTCAGGTTTTTATCATTAAAATCCAATTAAATAGGAAACAAATAAAAGAGGACAGTCTTACCCAAAAAAGATGAATGCATTCTGGAAAAACACAGCTATTCCTGGGTACACCACTGTTTTTTCTAAGAGAAAAAAAATCCCCACAAATTCTTTTTGAAGTCATTTTTGAGCATATCCCATTTCTGACATGTCATTTTCCCTTGTGCTAATTTAGCAGAGAGGCTTTGGGAGCAATCTGCGGGAGCTCAGTAATTTGTATTCTGGGAATAAGTGTTCACCCAGGGAATTATTCCCATAAAACTACAGCAGTTTAATTATATCCATAGAGTTCCCAGCTGGGCAAGAGCTGGGTTTCTAAAGGAAGTTTGTACTTAGAAATAGATAAATCCATCCCAATGTTAACAATAATAATAATAATATGGGATAGTGGTGTGTAGGGCAATATATTCAAACTGGGCCTGCCTAGAAACCAGTTCTAACATTCAGGAGTCATTTAAACCCCCTTAAACTTTCAACAACAGGGTCAGGCCTTACCTTTAACCACGTAGCCCCCAAAAAGGATCCACATGGAAGCAATGAGGGACCCAAAAGCCATCATGAAGCCGATGAAGAGCCAGATGCGAGCCCCTGCAAGGGGATGGGGGATGTCCTGTGCCTGAGGGACACCCCGGCCCCACACCCCCCCGGCACAGCTCCTCGGGCTCCGTGTCCCTGGCTGAGACCCCCAGCCCCGGTACCTGTCTGGCCCAGGCAGCCCTCGCTGTAGCTGTCCCCCCGCACCTGCCCGTTGGACACCGCGTTGATCCTGGCAAGAACGGGACAGAACCGGGGTTAAACCTCTCCTTTTCATTCCTAACTGCACAAAAGAACTGCTGGGAGCGGGGTGGAGCCTTACATCAGGAATGCGATGGTGGCTATGACCCCACAGGCGTGGTAGGAATGGTTGAAGTCTTCCACTTGAGGGTATTTCACAGCGGCATCGATGATGATCCACCAGCCCGTGAAAAACTGGGGGGAAACAAGGGAAAACGCAACGGTTTGAAAACGACATCAATGTTTAAAAACATCCCTGCAGCCTCCAACCCAGACTAAACTGGTAACACTGTTAATTTTGCTCTCAGTTTGGGATCAAGCTGACTGTAAAGCCAGGGATTTACCCACTCCTGCAGTTCATTCCTGGGTAAAACTGTGAAATTTAAACAAAAAATGGATGGAGGAAACCAGACCAGATTTTGTCAGTAACTCTGCTGCTACACACAGGGACAATGTATCCCTGTTCTTCCTTTCCCTGGAATCGCTAAGCTTGGAGCAGCCCTCTAAAATCATCAGTTCCAATCTGTGGAACAGTGACAGTGGTGGAGTCACCGCTAAACCGTGTCCCCAAGTGCCACATCCACGCGTTCTTTAAACACTCCCAGGGACGGTGACTCCACCACTGCCTGACCACCCTTTCAGTGGAGAATCTCCCCTTTTATCCCACCTAAACCTCCACTGGCACAACCTGAGGCCGCTTCCTCTCATCCTTCCACTTGTAACGGGGGAGAAGAGACTCCCAAACCGCTCATAATTTTTATCTTACGACAGAACAGCCAAAAGAATCCAAAAGTCCCGAGCAGGGTGGGGCCGTACCAGCACCCCTGCGGCCACAGAGGCGATGGTGTTGCGCTTCTCGCCCCAGTCCACGCACTCGGAGCACCGCAGGCTCTCCAGGAACCCGGACATGGTTCAGCGCTGCCAACAACTGCGGGAGGAAAACGGAGCTTCGTCCGCGCAGGAAACCGGGAGGAGCGGAGCGCGGCTCTGCGGGGCGGGCACGGCCGG
>VZTF01009819.1:128825-145728 GCA_013397755.1 Cnemophilus loriae | reverse complement strand
CCCCCCCCCCCCCCCCGCCATGGCAGGGACACCTCCCACTGTCCCAGGCTGCCCCAAGCGCCGGCCAGCCCGGCCTGGGACACTGCCAGAGATGAGGGAACCTGTGCCAGGGCCTCCCCCCCCTCACAGGGAAGGGTTTATCCCTAATATTCCATCTAAATCTCTTCTAGTTTAAAACTCCTCCCCTCTGGAACCCCCATCTCCCCCACCTGGGGTTCTCAGATCTGGGGGCAAATCTCCTTTGTCCTGGGGAGGAAAAAGGGGCAGTGCCAGGGATTCCCACATGGCTGGGAGCCCTGGGACTGGGTCCAGTGGGATACTGGGATCAACCGCCCTGGGAAGCCCTCTGCAGGCACCAGCACTGATCTGAGGCAAGAAGAAGAAAACTGGGCCTGAAACTTGCACAGGACCCAATCAAACTCATAATAATAACATTAATCCAGCAAAATGGGGGATCTAAACTGCTGGGAGATTAATTAGGGACAGATCTTATTGTGCGTGGTCATTAACCACGGGGAAATTTGGAGGGAGGGGAAACGTGAAGAGGGTTTGGTTTTTAGGTGGAAGAGAAGCTGGTTCTGCATCAGGCCGGTTCCTCTCCATCACAGGCTCCCGTTTGTGTCCTCTTGGGTTGCAATTACAATCTTTCAGAGCAGACACAAAATCATTGGGCCGGAGAGCCAAAAGTACCTGGCTAATGGGATTAACAGAAATTAACCTGGTTACGTGGGGACTCCATCGAAAATGAGAAAGTGCTGATGGCCAAAATCAATTCCTCCCCAGCCAAATTACTGCAGGCCTGGCTTAGGGTTTCAGTTTAATGCTCAGCCCTCCAACAATGAGCAGGATGGGATTGAATTAGGTCCTGATCGTGGAGTTCAAATGATGGCGATGGTTTGTCTTTAATGCCAGCAGCGAGCCAGGGGGGAAAATGGGAAATCCTCCCTGTTTTCCCCCTGGGATTGCACAGAGGGTCCTGCTGGGTGGCCCTGTGATGGGCAAAGTGGGAAATCCTCCCTGTTTTCCCTCTGGGATTGCACAGGGGGTCCTGCTGGGTGGCCCTGGTGCCCACACGAGGGGCTGCCCTGCCCAAGCCTTCCCTGCCCGTGTTCCAGCCCAGGATCAGAGCTGGAGCTGGGGCTGGAGACAGTGGGGTGGGATGGTTTGGGATCCACAGTGGGCTGGGATGGTTTGGGATCCACAATGGGCTGAGACAGGGGGTGGGATGGTTTGGGATCCACAATGGGATGGGGCAGGGGGTGGGATGGTTTGGGATCCACAGCCCCAAGCTGATAAATCGCAGCCCTCCCAGGCGGGGCTGCTCCTTCCGGAGCCTTCCCGTGCCTGCCGAGGGGGGCAGCTCCCGGCAGCTCCCGCCCGGGCTCATCTTTTCCCTTAAAAGCCGGAACCTGGCGGAGTTTCCTGGCTGAGAGCAGCTCGGTCGTTACCGGGCATTGGAAATGAGGCAGATTTGCGGTGTTTTATCGCACAAACACCGCGACTGGGCCACCTCCCTGGCCTCCCCTCGGGGACAGCCCGGCCGATGTCCCCTCCCGGAGCAGCACCCGTGGGGAGGTGCCAGCCCGGGTGTCCCTCACCCCCGGTGGGATGGGGGTGTCAAACCAGCAGGGGTGGAGAGCTGGGCGCGGCCGCTTCCCCGGGGGAACGCCACAAGTGGCCATTCATTAACTGTCCCCACCGGGGGGAACGTGGGACCTGGGGAGGGAGGAGGAGGCCGGAGGGAGCTGGGAGCGGGGAAGGGACAATCCCGGTGGTCCTGGCAGGAGTCACAGCGCCTCGGGAGACCCGGGGGGCTGTGCTGGGTGCTCAGGATTTAGTTGCTCCTCTCCCTGCTGTGGGACACCCCGGCGGGTGCACCCCAAGGATGGAGACATCCCTGGAGGGCAGCGGCCTCTCCGGGCACACGGGGAGGGAGGATAACGTCACGTTTCCCCCGGATCAATGCAGATTTTGGTTCAGGAGTTATTAGCCCGGTGTCATAAACTATCTGAAAACCACAAAAGTAAAATAATAAATCTCCCTGTTTGCCTCCTGCACGGGGTTTTTAAGTACCCGAGTCCCTCCAGGCACTGGTTCGATATCGCAGCGGACACAAATCACCGAGACAGAGCCGGATTTTGGGGAATATCGGTCAGGCTTTGCTGTTTGCCAGCACTCGGCCGTGTGCAGGGAAGCTCCCCCGGGCTCCTTGGGCAGGGCTGGGGGGGCGCTGGGGGAGAGGACGCTGAGGTGGCTCCCGGGAATGTGTCCTGTCCCACGGCGGGGAAATTTTGGGTGTTCCTTGCATGGGAAACACACTCCAGGCATCATTGAATTATTAAAATGAGGCTGGTGCTGGTAAAGCAGCAGGACCGCACCCCCAAGCTGGGGTTCAGCGGCTGGGGGGACAGGGGACAGCTCCCCCCAGTGCTCCCAGTGGTGGCACCTCACTCCTGAGCTGGAGTTCATCAGCAGGGCCAGGGGACAGCTCCTCCCAGTGCCTCCAGTGCCCCCAGTACCCCTCCCCTGGGTGCCCATCTGGGGATTCCGGGGGCCCACGGGGTGTCCGTGCAGCAACAGGGCTGTCCCTGGAGCCCGGAGCTGTCGGGGTGTCCCTTGACCCCTCGCAGCCACAGGTTTGCTTTTTAAAGCTCTTTCTCGTGGCATTTCCCGGTGTTTTGGTCTCCGAGCCGTGGCCGCTGCATCCTCCCTCCCTCCCTCCCTCCCTCGTAATCTCCAGCCTGCCTCGGGCTGCTCCGTGGTTTGCCCCCATCGCAGCGGGCCCCCCTCGAAACCCACCAGAATAAACCTCTCAAACGGGAAAATAACACCGAGAGAACAACACCGGCAAAGGCCGTTCCGGGCAGGGCCGGCGCGTTCCCCCTGCAGCAGCGGCAGCCGGGGCTTCCAGCGGCAAAGGGAAACCTGCCTGGGAGGGAAAACGGGCTGGGAAGGATCAGGGATCAGGGAGCCCGGCTGCACTCCAGATACGAGGCAATTAGCGCCGGGCGTTAATGAAGGGAGCTCAAAGGGGAGAGACGGGGCTGTGCTGTCCCTTTTCCAGGGAGGTGGGGGATTCACGGGGCACAGCCCGGCCCCTGAAGGCTCCGGGGACCAGGCCGATCCCTCGGGACACCCCGAGCCCGCCCCACACGCGGCCCCTCTCTCTTGGCAGGGCCGGGAACGGCGCTTCCCGTCCGGACACCTGGAACTGCGGAACCCCCACGCCGTTCAAAGGGACGGAGCCTCTTCCCTGCCCGCGGGGAGCCGGAGCGGGGTCCCGCTCCCTCCGTGCCCCCGAGCCACCCCCCGGCTGGGCGGGGTCGCGATGCGCAGGCTGGGAGAGCGCACGGAGCCTCCTGGGAGCGCAGATGCCGCTCGCCATGCGCTCCCCAGCCGCCGGAGCAGGATGCTCGCCCCGGGTTCGTGCCTCACACACCATTTCCCAGCACGAGGAGGGCTCTTTGTGGCTCTGGAGTGGGATCGTGCCGCGATGCAAACAGGTGCAGCTTCCTGGGTTTCTGCTGAGGCCCGCGTTTGGCCCCTAAAGTGTTAAGTGAGTGCTAAGCCCTATAAAATTCCCCTTTCAGCTACTATTTCTGCACAAAAGGCTCTCTGCGACGAGATACGCCAAAGCATCTGATGAAGTAATATGTCTATTCTCATTTGTGACATTTATTATTAACAGGGAAAAGAAAAAAAAAAAAAACCCAACAAATCCCAGTCAGAAAGAACTCTTAATTGAAGCACCATTGTGCCGTGGTAACTGCTATTAAATTAATCTGCTGCATTCCTTTCCACCCACACACTTTAAAACTTCCTGGTTATAATTAGAACCATTTAAAACCAATTTGACACTCCTCGGATGATGCAGTTCAGCTGCTTAATATGGTGCGACTTTGGTGAAAGGAGCGGAGAAGGGCTGCGAGCAAGCTGGGGCTGCTCGGGGAGGAGCAGGGCCGGGAGCTGCTGCTCCTGCACGGGGATCTCAGTTCCAGGGGGGAATTCGAGTTTAGCTCTGCTCCGAGCCGTGCTCCAGCTCGGTTGTCCCATGGGGGAGGCTCCTGCCCAGAGCATCCCTCACCCAGAGCCTCCCCGCCCGGGTGGGAGCTCTCCCCTCCTTTGTGCCAGCTGGGAAAGGCACCAAAGCCGATAATTCCCCGATGGAAAAGCGTTTGGTGTTTCAGGGTGGGGAAAAGGCACCCGAGTGCAGGGCTGAGAGGTGATTTTTTGGGAATGGGGGGATTTAGAGGTGTGGGGATGCCACCAACGCTCTGCCTGCCTCGGGGTTAGGAGATCCTTGGAGGATGCTCATCCAGGGCTGGGTTTGGGGAAGATGCTCTGGGACCGAGGTGTAGCTGTTCCCTGGGAGACTAAACAGAGAAACCACCGGGCCTGGCCGAGAACTGGCGCGGAGCCCCCGCGGGTGTCACTTCTGCAAACGTGTTCCTGCTCACCGCCTTTATCTGTCATCCTCGGAACCACCTGGGTGGCATTTGATGCTATCGGGGGGCCGCGCCGAGCTCCCAGCACATCCCCGGCCGCCTCAAAGCACGGCCAGTTCCTCCGCAGCCCTGGAAGATCCCGTTAGTCACGGTATCTCCGCTGTCACCTTCTGCTTCCTTCTGCATTTGGCTTTCGCTCTGGGGCCATGTGCTAACCAGGGCTCGGCGCCGGAGCCGGCCCCGGCCCCGCAGCTTCCTCACCCTCCGCTGGGGCCGTTTCCTCCCGACGCCCACCTCGGGCTGTCCCCGGGGCTGGGATGGCTCCAGGGGACGCGGTGGTTTGGGCTCCGTCCCTCCGGCCGGGGCTGCGCTGCGAAGCCCGAGGGTCCCGGTTCCCTGTGCTGCGGCTCCAGCTTCCCGCTCGGCCCTCGGGATGTGAAATGCGCACAAATTCGGGGCTCCTGCATGCGTTTATTGAGCCCTCGGCAGGGCCTGGGCGGCTCCTGGTGCTGCCCGGAGCTGTCACCAGCTCCCAGCACGTCCCGGGCCGTTCGAGCCATCCTGAGCGGGCCGTTTGCCCCCTTTGGGGCCAGCACCGCGCTTTTCCTCGCCCTCCCTGCTCCCCCGTTTCCCGTCTCTCCCAGATGCCCCCCTCAGCTCATCCCCATCTCCCTCCTCGTCTCTGTGCCCGACGTGGGGCCGCGCTGTCGTCCCAGCAGTGCCAGGAGTGCCAAGAAGAAGGAAACTGTGGATTTTGCCCCAAACCAAGCCCCTGCTGTGGGACAGGACCCCCAGCTGGGGCTGGGGCTGGGGAGCCGCAGCCGCCGGGTCGCCTCTGCAGGGCTGGGCTGGCGTCACTGCCTGGGCAGATTTTCGTTGTTTGGGTTGGGGTTTTTTAATACACAAACTCCAATTTTTTACATTTTGAATTTTTTCCCTGTCTTCTGCTTTGGAGCACGATCAACCCCCCAGAGCCCAGAGGTTATTTATGCTTTTGTCTAATCTCTGTTGCTTGGCTTTGGGTTGGGCAGTTCTTTTTTTAATTTTATTTTGTTTTATTTCCCCCCCCACCCTCCTCTTGCTACTTCGTAATTTTTTCCCAACTTTGGAAGCGCAACTTTAGAGTGGCCAAAGGCAAAAACAAAACAAGGATATTTCTGCTACCCTGTTAACTTTGCAAAAATGCTGCGTGCCTGCAGCACGGCGGGGGGCGTAACGAGAACCAGGGGCTGCGAGCTCCGGCCAGACCGGGTAAAATTAGCCCGGGGGGCGGAGAGGGGGAAACGTCTCCATCCCGGGAGCCTCCGCAGCCCAGATGGGGTTGGATGCAGCGGGATGCGCTCCTCCCGTGCAGCGGGATTCGGGATTTATCCCTCTGGATGTTCAGCCCGGCTCCCTTTGCCTCCTCCCTTCCAAAGCCAGCCCAGGGATTTGTCCTTCGCTTCCCCTCCGAGCTGTGACATTCCCCTGGCTGCTCCCCCAAAAACGGTGGCTCCATCCCATCGTGGGTGTCACAAAGGAAGGAGCTGCCTCTCGCTGTCACCCATCCTGCTGGGACACCCCGTCCCCCCCGGGGGAGTTATTCCAGAGTTACTCCAGAGTTATTCCAGAGTTATTCCAGTTGTTTCCAAGAGGCGTCAGCTCGGCGCGGTGGCTCTGCCAGCGTTTGTCACCGTGGCCAGGCTTTGTCACCGTGGCTGTCCCTCTGTGTCCCACGGGCACCCACCAGCCCCGGGCCAGGCTGCCGAGGGGCATTTCTAACCAGAAATGAAATCCTTGTCCATCAGAAGGTGGGAATGAAAACGCTGACAAAGCGGGTTTGGCTCTCAGAGCAAGAGCTCACGGAAAGGAGAGGAACCTGCAGCGCCTTTGGGTGTCCCTGTGGAGCTCTGGCAGCTCCCAGGATGTTCTGAGCCTCCGGGCGAGGAGGGGGAACAGCAGGGATCCATTTCTTTGTTTGATCAGGGAGCAGCCCCGTGGGGGCTGGGGCTGCAGAAACTTTGCCCCTCCAAACTTGGCAGGTCCCAGAGGCTGTCACCCAGCGCGGTGACACCGCAGCACTTAGCGGCCTCCCGGCAGTCCCCAGATGGATCCGTTCTCCTGACTTTTCTTGAGTCGGATTCTCTCCATTTGCTCTATTGATTTGAATTTTAAAGCGAGGGGGATAATGCTGGTTTTAGTGCTGGTTTTATTGTGTTGAGTGAGGAGCTGGTGGGGGCCTGGGCACTGCGGAATAAATGGAATTATTGCCGTGTTTTGGTGAACCCGAAGCTGCTGCGGCGAGGGGTGAAGGGGATTTGGGGGTTCCCTCGTGGCACTTTGGGGTGGTGGGATGAGCTTGTCCCCAGTGTCCACAAACCCAACCCAGCCAAGCCCTGCACACCTTGGGTGGCTCCCACATTAAATATAAATGGGGAGAAAATTACCTTAATCAAGTCTAAGCAGAATTGATTAATATTTTAGTAAAAACCTCACGCTGGAGTTTAACAGACTGGTTAAATCTCAGCTGGAAAAACCACTGTGGTTCCCCACCAGCTTTTTTTTTTCCTTAAACCCAGCCTGGTTTCCACAGCCCCTCTCTGCCTTTGGGGCCTGCACTGGGGTTGCTGGGGAGCTCTTTGCCCTTTAGCTGAGCAAATTATCAGCGGTTTAAAAAGGCCCCTTCTGCCCCTCCCGGCTCCCTTTTATAGGTACAATAATCAGATAAAATATTTCTGGAAGACTATTTACAAAATCCCCCCATCCCCATCAATCTTACGGTTAAGAAGGAGCGGAGGAAGAAATCTTAACCTCAAGAAGCTGCTAATGCAACCGAGCTCTTTAATGGTGGGGTGGAGATCTTCTTTTTTTTCCTGCTGCCATTACTATGGAATACATAATAACATCAATAATTAAATATAAATTGGATTTAATATTTTATGCTGGCGACATGTAATTTACACTCTACCCGAGAAATCAAAAGGTCACGTCTGAAGCGCAGGCAAGGAGGGAAAGGGAGAGGGGCTCGTCCCTGAGACGAGTCTGGTGTTGGGAGGCTCAACAAATCGCTCCAGGGAGGGGAGGAAGAGCTTTGTTTGGGGTGAAAAAGGAGGGCTTTGGGCTGGATTGCGGGTGGGGGATTGTTCCTGCTCTATCCAGCGCTGGATCTGCTGGGTCTGGGCTCAGCAGTGCTCTGAGGTTGGTTTTAGGGCATGGCTGTAGGGCTGGGCTGCGGGGGAGGGTGGGATCCCCGTCGCTGCTGTCCAGGCAGCGCTGCCCGGGAGGAGAGGCCGGCAGAGCTCTCCTGCATCGATTCCTGTGGGACTGGGGCGGCTTTGGGTGTCCTGCCAGCGCAGCAGCTCCATCAGCGCCGCGGTAATTCAGGAACTGCCCGGGCTATTTCTGGAATGGTTGGATTTTCAGTCTTTTATCCCTCTCCCTGTTGGGTCATCGAAGATTTGGCTGACTTTCATCTCCATCTCTGGGATTTTGTGCCCGACAGCCCCATCTTTCTTTGCCATGAGCTTTACATCTTTGATTAATTAAAAATGGGAGCAATCAAACCTCTCTTGGGCAGATGTGGGGCTCTCCCAGCTTTCCGGCCCTTGGTTTGCATCCCCTGCCTGGGCTGGTGGCAGCAAGGAGCAAACCTGGAGCCGTCCCTGGCGTGGGGGGAGAGGATCCCCTCGGATGAATTCCTGCTGGGGGCTGTGGGCAGAGAGGTTTGGGGCTCCTCGGGGCTGCCCAGCACAGGTTTCTCTGCAAGTGAGGCTTCTGCTTTTTGAAGGGTTGTGCAACACATCTGGGCAAAGCCATTCCTGATTCTTCTTCTCCTTCTCCCCCAGAGTGGGTTAAACTGGGGAAGTTGGGGGGAGCCAGCCCTGGGAGCGGTTGGGTTTGGGGTCTCACCTGGCACGAACGTGGGGGAGGAAGGTGGAGGGGCTGGGGCTGCTGGGGATGTGAAATTAAAGGTCTGGAGAGGGAATAAATCCTTGTTGTGCACTGGGGGAGGCTGCCTGGAGCTGCTGGCTGGGATTTGGCTGGAACCATGGGTGGGGTGTCCTTCAGGGAAACTGGACAGGCAAGGAAAACCCCTGGGTGCACCCTTGGGTGGTCCTTGCAGGTGGACAAGGGGACAACACCACCCAGCAGCCTCGTTGGGGAGCCTGGGATGCTGAGCTGGAAGTGCCTGGATCTCATTTTGGGTCTGTTTAGCCCAGATTCAGCCGCTGCCATCGCATCCAGGAGCAGAGCCCAGCCAGGAGGGTTTGCTGGGTTTGCTGCCTGTGGCCAAGGTGGAAAATCCTCTCCCAACCTGGGGTTAATTGAACATTCGTTTGTTTGCTTTGGTGTCCGTGGCCAAGTGAAATAAAAACCCCACAACAGCCGAGTTTCCACCCCCTGCAGGGGCCATAAACCCCCTCAGATCGCTCAGGAGTGGGCAGAAAATGCCCAGTCTCGTTTGGCAAAGCCACAGGTGTGGCCAAAACGGCTCCGTTTGGCTTCTCACAGAGCCACAGCCCCTCTGGCCCTCAGGGGAGCCCAGCCCTGATGCAAGAATTTGGGAAAGGCTGGGTTGGAGCAGCCTGGGATGGTGGGAGGTGTCCCTGCTGGGGACTGGATGGGCTTCAAGCTCCCTTCCAGCCCAAAAAATTCCATAATTCTGTGAAAAGGAGCTGGTTGGGAGGCTCAGATCCTGCCCCCACACCGGGATCTCTGCTGGGATTGAGGCTAATTTGGTTTTTAGCATCCCCTGGGGGTGCCAAGCGCTGCCTTTTAGGGCACAGCTCCTTTGGGGGCCCTCATCATTTTGGGGCCTGGGCTGAGTCACCCCAAAATCACCCGGGGCTGAGCTTTATGGGGTCATTACCCTTCAGTGCCTTTAACGAGGCTTTGGAAGCCACTTGGAAAAAGAGCCACTTGTTTTTAGTCGGGCTTGAAACGGTTTTGATCAACAATGGGGCGGCTTTTTCCACCTCCTTCCCCTTCCCTTGATCAGCACCTGCCTCGGGAGGAGGAAGGATCTAATGAATTGCAAGAGGATGGGACTGGCCCTGCCCTCTCGGGGCTCCTTCCACGTATTTATTTCATTTTTCCAAGTCAACCGTGGAAAATCTTCGTAAACCCTCCGTTCTTGCAGCTTCTGGTGCCCCTGAGAGTGGAAACACCTGGTTTTCAAAGGGCAGTCCTGACTCTTAATTGCTCTTAATGGCGTATTTTGATTTTATGGGTGGGTTAATGTGACTGGGGGGCTGCCTTGCTTGGCAGAGGAAACACTGGGATTTTCGGAGGCTTTGAAGCTTGGAAGTTTTTGGTGAAGAGGAAAGTTTTTGGTGAGGAGAAAGTTTTTGGGTGGGAGGGGAAGGGTTTCTGCGGAGGGTCGGGGCCCTCCTCTGTGTCCCTGACCCCTGTGCGGGCTCTTTGGGGACACAGCTGTGACAGTCTCACTGGGAATGAGCCAGGAGTCACCTCAGACCCCACATTTTCCCACTTTTAATGCGCCAAAATCCAGAGGAGCCCCGCGCCATTCCCGTCCTGGAGGGCCGAGCGACTTCAATCCCTCAAAGCCGAGCCCAGCAGCGCTGCAGCCCCATCGATACCCGATTATTTTCCATCTTTATCCATCCCCAGGTGCAGCAGGAATGGCTCCCTCCAGGCCGTTCAGAGCTGGCAGATGCTTTTAAGGCCTTTAAGAGGCGCGGGCCGCGCTTTGTGAGGTGCTGCTTTATGGCCCGGCGGGGCCGCCCTGAGGAAAGGCTTCAGCGGTGCTTTGCAGGGCCCGGCCTGAGTGATTGATGGCCGGGACTGCAGTCCCTGAGAGCTGGTTCCTTCTCCGCAGTCAGCAGTCCGAGGGGAACCAGCCCCGAGGAGACGCAGACATTCCCCTTCAACCCAGGGATGCTGCCCACGGCGGCCAAAGCGGCTCTGGGGGAGCTGGGGAGGGCGATCCCAGCTCCGCTGCTGGAGCTGTGGCTTTGTACATAGGGCTAAAGATGCCAATGTCACAGATTTATGGGATCCCAGAATGGTTTGGGTGGGAGGGGACCTTGAAATCCATGCAGTGCCACGGGCAGGGACACCTCCCACCGCCCCGGCGTGCTCCAGCCCGGCCTTGGGCACTGCCGGGGTCCAGGGGCAGCCACAGCTGCCCTCGGGGGGTTCACCCCTCTCTGAGTGACGAGGTTCTTCCCGGCATCCCATCTCGGTTTCTCCTCTGTGAGTTTCAAACCACCCCCCGCTCCTTGCCCTGTCACTCTCTGCCCGTGCAAATTTGCTCTCCCTGGTTTTTCTAAACCCTTCAGGGCCTGGGAGGCTGCAGGGGACTCTCCAGAGCCTTCCCCGGTACCGAGCGTGTCCCGAGCCTTCAGTTCAAGGCAGCTCCAGGCAGGGACAAACACGAGGTGTGAATCCCCCCAGAATCTGCTGCGGGAGGAGCTCGCTGCCCTTTGTTGCGCTCCCAGACGCTTTGTGCTGGTGTTTAACCCCTCTAAAGAGCTCCCTGGCCGGGATCCTTCCCCGACAGGGAAGTCCAGCAGCTCTTTTGTTTCACCTTTTGCAGCACAGAGCAATTAAATCCAACGGCTGGCGGGGCTCTGCCTCCCCAAACCTGATCTGCCCTGTCACGTCCCATTAACTTCGAGTTCAGCACTAATCCCTGCCCTGAAATGGATAATGAAAGACGTTCAAAATATATCAAAATGGCATCGGTATTGATTTATTAATGCTAGGGAATGCTGCCCTAATTGAATTTAGGTCCAGGAAGTCAGTTAATGCAGCTGACAGTGATACAGGAATTCAATCTCCCCAGCGCACTGAGTTAGGACTGTTTTCTTCTCTCTTTGTTGTCAGTTGGATAAATAACAAATCAATTTAAATTTCAACGAGGTTGCTAAAAACAAGGCAGGCTCTGCCCGGGGCCAATGGCTCGCCCGGGGCTGGGGCTGCTGGCGAAGGTCAGGAGGCTCCTCGGGGAGCACCCCTGGGTGCTGTGAGGGTCTCCTGGAGCTGGGGGCTGGGTTTGTCTCGGGGTCCGGAGGAGGTGGTGGTGAATCCTGGTTTGGTCGTTTTCCCACTGATCCTGACACGGAGGACTCGGAATCTTCTTCTCCAAACCCCACCTGGGCTCGGACCTGCGGCTCCTGGGGACAGCACCTCCCTTCCCCGAGCTCTGGGGTTGTCTCCCTGCCTGACCTGCCCGGAAACTCCAATATTCCCTGGTTTTTTTGGGGTGGAATCAGAAATCTCAGCAAAGCAGAAGGAGCTGCGTGTGGGTGCTGCCTCTCTCAGCCTCCCCGTGGCTGCACCTTCACTTTTGGGTGCTGAACACTCCATTGACTCTTGGTTCAAGCCTCAGCAGCAAATGTTTGTTCCTAATCGAGTTTAGGACTAAACAACCAACCCTGCCACCCTGGAATGGCAGAGCCCAGGTCCTTCAGAGTCGTCATTTTTAATTTCTCAGGGCTTTTTTTTTCAAGCTTAAGCTCAAAACCCCCGACCTTAATCCTGTGTTTGCTCTCCAGCCCTGCTGGGGTTGGTACGGTCAAGAAGGCAGAGGAGCCTGAGTTAATTAAATCAACAGCTAACAGTGGAGGTTACCCACAAAAGTGAACCTTGGTGCCCCTAAAACCACTGACCAGAGAATGGCTGGAAAAAAACAAAACCACAGTTGGAGTGAAATGGAAAAAGAAATCTTCAGCTCTATATCACTTCAGCCAGCCACAGGTATCAGAATATTAATTGCTCTTTGACTTGATTTTGTTGTGGGATTAAGGGCACATTGTGGCTTATGAAGATATTCTAGGAGCCACAAGGATGGATGCAAAATCCATCTCTGAAGCATTTCTGTGCCTGCTGGGATCCAGGATGCTGCTGCCGGAGCTCCAGGCTCCTGCTGGAACCGAGCAGCCGCTCCTGCTCTCCCAAGCCCTGTGTTCCCCTCCCACAGCTCCAAACTCCTCGTCCCTGTGAGGGAGCGTTGGGCACCGAGTGGGATTCTCCCGAAGCTTTTGGGTGTGGTGATTTCCCTGCTTTGCAGAGAAAACTCTGGGTGCTGCTGCAGGGTCCCGCCTGCTCCCTCTGTTCCCAAATCCTCGTGGATGCTCCAGCAGGGAAATCTGCAGGGGGAAACCCTCGTGGAGGACGTTATAAAACATTTGGAAGGGTTTGAGGCAGGGACAAGCTGCACGTTGGGATTTCCTCTCTCCTGCAAGGGGCTGGTGCTCCTCGGGTGCTGGAGGATTCATCCCTTGTACCTGAGCATCCCTGTCCCTTCTCCCGGGTGTCCCTGTCCCTTTCTCTGGGTGTCCCTGTCCCTCCCCCTGGGTGTCCCTGTCCCTTCTCCTGGGTGTCCCCATCCCTTCTCCCCAGGATGAGAGGAGGAGGAGGGTAAAAGGATATTTGGGGGATCAACCTGCACCCTTTGGAAGAGATGGAAAACCTCCAGCTGGTGTCACAGCCTGGGTCAAGCCCTCATTTCCAGCCCCTTCGCTGCTTTCCTTTCTCCTCCTGGGTGTCCCCAGCCCCGGGGGATGCTCAGGGGTGACCTGTGCTCCTGGAAGAGGCCCCGGCTGCGGGGACGAGGCTCTGGCCAGGCCAGGGACGGGGAGGATGCTGCTCATGGAAGTGGGAGAGGAGCTAAAGCAGAAGCAGGATGCTGGTGAGCCACCTCGTCTGGCTCTGTCCCCAGGCACAGCCCCCGGGGGTGACCCTGTGCTCCGTGCGGTGCTGTCGGTGGCTGAGGGCGGCTTTTGGGCCCCTGGTGGCCCCGTGGTGGCCTTGCCCTGCCGGGGCTGGTGCCAGGGCGAGGGAGGAGCCCTTTACAGAGGGGCCCTGCCAGCTGTGCCCACCCTGCCCTGTGAAGCCCTCGGGTGGTGACACCTGCGGGGCCGGGCCGGCGTCAGCTCGAGCCGGGAGCGAAGGGGAAGCGGGGACAGGCCACCCCTGGGTGCCCAGTGCTGGGAACAGCAAAGGAGAAGAGAGGGGCCACCACAGCTGGGAGGCTGCCAGGACCCTGTCCCTGCTCCGGTGCTTTCCCTGTCCCCTGTGGGGCTCAGGGTTTGCCAGGACCCTGTCCCTGCTCCGGTGCTTTCCCTGTCCCCTGTGGGGCTCAGGGCTTGGGCTGTGGCCTGTCCTGGCAGGGGGGTGGCAGCGAGGCCTGGGCCGGTGCCAGGTGGGCACTGACTGTCCTGGGGTTCCTGAGGTCACCCTTTGGGCCAGCTCTGTGGTCCTGGTGGCTTCTCCTGGCCCTTCCTGGCCCAGCCTGGCCTGTCGCTCATTTTTAGGCATTCACCTCCCCTGTGGCCGAGGCCCCGGGGAGCCGGGAGTGGAGAACGTCGTGTTCCAGCCCACCCCTCACTTAATGAGCGCATTAACGAGCCCCCGTTTGTTTATATCAATCTCAGAATCTCCGAAGACGCTCCTGGATCGGCGCAGGGCAGCAGAGCCCGGCCCTGTAATGGCTCATTAATGTATTTTAAGCGAGGGAGACAAGTTTGTGTTGGCAGCGAGGAGGCTCAAAAATGCTTTTATAGCAGAATGACCAGGAGTGCCTTTGTGATTGCCTCCAAATTCCCAGAGAATAAATGAATAATAGACAAATAGATGAATAATAGATATTTCAGTGGGTTGGGTATTGCCAGGCAGGGATAATCGGTCCCTCTGCCAGGATATTGCTGTGACAGGACACGCTGGGAACAGCAGGGACAGGGTGGAAGGTGTGGTGTCACCGCGGGTGACAAACCCCGGGTGCTGCTGCAGGGGGCGGGTTCTGGGGGTGCTGTGCCCAAACCGTGCCCTCAGGAGGTGGCAGGCTCTGCTCGGACACCGCTCCCTGTGCCAGGACAGCCGGACACGCCGCTGGAGGTGTGAGTGGGGCTGTTCTGCTGCTGCAGCTCCGCTCCGGGCAACCGGGGCGGCTGCGGGGTGGCCGGGGCAGGGCGGGTCCGGCGGCCACCGGGTGGGCGAGCCCCGAGGCCCCGGCCGTGTCCGGGGTGCCCTGTCCGGCACTCGCCGCTGTCCAGAGGCTCCGGAGCGCCGTGCACTAGAGGGAGACAAAGCCCCACGCTCGGCTGGGGGGGCCGGGAGCGCGGGGAGAGGGTGCCCGGGGTGGGAACGGGATCCCAGGGGATGGCAGTGGGTGCCCAAGGGGATGGGAATGGGAATCCCAGGGGTGGGAGTGGGAATCCCAGGGGAATGGGAACCCCAGGGGATGGGAATGGGTGCCCCAGGGGATGGGAATTTTGGGCAAGATTCTGGGGAGGGTTTGGGGTGTTTGGGGTGTGGGGCGAGGGTTCAGTCCAGGTGTCAGACGCTGTCTGTGCTGTCAGCCCAGAATATCCCCTGTGGTCGGGCTGAGGGCTGAGGGATGCAAACGAGCTCTTGCTTTGCTTTGTTTATTTGTTTAGAGCCACCGTTTGTCTTTTTTTGGCTTCTAACCCGTCCTCCTCCAAGCAGCCTCATTTGTTTAGGCGGCTCATCTGTCCCAGGGCCTGAAAGAAGGGTTTTTCTAGGACTCTTTGTAGGCACTGAGATCACCTGGTGAAGCCTGAGCTCCTTGGTGCTGGTCAGGGAGGGCCCTGGCTGCGGTGGCTCCTCGGGGACCTGGTGGCAGCCGAGCTTTTAGGACACTCAGAGAAGCCACATGAAAGGCCCAGGTCCCTGCAGCACGGGCAGGAGGTTCCCCAGCACCTCTGTGGGGTGCTGGGACAGGAGCATCATCAGGACACCTCATTCAGGTCCCCAAAGCAGCCCCTGCTGACCACCGTGTGCCCTTCCAGCCCTGTTCTCCAGGACCAGTGACATCCTCAGGTGACATCCTGGGGCCTGTCCCATCGCTGGCGTGCTGGTGGCAACCTCAGTGAGGGGTTTGTAGCCAACCTGGGTAAGTCCTGGTGGTGCTCAGCTCACCCTCTCTGCAGGGGCGGAGCTCCCTCACCGCAGAACCTCGGAACTGGCATTTCGGGAAGAAACCTCCTCGTGCTGATCCGAGGGAGAGGGGGAAGGCTCATTTTCCCCGTTTGCTGGCAGGTTTGTTTGCACGCTGGCTGGGAATGGCCGTGTCCCTGGAAACCACAGCCTGACATCCCCATCAGGGAGGGAAAGGTTTCTGCTGGCAGCTCCGGAGCCCCTCCTGGGCTTGACCCCGGCACTGAGACCTTTCCCCAGCTAAACAGCAGGGCTGGAGCTCCCCTGGGAGCTCCCAGAGGGTTTGTCCCTGCACCCAGAATCCCTGCCGGGTCCGAGCCGTGCCGGGCTGGCTCTGTGGGCAGCGGCTGGCAGGGAACAGCACTGCTCCTGCTGGGCTGCAGGGATGCCCTGGGCGTTCCTTTAAACCATCCCAGCCCATCCCAGCCATCTCCATCCATCCATCCATCCATCCATCCATCCATCCATCCATCCATCCGTCCGTCCGTCCATCCATCCATCCATCCATCCATCATCCATCCCTCCCTCCCTCCCTTCCTCCCTCTCTCCATCCCTTCCTCCATCCCTCCATCCCTCCCTCCTCCAGGCAGCAGTGGAAGCCTCATGGATGCCAACGCCTCTTCCCAGGGATTCCAAACCTTCATTCCAATCTGTCGAGGAGCTCTGCACCTCTCACCTCGCCCCGTGTTCGGAGGCACGTGGGGCAAGGCCCTGCCCTGTGTGATGTTCCCCCGAACTCCTGGGTGCCCAAACCAAGCCCTGGGGGTCTGGGGATCTTAATACTGAAAATTAAACAGCAGTCACCCATTAAACACCAGCTGTGGGCAGGGGCAGCGCTGGGAAGTGGCAGCTCCTGAGGGATGTCCCCTCTGAGCCAGCAGTCCCTGGGCAGTGCCAGCATCCACCAGAGCCCCCCCAGGCCTCCCCAGGGGCTCCGTGTCCTCTGGCAGAAGCAGAGCAAAGCCTCAGCTGTGCTGCTGCATTTCTTCTCCCAGATTTGGGGCAGATCCCCGGCCCCTGCTGGGAAATCCGAGGGTGGGAACAGCCCCCTGTCCTTTCTCAGGGAATAGAATTCTGCCCTTTTCCCTGTTCCTTCGCACAAAGGAGGAAGGTGCAGCCGTGTGATCACAGTTTGCTGCAGTGAATTATTCAGCGGCGTGTCCTGGAGCGTGCTAATGCTGCCCGTCCTAATGTAGGAAATCATTAAAGATCAATAAAGGAATCATTAGCAGCGCGACGCCCTCGCCCAACCGCCCGGGCTGCAGATCCCCCACTTAATCCGGCCATAAAAACGGCACCATGAGCTCATTTTAATGGGTGTCAGCAAGATGGATTGGCCGGGGGCAGAGGTTACAGCAGCAATTTGGGAGCAGGACCACTAATGCACTTGTAACTCTGCTACACTTTAATGCAAGTTAAACAGAAAATGCCCTGAAACCGCAGCCAGGCCTCCCCTGCAGATGCTGTAGGAGACTCTCGATGTGATGCAGGATTTAGGAAGAGAAACAGCACAGTGCAGCACAGGGATGGGGCTTGGGTAAAGCAAAAGCAGCCCC
>VZTF01009819.1:110263-121179 GCA_013397755.1 Cnemophilus loriae | reverse complement strand
TGGATGGATGGATGGATGGATGATGGATGGATGGAAGGAAGCAGGGGTGGATGATGGGTGGATGGAGCGATCCCGTGGCCAATCCCGGCTCCGGGCTCCGCGGGCAGTGGGGTCACAAGGCCGCCTTTGTGCCCGGCCCCAGCATTCCCACAGCGGCCTGGCGCCGGCCGGGAGCGCTGGCAGGGACTCGGACGCGGCCGGGAGTCGTTCCTGGGTCATGACCGTGGGATGCAGGGATCACGGGGATCACGGGGATCACATGCCTGCTTTCCCATGGCTCCGGGCGCGCCGGGCCCGCCGCTGGGGCAGGGATGTGGCTTTGCGGCCTTGTGGCTCGGGCAGAGGGTCCTGCCCTGGCCGGCTCTGGGCTCCTAAGGTGGCTTTGGGGCCTTGAATCCCTGCTGGGACTTTGGGCAGGAATTTTGGATCAAAATCCTTGGGGATGTGCGTGACTGTCCCCTCGATGCAATTAAATGTACCATGTTGATGTCCCTGATGTGCTGGCACTGCCCCACGGGAGCCATCCCTGGATAACCCACGGGAAAGCTGGCAGGCTGGAGCCCTGGAACTCCCCTCACCCCTGGCTGCAGCAGTGACCGGGAGCACTTTGATCTAAAGCCCCACGTGAGGGAAAAAATGCCGTTTGGAAGTGGCAGGATGAGAAATTCCAGGGCGAAGGCTGATTTTGTAACTCACGTGGGAATGCTGAGAAGCCCTGGCTGTGCCAAGGGGGGTCAGCACCGTGTGCAGGGGTGGCACAGCCACAGAAAGGGTGGTGGGAGGCTGATGGAGAGGGAACAGCCCCTCCGCTCCCGCCTGGGGCTCAGCCCCGGGCCCGAGCGAGCCCTCCCAGCTACAAACCATGAAGTTATCAGTTGAAGGAAGATGTGCAGGAAAAGAGAACCCCAAAGCCCAGCACCCCAAAGCCACAGCCCCACCGAGGCCCCGCTGACGCTGTGGGTCAGGTGACGCTGCCGAGCCAGGGCTCTGCCGTGCCGACCACAGAACCAGCCTGGCCTACCTGGGCTTCCTCTTCCTCCTCCTCCTCCTCGCTGCCGCCGCTCCCAGCCCTCCTCTTCCTCCTGCAGGGCCCAGAGGATGGGATCCAACAGCATCTTCGAGTCCTTGGCCTCCTACTCCTCCTCCTTCCTGCGCGGTGAGTCCGGCCGGGCGCGTTCGTTCCTCGGCAGCAGAAACACCTTTGGGGTTTTTGTATTAATTCGAGGGTTTTTGGTGTTGTATTAATTCGAGGGGTTTTGGTGTTCTGTCAATCCGAGTGATTTTTATTTTGGTGAAGAACCAAGCCAGCAGCCGTGGCTTTGCTGGCGCCTCTCTCCTCGCCCGAGTTTCTGCCGTGGTTCTCCAGGTTTGGGGTGGTTTGCTCCCACTTTGATTTTTCCCTTTTCCGTGCAGCTGCAGCCTTGGGAAGGGTCGGGGCTGTGCTGGGATGGGTTCAGGGTTTTTGGTGATCCAGGTTTGTGGGATGCTGCTGGGATCAGCCCCAGGTGCTGCGCCGGGGAAGGGGAGAAGAGCTGGGGGACATCGGGGCTGCCCTCAAGCTCAATATTTTATGTATTAATTTATATATCACTCTAAACACGCAAACTCACAACTGAGCATTTGTGCTGAATCTGGAACTCCTTTGGGAGAGGAATCTGCCCAAGCTGCTCTTCCTGGTGTCTCCTCACACCCTGGGACATGGCGCTCTCCTCCCTCGAGGGCTGGGCAAACCTCCTGTCGGAGCAGGGTCACCTCTCCCCCAGTTCCTGCTCTGCTCGGCCCCAGCTCCCAGCAGGGTCTCGCAGCCCCGGAGCTGACCCTGCCCGCACTCCGCAGCCCCTGTCCTCCCCTGGAATGGCCCTGCAGCCGGGGGGAGCAGGGTTGGGTGGTGCGGGAAGGAGCTGGGCGCTCCCGGAGGCGTTGGGAAGAGCTCTGGGAGCCTCGTCCTTTTCCCCTCCTGGTGCGGTTCAGGAGAAAAGCTGGAGCTGCTCGTGGCCGTGAGGGGCTGGGAGGGGCCTTGGTCACCAGCAGAGCAGGCCAGGGGGGCCATGGGTCCCCCCAAAGCACGGCAGGACACCCAGAAACTGGTCCTGCGGAGCAGGTTTGGGCCTGGTTCTGAGGGGGCAGGAGGTTCTGTGTCCTGAGGTGGCTTCTGGTGTCACGCCGCCGCCCCTGCGTTTCCTGCTGAGCAGGAGGGGTCGGAGAGGCAGAGGAGGGAGCCAGGGCTGTGAAGGGAGCACAGGACCCCGGAATGGTTTGGGTTGGAGGGGATCCAAAGCTCATCCAGCCCCACCCCTCCCACGGCAGGGACACCTCCCGCTGCCCCAGGCTGCTCCGAGCCCCGTCCAGGCTGGCCTGGGACATTCCAGGGGTGGGAATGGAGATGTGGATGAGACGGGGATGGGATGAGATGGGGGAAGGGTGACTCCAGCCTGGCCGTCCCAAGCCCATGGTGGAGCACCACGGCCGTGTCCCTGCCCTGTGCTCGGAGCTGGTGGCATCACAGACGCGTCCTTTGTGCTCCCCGCGGTTCGTTAAAGGCAGTCCCGTGGCAAGGAAAGAAGAGAAGTTTATAAGAACCATTCGCAGGGTCCTTTTGAATTTCTCCTTCTCCCTCCCTGAGCCAGATGAAGAAACGTTGGGGTTTAAGTCTCTTGTTTAAAAATAAAAAGCCGGCGAGCAGCACAAATCTCACGTCCCGTCTGCCATTTCCACACAAATAGGAACTCATAAAAGCAATAAACATCTTTGTCTCAGACATCGTTCTTTATTAAATGGGGGAGAATTAAACGATCGCGCCGAGGCTGGAATGTGGCCAAACGGTGAAACATTTGTTTAGGATTAGGACAAGAAATCCTTGTTTTCCTTAAGGAGCTCAGTGTGCCTTCCCCTGCCCGGCTGGGTTCGAGTGCTGCAAAACGTCCTGGGATGCTCATTCCAGCTCCTCGCGGCTCTGGGGGACACAACCACAGCCACAGTTTTTATTATTATTATTATTATTATTATTATATTATTTTTATTTTTATTTTATTATTCCTATTATTTTCATTATTATAATTATTATTTTCATTATTATTTCATTATTATTATTATTATTTTCAAGACGGTGGGACAGCCCACACCCCTGTGATCCGGGGGTATTTTCCACAACGTAAACGTATCAAAACCAAAAAAAAATTAAAAAAAAAAAAGAAAAGAAAAAGGAAAATAAAGCAGGAACAATGATTTTCCACTCCCACTGGAAGCAGCTAGTGCCTTTGGAACATGAGGAATGTATTACTTGGGCTATTGTAAAATAAAATATCAAAACAACCAAAATAGGAGGAGAAGGGAGAGATATTTTTTAAAAAAAGCCTCAATTGGGAAGGGAGACACTGAAAATTGGGCTTTTATTCAGGAAACTCTGCTGTGCAGGAGAGTCTGGGATTGGTGAATCCTGGGTGGAGGGAGGAGAGGCTCCAGGATCTGTATTTAAGGGGCTCCAGGGTTTGAATTTGAAGCGCCAGGGTTTGAATTTGAGGCTCCAGGGTTTGTATTTCCACGCGGGGAGGTGCAGGGATCCCTGCGACACTGGAAGGGACCTCCTGCCACCCGGGATGGTCCCATCTTCATCCCAGCAAGGAGCATCCCGCGAGGGAGTCACACCCCACGAGGGATTTGTGCCCCAGCCGGGAGCAGACACCTTCCAAGGCTCTTTTCTCCCGGAATTTCGGGCTCCGGGGCTGCTTTTCCCGCTGTGTGTGTTCACGGCGGCTGCTCCGGGGTGTGATTTGAGGGGCCGCGCGGTTTTTGTTAAAATACCTCCTAAAACCCCCTCCAAACAGAAGGGCACGGATGATGCGAGCGGCACAGCCCCGGCCCGGAGTCTGCCCTGCTCGGCCTGGCGCGGGCACAGACAGACGGACAGAGGCTGTGACAAACACCCCGAGCGCGTCACTCACTGCCCGCGATCGCGGCCCGGGCTGAGCCGCTCATAAAAGGATAATTAATTTGTTAACGAGCCTCGCCCAGGGCCTTGCAGGAGATTCCCTGCGTGGCTCCGGGTGCGGCACCTCGGCACGGAACCGCCGGTCCGTCCGTGCGTCTGTCCGGGCGTTAAACCGCGCTCCTCCCGCAGCTGGAGGGAGTTTTCCCGCAGGAAAACCTCGGGCAGGGCTGGAGCGGAGGCTCTGCGACCTCCGGAGGCAGCGAGTGCGTTATTCCCGAGGGCAGCACATTCCCAAGGGCAGCACCGTTCCCGAGGGCAGCACCGTTCCCGAGGGCAGCACCGGTCCCGGGGGCAGCACCGGTCCCGGGGGCAGCACCGTTCCCGGTACCAGCACCGTTCCCGGGGGCAGCACCGGTCCCGGGAGCAGCACCGTTCCCGGGGGCAGCACCGGTCCCGAGGGCAGCACCGTTCCCGGGGGCAGCACATTCCCGGGGGCAGCACCGGTCCCGGGGGCAGCACCGTTCCCGGGGGCAGCACCGTTCCCGGGGGCAGCACCGTTCCCGGCCGGCACACGCGTCCCGCGGCTGCCACGGGAATGTCCCAGCTGGAGCTCAGGCTCGCTCCCAGGGAGGAGCCAAAAAAGCCGCGGAGGAAGCTCCGCTCGGTTCCAAGCACCGAAATATCCCCCGCTGCCATCCCTGTTTGTGTCGCTTAGGAAACGTTCGAGGGAATGTTGCTCCCTGCGTCCCGCGCTCGGCCAGGGCGGTGCAGGAGGATGCTGGAGCTGGGCCTGGGGCTCTGGATCCGTGGAAAAGCCAGGGAAGCCGTTTGTTCGCAGCCTGGCAGGGATTAAATGCCAGGCGGGGGCCGTGCTGCTTCCCTTTGAACCGGGAGCGTGTGCTTGGAGAAAATTTAGGGGCAGAGCACGGTGATTTCAGAGACGTGGAGTCAGGAATAAACTCCCGAGGGGGATTTGGGAAAGGCTGTGCTGTTTTCCCTCATTAGGGCAGGGAAAGTGCCGGCCAGGGAACCCAAAGGTTCAGTCAGATCTGCTGCTCCAGACCCCAGCCCTGGTTCTGCAGCTCCCTTTTGCCACACCGGGTTTTACTGGGCATTCTGTGCCCAATTACCCTGAACCCTGTAATTAAACAGGTTTTTTTACTAGCCCAGGGTCAGTTTGGAAAATGAGGGAGCCTTCCGGTTTTTTTCCATAGAATTTGGGAAAAAAGCCAAGCTGGGAGGGGCAGCCCCAGCCCGGAGTCCTCGGGGGAGGTGAGGGGACACCCACAGGCCCCTGGCCCTGTCCCTGCGGGGCTCTGCCCGCCCCACCCCATGGCAGAGCAGGTGGGAAAACCCCCTGGCAGCGTCCCAGGCCAGGCTGGACGGGGCTTGGAGCAGCCGGGGACAGTGGGAGGTGTCCCTGCCCTGGCAGGGGTGGGATTGGGATGGGTTTAAGGTCACTCCAACCCAAACCATTCCGTGATTCCGCGATCTGCCCTGCCCTGCCGAGGCCGTCTCCAGAGCCAGCTCGGGCCTGTGCTTTGAGTCAAAACCGCAACCCCGCTCCCCGACCCCCAGTTTTGCAGGGCCGGGCAGGTGCAGGGCGGCTCAGGGCACTGAATTTGTGTTTCCCAGCCCAGATCCCCTCTCTGGCCGTGGGAGACCCAGAGCTGCTCCCGTTCTGTCTGGGCGAGTTCTCCATTTCCCATCGCCAGCCCCAAACTTCGCAGAGCCTCTGTGACTTCCCAGGCCGTGTCTGGGCTGGCTGAGGAGCCTCCCGTGGTGGCAGCCAGCTGACCCAGGCACCTCCTGCTTGCGTAGGAGCTTTTATGAGAAACTTCTGCAAAAGCCCAGATGAGCTCACGCTGGTGAACGCGGGGCTCACCGGGGACGAGTTCCCTTTCCAAGCTGCCGGGGATGGACGAGGAGCAAACAGTGACTTCAGAGCAGCCCTAAATAACAGCGAGCTGGAGCTGTCTCAGTTCGTAGCCAGAAACCAGAAAAGCACCTCCTGCCTCGTTTTTAGCCTGTGACTAATTCCCCCAAATTGGGGATTTGTCTGGGCCTCAGGGGATGTGTCGATGTCGGGTGGGTTCGCAGACTGAGCCCCCTCGGGGGTTTTTGGGGCTACTCTGCAACCTCCAGGCTTATTGATGGGGCACGCTGGGCAAAGTCACATCCATGAGAGTCTTTAGGGAGGGGTAG
Source organism: Cnemophilus loriae (assembly GCA_013397755.1). Classification (NCBI taxonomy): domain Eukaryota; kingdom Metazoa; phylum Chordata; class Aves; order Passeriformes; family Corvidae; genus Cnemophilus; species Cnemophilus loriae. The sequence goes on along the minus strand of VZTF01009819.1, from coordinate 115,046 downwards.
ATCTGAAAGAAAATGTTTGTACAGGAAAAAACAACCTGAGAAAGGAGCAAAAGCAGCACAACCCAGAGCCCCTCCAGTCAGAGCAGAAATCACATCCCCGGGGTTATTCCTAGAGTGAACGTGGTGAATAATGGCAAAAGGCAAATTAACCTGGCAAAAATGGTGTGACAGGCACAGGCTGAGGTTTGGGACAGAGGGAAGCTCTCGACCTGCAGCTGGAGGGTATTTCAGGAAGGGCTTTGGAGGTTCAGCCCAGAGGTTTCTCCAGTGCCCTGTGGTCAGTCAGGGTGGGACAGCTCAGCCCCGTCACCCCCTCAGAGCAAGGTGCAGGTGATGCCCAGGGGCCCAGCACGGCTGTGGGCTGGCTGGGGGGTGTCTGGGACCAGGGGGTGCCCTCAGGGGGAGCAGCCTGGGTTCCTCCGGCAGTTCTGGTGTCCCACACAGGAGTTCAGCAGAACTGGGGAGTGTTTGCCCGGCCTGCGAAGCTGCTTCTGCTGAGACGTGACCTCTGCGAGACCTGAGCCAAAAGGGAAACTGGAGTTCCCTGTCTGACACCAGCAGCGTCTCAGGCAGCTGCCAGACCCTGCCGGGGGGGTCAGCACCCCCTCCTGTCCCCACGGAGAGGGACAGAGGGACGGACCCCGCAGCCGTGGCGCAGGGAGGCCTCGGGCCGAGGTTTGCCCTCGGCAGGGATGGGGCTGAGCCTGTGGGATCGCGTTCCCCAAGGGTCACTTTCCCTCCTCACGTTCGACTTCCCCAAAGGGAACTTTGCACAGCAGAGCCCAGCACAGCAGAGCCCAGCACAGTTGCCTCCCCCCCGTGGGGCTCAGGCACAGCCCTGGCCCCTGCTCGGTGTGTGGGCGCTGACCCTTCCCAAGGATCCTGCAGGAGCCCCACACACCGGAGCGCTCCCACCCGCTCTACGCCCGGAATCACCCCAGCATTCGGGGCCAGGCTGTGGGAACAGCACTGAGAAATGCTCCTCGGGCAGCGCCACCGGCCCTGCAGCCAGTGCAGGGGACAGGGGCTTGGATGTCCCACCCCAGCGGGAGGGCAGCGAGTGCTGGGCCCAGCTTTTCCAAAGCACTGGGATTTTCCGAGGCGAGAAGCAGCGCTCTGCAGCGTTTCCCTGGGGCAGCAGCGCTTTGCTCAGCACGTGCAGGAGGATTTCCCTGCGCCTTGGAGCTCTGCCCAGGAGCCTTTCCGTGACAGAGCTGCTCCCGGCGCCTCTCCCTGCCATCAGAAATCAAACCCTGGTTTTCTGCGCCCGTTGTGCTTTTCTCGCCGTCATGTGCCTTTCGGTTCCTCTTTTCACCATCCAGACGTTTCCCCTTTTTCTTTCCTTTGGAATTTTTTTTAATTTCTCCCCCTGTCGCGTTTTGGGTTTTGGAGGGTCTGGCAGCACCCCGGGCTCTGGCGGCACCGCCGTGGGACAGGACCCGGCACTCTGCCCCTTCCCGGGGGGCTTTGGCTGTGCTGGGCTCCAGGGAAGGTCTCTCCAGGGGTTCCACGAAACGCCTTCCCTGGGGAATGGACACTCTGGAGGTGTCTCCAGCAAGGAGAGCCCTCACTCCCTGCAGGACCTGGCAGAGGCGGCGTCACCCCTCCCTAAAACTCCTCCGAAACCCCCTGAGAGAGAGAAACTCCCAAGAACTCGAGCAGCTCTGAACAAAGCCCGGTGTTTCCAGTTGCGCTCTGCACCTTTGGGCATTTTTGGAGGAGATGGGGTGTCCTTAGGTGCTCCATAACCTCTGCGTGAATGGTTCCTTTTCTCTGCATAAGCACATTCTTGAAGGAGTGTCGGGCTTTCATTCTGCTCTCGCCCCAACCATCGGACTCCTCTGTTCACTTGTTTAAATCAAGCATAAAGCTCTAACTGTTCTTTGAATATTTATGACCAGTTTTTATCTCATGCCATGCATACAAAACATACTTGATTCCTTTCCTAAAAGTTTTTTCAAGTGCAAAGTTTTAAAAACATGTGGCTTTTATTGCAGGCAGGAATGAATAACAGCATTCCACCCACAACCACATTAAATGGAACAGTAATATTCATATGCGTAAGGGCAAAAGCTGCCTTGTTTCCTATTTGCAGTCGAACTCTGAAATTAATTAAGAACTAAGAGGATCTGACAGTCATTAGGATCTTTTAAGAAGGAGTGGAAGTGGCAGATGGGACCCAAGCTCCGAAAAGCTCGGCCGTGCTATCAATAGCACAGAGGATGTGAGCCCCGAGCGTGCTGCTCATCGCGGGGCTGCTGCGGGGAGAGGAGGACCGCGGGCCCGAACAATGCAGAATGGCACTTTCGTGACTTCACAGCCGCAGCGCTCACGTCAATAGCACTCGTGCTCCCGAGTCACTTCGCAGCTTTTGAAAAAGCCCCGTCTCACCCCTGGGCGCTGCGCACGCCCGAGCGGATTGTGCCCCACCCGCGGCACAGCGCGCCTGGTGCCGGGGGCCGAGGGTCCCGGATCCCCCCGGGAGGTGACAAATCCCCCAGGGGCAGCGGGATTGCTCCTGGACCCCCCCGAGCCGCCCCGCTGGGTGCGTGCGGCTCCCGCCGCTCCCGTCCCGAGCGGCGGAGGGTGCAGGTGCGGGGGTGCCAACACCGGAGCGTCCCCCCGGGGATGCTGACGGAAATGAGGGCTGGTGACAAAACCTGCGGGTCTCAAATGGGGACAGCTGGGAGCACAGGCAAGCCCCAAAGCCGTCAGGAGTGTCACTGATGACGATTTCTCAGCGCAGCCTTTTGCAGTCGTTCGGATGCTGCTGAACGGAACCTGGCCCCCGGCAGCCAGGTGGGAATCTCAGACTGACTTTCCCTGCTGACAGCATCCCGTGCCAGGATCTGAAACTCCGGCTAAAGCCTCCCTCCTGCTCCTGCTGCTGCCCCAGGCCAGGATCTCGGGCGCCAGGGCCGTGCACACGCAGCGAGGTGGGACCGGGCAGCTCCCGTGGGGTTATTGCACGTCCTGGCTGCGGATCCGAGCCCAAACTGCAGCGCTGGGGCTGCGCAGGGCCCCCCGCTGCGGGATCCCGCACCCCAGGGCACAGCAGAGCCCGGGGCAGCCCCGCCGGAGCCGTCCCGGGGCCGCTCCGGCAGCTGCTCCCTGTCCAAGACAAGGCTTCCCTGATTTATGTCTGGGGCAGCCGCTGCCTTTTCCTCGCCCAGTTTCCCCTCTTTCCCCCCCGGAGCCCCGCAGCTTCCTCCCGCTGGAGCCTCTGCCCCCAGCGCCCGGAGCTGCCCCGTGGGAGCCCGTTCGAGCAGTGACACTCAGGGGTTAAAAACCGGCATCACCGTGCACCCCATTGGCCCCGGCATCTGCTGTTTGATTTATGAATGAATTGCACGCTCCCTCCCTGCGTGCTGCTCTCAGATCCCCTTCCCTGAGCTACAAAACAGATCCAGACACCCGCCTGGCCCTACTGAGCGCCGAGCTCCTGAGAGTTTGCGATGAATTTTTAATAGAAAGCTTCCTATGAGCCTCTGCTCTCGCCGCTCTGCTGTCGGAACGAGAGGCTCCGCTGCTAAAAGAGCAGCTCAAATGAATTAAAAACTACAGAGGAGCCTGTAAGGGAAGTAATCCCAGCGAGGAATGATTTAAAGAGCTGCTGACCTCCCCGCGATGCGAACAGTAGCTTTTCAGTGTTTGTAAAGAGGCCCATGCAAATCCCGGGTCTGATACTCTATTAACCTCCTCGGGAGCGCGGCGAGGGCGGTGCAGGGATAATCCCCACGTGTCGACATCTCCTGGTTTGCGGAGGAGCAGAGCAGCGGGAGCTCCGCCGCCTGTTCGAGGCTCTGGATCCTGCTGGGTTGGAAAAGCAGAATTCAAATGAAAACTCGTTCCTCCTTTGGGCACAGTTCCGTGGGTCCCCGGAGCTCTGGGGTGGCTCTGCTTGGCTGGACACCTCTCGCAGAAGCAGCCACGGGGTTGCTTTGCTGGGCTCTGCACGTCGGGAGGTCTCCAGACAGTTTTGGGGTCGTGGGGAGCCTGGTTTGTGGCAGCTCGGTGGTTTGGGTCCTGCTGCGAGTCAGCAGCTGGCTTTGCACTGACGGGCAGGGCCCTGCTGGGGGTTGTGGGGTGAGGCTGCACCCCGTCCCCCTGAGGGGAGAACAGGGCAGGGTGGGAGCGCAGAGTGAGGGAGAGGATTTTGGGAGGGAGCAGGACGCGGCACCCAGCACACCTGGGACTGCAGCTGAGGGTGACTCGGGGAGGCGCTTGGATGGTGCTTGGAGGAAGGCAGGTGATGCTCTCAGTTCCGACAGGCTGCTCCCAATATAAAGAGGGATTAGGGAAATATGGGGACGGCAGGGCTGTGACGCAGCCACCGGATAAATCAGCGAAGGCAGGGAACGCCCAGTCCTGCTGCGGGGGGGCACCTCCGTCCTGCGGGGACCCAGCCCCAAATCCCCCCCCAGGACCAGTGGAGCTCCACCTGCCCGTGCGGGGACCCCTGCCCTCCTCGGCCCCGGGAGGGTGACAGGTGACACCGCCAGGGCCGCGCAGGGCGGAGCGGGGGCAGAGGGGAGGTAGCCCCGGGGGTCGGTTCGGTAGCGGTCCACCTGCCCGTGCGGGGACCCCTGCCCTCCTCGGCCCCGGGAGGGTGACAGGTGACACCGCCAGGGCCGCGCAGGGCGGAGCGGGGGCAGAGGGGAGGTAGCCCCGGGGGTCGNCCGCCCCGGGGTTTGTGCGGGTTCCCCCCGCTGGAGAACGGGGGGCGAAAAGTAGAACTGAACCGGCGGCCGCTTTCACCTAAAAAGGGCAGAATTTAAGCGCC
>VZTF01009819.1:20875-106791 GCA_013397755.1 Cnemophilus loriae | reverse complement strand
TTAACGACCTCCGATTTGTTGGGAGAAGCGGCAGGGGTAGGTACCGGCCAGGAAATGGTTGGCCTTTTTATTTGGTTTTTTAGACGGGGGGAAAAAAAAAGAAAAAGGAAAGAAAAATGTTTCTATTTTTTGTTGTTATTTTATTATTTTCTTTTATAATTTTTATTTTATTTTTAAATTTTATTTCGGTGGTTTCTTTTTTTCTTTTTTTTTTTTTGTATTTTATTCTATATTCTATTTTATTTCAACCGTGGTTTCGTTGCCGGGAGAAGCCCCGCAGCCCCAGCGCGGCTCCCGAGGGATGAGAGGGATGCAGGAAGGATGCGGGAGGGATGCGGGAGCAGCCCCGGCCCCGCCGGCAGCTCTGCCTCGCTCCCCCCACGGCTTCTTCTCTGCCGAGGTGTCGGGGAAAAATGGGCGGTGCAGAGGGAAAAAAAAATTTAAAATACAGACTTTAATATATCCAAATATCTATAAATCTATCTAAATACAAATGAGGCAGCCCCAGCCCGAACCTTCCCCAGTTTCTCCCATCACGCAGGAGGCAGCGGCGGGTGCCCGGCGGGCAACCCCCACCTGGCAGCTCGCGTTTAAGTAGCGAAAATCAAGAGTTTAAAGTGAAATAGTAACGCAGAGCCCGGCCTGGCATGGGCAGGGAGGAGCGAGCTCTGCTCCACGGGGAGCTGAGGGTGCTCTGGGGCGATTTTGCTCATTTTCCCCACGCAGGGAAAAGCAGGACGGCAATTTGGCTTCCCGAGCTTTTCCAAACAAATCCGTCCGCGTCGTCCGAGCAGAGGGAAATAAATCCCCCGGACGTGCTGAGCACGGAGCCCTGCCTGCCCTCCCCGCACCTGAGTTTCCGGGGGTATAAATAGGATTTCGGCATTTCTTCACCAGTGAGCGCTGCGGATCGCAGCACTCCGTCCTGCACCCGAACCCCAATAAGAGCTCTGTGTTTTAGCGGCCATATGGCAGCATTTTCTCAAAGGCTCCGAATGTGTACACACAGTGTCAGAGATATTTTGACTTCTCCGCATTAATTAAAAGCAGTGATGTTAGGAATTATTTGCATGTAATAACTGTTTACTTGTTCCTCTTTATGAAACTTGAATAGTTTACATTCTTTCATACATTTCCTTTTTCCTGTTGGCTCCTTCTCCGTGTTGCAGTTTCTTTAAAACTCTCCACTTAACTGGTTGCAGGTTGATGGATGGAAAATGTTTTTCTTTTATGAATTAAGCTTTCATTTCTGTAATCAATTATTCTCTTAGGCTCTTTTCTTTCTGCTTGGGCTTTTTTTTTTTCTTCTTTTTTTTTTCTTCATCTTCGCACAAATTTCCAAACTGAACGCAACCCAGTCTCAGCGTGACTCTTGAATTCATTATTAACTTGCTTCCTCTGCACTCTCAGGCTCGGAATTAGCAGGAGTTTGGTCTCGTAAAGCCCTCGGTGAATAAACTCCCTCCTCGGGCAGAGTCCTCCCGAGCGCTCATTGCAGCAGTGGCGGCACCTCCGCTGCCTCTAACGGGCGGGACTCTGGCGCTAATTATTTTAATTTAATTTTTTTTACATATTCGTGTGGGATGAGGCTTTGTCATATTCGGAGAGGAACAACCGCACCGGGGCTCCCTGGGGCCGGCTCGGTGGGGTTTTCTCGCCGTGTCCAGGGTGGATTTCACTCCCCGTGTTTGGCGCAGCTTTCCCGGCACGGGGCTCTCTCTTCCAGAGCAAAATTTACTGTGAAAAATCGCTCCTATTGAATTTTTATCCCGGGTGTCACACTCGCTCTGCCTTGTTTGGCTCCATCCCTGACAGCGCGGTGCTGCTTTCATTTATCCTGGCAGAAATTTGGAGACGCTGCGGAATATCTCCCTGCGTGTGTACAAATGTTTGTGTAAATCCCAAGTGAGGACGTGCGGACCCGTAAACACGGATCCTGCTCCAGCCCTGCCGTGTGCCCGAGCTGCAGGAGCCTGGAAACCCCCGCAGCCGGGCTCTCCTCGGGAAAACACGGCTTGCAACGGGCCACATTCGGGTATTTTTAGTAAGAAGGTGTCAGGGATTATTCCCCGGCGCTGTGAGCTGGGAAAAGCCGCTCCCAACTCCCCCCCAAAACATAAATTCCCATCTCCATGTGCAAGACAAAAAGGAGGGAAAAAAATCAGACTTTTTTTGCTCAGATGGAGCTGTATAAAATGAAAGCAATCCCTGCTGCACCCCCGCCTGCTCTCCCAGCTGGAATATTCCCCTGGAGCATCCCTTGGAGCCGGCGGTGCTCCCTGACCCGCCCGGGAGCCGCGATCCGGCCCCGCTGGAGCGGAGCCAGGGCCCGGCGGGGATGAGGAACCCCAGCCCGGCTTCCTGAGAAGGCGGGAGATGAGTGAAAACGATGCTGGGGCAGAATCATCGTTTTCGGTTCAGGGCAGGGGTTTTGAGAGAGGCAGAACCGGCCCGGGCTGGGTTTGTGTCTGCAGCGAGGGACGCCGGGGCACGGAGGTTGTTTCGGGTGGAGAATTAAAAAATTAATATAATAATAATAATAAAATAACTGAGTATTAATGCAGCATAACCAGGGGCACGGCGGTGCCGGGCTCAGCTCTGGGGTTCTGTGCCTCACAGCCGGGTTTTCCCGCACGCTGCCTGCGAACTCTTCCCTCTCCTGCTGCAGAATTCCCTAAATAATCGCTGCTCATCCTCCTCACCCCGCGCTCTGGCTCTGCAAAGGTTTTACCGGCAAGCCCTCGGTGCTGGTTGTTTTCTCCGCGGCCGTGGTGGTGCCGGGAGCCTCCGCGCTCCGCGGGCTCATCCCGTCCCTGCAGGTTGGCAGCAGGGGCTGCATCCTTGGGGATCCAAACTGATATCATCGCATTCCTTCTGCCCTCCCAAATGCTCCTTTCGGTGCGGAAGACGAGCTGAGGGTTTGTGCGTTGCTCAGTCCTGGTTTGAAAGCCGAGGTGAGGCGGGGACTGGTGCTTGCTGTCGGCTTTAGAGCCGGCATTCCCCCCTTTCCGTGCTCCGTGCAGGAATTCTCCCACCTGGGATAATTCCAGGATGTTCTCGGGGGGAGGTAATTTCATTTTTTCGGTTTATTCCTTTTTTCCTCCTAGCTGGATAAATCCTGTGTTGTTTTGCTGTGGATATTCTCAGGTCCGACCCTGCGGAGAGACGATGGTCTGGATGTGAAAACCCCTGATTGCTTCAGGGGAAAAAGGGAAAGGAGGTGGTTTCTTAGTGCTTTTATTTGTGGAATAAAGGCTGGAGGAGCAGAAATCCATCTCACAGAGGTTTATACCTGATATCGTGCTGGGGTTCAGACCTCTGCAGTACCTGATACCTCTGAAATCCCGCAGGGATTGCTGCTGGGGCTCGGTCAGAGTGGTTTGTGCAGCCTCCTTCCTCCTCCCGAGGGTTTCCTTGAATTTGGGAAGCCTGAGGGAGAGCTGAGGCCCTTCCTGCGGGGGTTTCTGTTCTCCCACAGCCTCCTCCCGGCTGGACATCGAGTCCCAGCCACAGCCAGGCAGGGACAGGGCGGGGGGCAGGGGTGAGGCTGCCCAGGCTGCGGGAGGTGAAGGGTTTGGGGTCAGGGTGGGCCCGGGTGGTGACACCCTCTGTGACCATAAAGGCATTTTCAGGGTGCGGTTGGAAACTTGTCCTGCTGGGGCAAGCGGGGTTCTTCTTGCAAAATTTGGCTCCCAAGAGCTTTTCTCTGTTTTATTCTCTCTTTTTTTTTTTTTTTTTTATTAAAGGTGACGAGCTCGGTGCTTCAAAAGCATCTCTGAAACCCCCACCCCGAGGGTATCCAAACCCTTTCCCAGCAGCAGATTCCTGCTCTCCGGGCAGGGCTGGGAGAGGGGACAGTCCCCGCAGCGCTGCCTGTCTGCTGCCCGCTTCTGGTGGCCCAAGCTGGCCGGATTCAGTTCCCGTTCCGCAGTTCCCAGTTTTTGGCCCTCCCCTGGGTGCCTGCGCGGCCGAGGCCGAGCACAGCTCCCCCCAGGCGGGAGCATCCATGGGGACCAGGCCATGGATCCCCTGCAGGCTGATCCCACCTCCCCACGAACGTCCACGGGCGCCAGGCCCCAAATCCCCCCACGGAGGGGATCCCGCACCCAGCGCTGCTCCAGGGCTCGGCTACCACGGGAAAAGGGGAAACGTCCGAGAGGGAAAACCCCAGGAAGCTGCTCTGGCTGGAGGGGTCGGGACGGGGACAGGGCAGGGGAGGGGGGACGAGTGACTTTTGCGTGCGGGAAGGTCCCGGCTGCCGCTCTGAAGCGGCTCCAGGGCTGTGTCTGCCGCGGCCAGCGCAGCCCCAGCGGGAGCCGCCGGGCTTTGTGCCTGGGCGATCATGGCTCGTTAAATGCAATGAAGTGTGCGGGGATTTGTGTCCGAGCCCGCTCCGGCAGGAGCCTCTCTCTCCCACAGGAGCTGAACCCATGTGAAGATCCTCACTCCTGTTGTGTCTTTTTTTTCCCTCCCTCCCCACCGTCCTTAGGGAAAAGCTTCACGCTGACCATCACCGTGTTCACCAACCCCACCCAAGTGGCCACCTACCACCGAGCCATCAAAGTGACCGTGGACGGACCCCGGGAGCCCCGGAGTAAGTGAGGGGCTGGGTTCGGCAGCGCTGCTGATGGTGGGGAGGGGGCGCAGGGCCCGAGCTCTCCGAGGCCGAGGGATGCAGGGTGCGGAGCTCTCACGGCGCTGAGGGATGGGGTCGGGGTGGCACCGTCTGCTGCTCGGATTTCCCGTGTGTCCCTCCCTCCCTGCCTCTTGCTCCACATCCCATCACGGAGGGATGGTTTGGAGCTCCTTGCTGCTCCCTAACCCGTCTCGGAGGGATAATTTCACAGCTCCAGGTTGGGATGTTGGGAAAACTCTTTGGGCTTCGACGGCAAAAGCACAAAGGACCCAACCTGGCGCTGCACGGGGGGTTTGGGGGGTTATGGAATCAGAGATCTGTGCTCGGCTTCGGGGGCTGATTGCTGGTGATTAAACTAAAAGTGATGCGGGTTCCCTCGGTGCTGAGCCGGGTCTGCTCCGTCAGAGAGCTCCTTCCCCTCGGCTTCGCGCTGGTTTCGCTTTCGGGCTGTCAAAGGCTGGAGCTGGCAGCGCCCGCGGCCGGGGGCTGAGCCTGGAGAAACCAGAGAGACTCTGCGACCGCAGAACCGTCTCTGTTGTGATGGGGAGGCTCTCCCGGGGGCAGGATGGTGCCTCGTGGTTGAGGGAGGCTCCGGGAGCTGCCCTGGCCGGGTTGGGTTTCGGCGTCGGGCTGCTCGGAGCTCCCCTCGGCGTTCCCAGCCCTCCAGGGAAACGCTCCGGAGCTGCCGCCCGCGGGAGTTTCCTCTCGCCACGAGGATTATTTGCCCTGCGGGACCCCCCTGTGCGGTGGGATCTTGTCCCTGGGGGCTCCATCTCCGGCTTTTCGCTCCGGCTTCGCCTTCCTGCTTGCTCAGCACCAGCCCGGGACTATAAAGCCGAGTTTGTTCCCTTTGCGTGTGAGGCTGTCAGTGCCCACATTGAGGGGAAGCGGTTTGATCCTTCGGGAAACGCCTCAGAAAACATTTTCTGTTGATGCTGTCGCGGGGCCATCGGTGCCCCTTGATGTCAGGCCAGGTGGAGGCCGCTACCTCGGCCAGGGGGTTTCATTTGCAGCGGGCTTTGGTGGATTTTCCCCCTTCCTTGATTTTGTTTTGGAGCCTGTCGAGGATGGATTTAGAAGCTGGAATGCAGGAAATCCAACTCTGCTGTTGTGGGGTTTTTTTAAAGCCAGAAACACCAGGCAGGTCCCTGGTGTGGGACACCTGTGGGTCGTGGTGGGTGCTGGGGCTGGGCAGGGGATTTCACAACTCTGCCAGGAGTGTCAGGAATAGAAGCCAGCCCTCCTGACTGCTGGCTCAGCCCCTTATCAGCTGCATCAGATCGCCTTTCTAATAATAATAATAATCATCATCATCATCAGGAATACATAAATAATAATACAAGGTGAGATAGTTGCTACTCTTGGAGTTTGGTTTGGCCTCCCCGACAGCCAAACCCTAGTGAATCACACCCGTTCCTCCTGAATTTCAGCATTTCACCCCAGAGCTCCCATCCTTCATCTCAGTTTTCTGATACGGAGGCCGTGGCCGAAGCTGAGGATGGAGCAGCTTGTCCTGGCTCTGGTGTGGGGTGCCCGAGGGGTGCCCTCCCTGGGACACAGCCCAGGTGCAAAGGCAGCGTTTTTCTGGTTTTTTTTTCTTTTTTTTGGTGATGATTTCTGGACCTCAAATTGTGCTGGAAGTGTTGGCTCGTTAAGGAGACCTGTGTGGTGTTTATCTGCTGCTGGTGCCCTTGCCTTGTGTGGCCCCCAAAGGTTGATCTCCCCCCCATCCCTGCACCCCCCCAGCCCACAAATTGCTGATAGAAAAGGTTTAGACCCAAACTGTGGCTGTTTAGGGATTTTTTTTTTAGGGAATCATAGATTTGTTGGTCATGTTTTGGCTCCCAGTTTGACCCTGGGGCTTGAACTCATAGGTGACGAAATTCCAATGGAACAAAAACACTTTTCAAAAAATCTCTTTTTTTGCCACGCTTTTGAATGAAGATGAGAATCTCAAAAAAGAATGAAATAACGCCTCTCCCCCCTCCCTGCTCTGCGGAAACCCTGGATGTGGAAACGGCAGCTGTAACAATCCTGGAAAGCCGAGGTGGTTTTCCTGGTTCTCCTGCCACTGGGTGGCTCCCGGGCACAGCACCCTGGCAGTGCCAGCATCGGCACCCGGGGTGGCATTTGGGGCTGGCACAGCCCTGGTGATCCCCACCTTGGGCCAAACCCCGAGGCTGGTGCTGCTCTGCCTTGTTTGGCTGTGGGAGGTGAGAGCTGCTAGCAGGAATTGCAATTTTTATTTACTTATCTATATATTATATACACTTGTAAACATATATATGTTAATGTGTGTGCATAAAAATACACGGAATTCTTTCCCCTTCTTGGCTTCAAAAGATGGGCCACGGTGGGTATTGGCTCCTGTCGTGAGGATCAGCACTGGGCAGGGCTGGAGGCTGATGTGGGGCTGGTGGAGAGGACAAAACCCATCCTTAATGTGGAAAGAATTGGCCATTTGTCTTGGAATCCTGGGAAAGCCCTGGGCAGCGTCTTCTCAGCTGCAGCAGAATCCCTCCAGCAAACGTCCTTGTGGGCTTTGGGGGCCACAACTGCGGCTGGGCTCCACCTCTGAGCATCCCATTCATCCTCCACCGCTGGCCCATCGCTTTATCTCAGCCCTTGAGCGAGGCTTTTAACTTGGGCCGTGCCCAGATAAAACTTCTGAGGAGTCTGAGAGCGGGTGGGGATGGGTGGGAAGTGCCAGGGAAGCGGGTGACGGGCAGAGCCCTGCCAGGGCAGGAGGGAGCAGGGGCAGGAGGAGGCTCCTTCGGGATCCCCCAGGAGCAGCACCGGGGTGACACCAGCGGTGCCTTTCCTCGAGCATCTCCTCTGAGCCATTCCTCAGGCTCCTCCCAGTGCCCCGCTCGCTCCGAGCTCTTTTTCCTTCTGCTCCAGCTCTTTCTGGGTTAGATCTGGAGGGAAAAAAAGGACATTCTGTCAAGTTGGCACCTTAGCTCTAAACAAATAGCACAGCGGGTGCCAAGTGTTGACATTCTTTGTACAAACAGGAAGTAATAAAATATTTGAACTTCCTGTGGAATTTCCTTCTTTTCCCCCCCTTTCTGCAGCCCTGTGTTCAGCAGGAGCCCTGCTGCAGAACCCTCTCCCATCCACAGCTGCTGCAAAATAATCCCCAGCAGGCAGAACGGGGAGCAGGGAATGGCTGGGAGCTGCACGAGGATGTTCAGTCCGTTCCTGGGGAAAAGGAGCATCCCCAGGGCCTCCCCCTCACACCCACCTGCTGCCTGCCCTCTCTTCCCCTCGCCTTTTCCTTCCTTTCCTCCCCAAGGCTCTCATCTTCTCTGCTCTCACTTCTTCTTTCTCCCTCTCAGCTCCCTCTTGCAGCTCCATCTCCTTTCTGCCCAGAACTCCTGTGCAAAGTCTTTTTTTCCCTTTTAAATTCCTTCTCTCCCCTCTTTGACTCCTTTTTTTTTTTTTTTTTTTTTTGCTGCCATTCAGTCTTTAACCTCTCTCCGCACTTCCTAAATCCCTTTTGGATTTAATCCCTTCTCTCTGACTCCCACCCCATCCCTGCTGTCCTCGCTGAGGAGGAAAGGGAGACCAAGAGGATTTGTCACCCACGGGGTCCCTGCGTCCCCCCTCGTTGCCTGCTCAGCCCTGGCGGCACCGTGGACGTGCTGGTTGTTGGTGCCTCCTGCTCTGTTCATTTCTGGGGTGTGCATCAGAGGTTTGGTGCTTTCAGTTGTGTCCCTGCTCGGTGTGACCACAGTAAGTGACAGAAACGTGTCCCCAGCGTGCCTTGGACTGGGACGAGAGGGCTTGAGGTCAGAGCATTTCACATCCCCTCTCCCACCTTGTTGTCCCTGCAGGGTTTTTCTGGCTGGGCCCATCCTGCACAGCCCCAAATTCCCTCCATGATCGCTCTTCCCACCCCAAAAAAGGCTCCTTGCCCCCACAGGGCTGTGGCTGTCCCCAGGCAGCCGCTGTCCCCTGTCACGTAGCCAGCGGGTGGGAAGGCTTCTCACCTCCCCCGGTGCCGAGGCGTTTCCAGGAACCGCTGCTCTTTGGCTTTCAGACTTCTGAGAGCCTCAGCTGAGCGAGGGTTTCCCTCCCACGAGGGCTCACAGCCCGGCCCTGCACTCTGAGCTGGGAGATGAGGGGTTTGGGACGAGCAGAAATGAGGGGTTTGGGACGAGCAGAAATGAGGAATTTGGGATGTGCAGAAATGAGGGGTTTGGGATGTGCAGGGGGTGGGACCCCCCTTGTCCCTGCCCGCGGAGGCGTTCGTGGCATTGCTGTCCCCGCGGTGCTGGTGGTCACTGGGTGCTGATTGCCCTCACCTCACGCACTGTGAACTCTTGGCTTGAATATGAGGTTAAAAGGAAGAAAAACTGGGAGAAAGATGGACTGGAAAGGGGAAATCTTGTGTGTGAACCCAACCTGGGCTGGGCTCTGTTAACAGCAGTGCTGGGGTGGCTGTGGCAGGAGGGTGCCCGTGGCCCTGGGTGCCCCAGCCCGCCTGCTGGGATGTCTTTTCCCAGTTTGTGCTGCCCAGCTGGGAGCCTGGGAGGAGAAAGGGCTCTCTCAGCACTCGCTGGGATGACACACAGCTTGCTGGGGCTCCTCTCTCCATCTCGAAGGGATCAGAGCAGAGCCCTGCCCGGCCCTGGCCACACCTCGGCCGTGCTGCCCACACCCCGATCTCACCCCTGCCCCTCTATCCCACACCCAGCCCGGCCCCAGCTCCCTGAACCACAGAGTGGCTGCAAACCACCCTGCAAAAGCCTCTCTCACTTCTTTATTTATTGATTGAAGGTGCATCTGAATCCATTTCCCTTGGGTTCAGAGGAGTCTGTGCCTCGAGGTCTTTCACAGAATCACAGGGTTGGGAAGGACCTTAAAAACCACCTTGTTCCAACCCACACCTTCCACTAGAAGGGATATTTTTTCCCCTTTTATTCCTAGTAGAAGCTCCAGCTGCAAGCTGGAGAGAAAAAGGAAGCACAGGATTGTGCTAGAAAAACGAGTGACCCCCACTACCTTCCCCACCGCTCGTGGCTGAGATTTATTCCCAGAAACAGCAAAACTGAAGCCCTGTTTTACTCAGGGAGGGGAGGAGAGGTGCAATATTGTACCTGGTTAGCAGCACCCCATTTTCCTGCCTTCATGGCTCAAATGCCACCAGAAGTACAAAGTGCCCTGTTTATTGTATTGCAGAGTTGGCTATTTCCATGCTGAGTTTTGGAGTCTTTAAAAGCTGTGATGGTTTCTGGTGAGATTTCAGACCCCTGGTCATTGCTCGTAACAAAGAGCTTCTCTTAGGGCTTCCCTCTTTGTATTGTTTTGGGAGAAAAAATATGAAAAATATTAAAAAGAAATGTTCCCTTACCTTTGAGAAAAGTGAGTTATCTGTGCAGGGCTGGCAACCCCCCAGCAAAGCTCCTCCTCAGCCTGGGGGGATTTTGGCCGCCCTGCCTCGGGATGTTTTGTGGCCTGGACCTGTGCTCTGAGGAGATTTGTGTAAATCCACGCAGTGTTTTCTCCTCAAAGGAGATAAAACCAGGTTTTCCCTTGTTTTTGTTATGATTTGAAGCAACTTTGAGAGGAGCTGGGAGAGCTCTGCAGGGCTCGGGAGCGCTGTGGGAAGGTTGGGATGATGCTCTCTGGGACAGCAGCTCCATGAACCTGGAGATGGTGAAATAAAATCTGTAATTCTCCCAGTCCTGGGACACAGGGAAATTGGAATTTACTGAGTGGCAGATGAGTGTGGGTCAGTGGGGACAGCCTAAAATAGGTGAGGGTGAGGAAGAGGGAGTGGGGTTACGGGATGGGAGCCAAAGAGGAGCAGGGGCAAAATGATCCCCTGTTCCCATATTCACACGGGCGATTTCTGGACCTTGAGGCAGAGATCCTGTGCTTTCTGCAATTTTATCCTCGGAGATTTGGGAAGTGCTCGGAGAATAAATTATTGGAGGGTCTTGTGCCTCTCAGAAGCTCGAGTGGAGACCCAGGACAGGCATGGGTCGTGCCAGTATTGTCCAATTCCAGATCTTTATCTTAGCCGAAAGGCTCCCTCGTGGGGCTGTGTAAACCTCGAGCTGGAGATGTTTTCTGTAATTAAAAGCAGACTCGGTGCTGAAGTGCTCCCGTGGGGTGATAGTTTTGGGTATTATTGAGGTCTTTTGTTTTATTCCCCTGCTTGTCCTTAGCTAGAAATAAATACACAGACAGTTCCCAGATTGTCTGGGAATAAGGAAAAAAAAAAAAAAGGGAAATGGCAAAAAGAAGGAAAAAAATAAGAGGAAAAAAAGATGCAACAGAATCAATCCAAGATAATTTCAATAAATAAATGACCTCAGCACTTCCTGGACAGTGATTTGCCCATGTAAAATTGCTGTAATCTGTTCTAATTTAATACTCAGTACTTAAAACAAGCTGATTTCCCACTTCTGGAGCCCTGTCTCCTTCCCTGGGGAGGAAGAGGAGGAAATCCTGAGTGGCCCTTTATGGCTTCCCCATTGCCTGAGCTCTGGCAGGGCTGGGGCTGTTTGAGGAGGGTGTTTGAGGAATCTCCGTGTGCCCATCCCGGAGCTTTGGCATCGCTCCTGCTGCTGAGGGACCTGCTGTGGTGCTTCCCTTGGGATAGCCCTGGATATCCCGTGGACATTCTCGGGATGGTGCTCGGAGGCATCAGGCTAATGCCAGCCGTGCTCCAGCCTCTGGTTTTATGGGATGGAGCCCGCACAGCCCCTGAGTGTCTGCTTCTCCTTGCCCTGATCCAGCCCTGCCTGGAGCAGTGGAACGGCTTTGGTTCATTCAGGAGCCTTCGGGGAAGGCTCGGGGCTCCCAGTTCCTGCAGGAGCCTTTGGGGCAGGCTCGGGGCTCCCAGTTCCTGCAGGAGCCTTTGGGGGAGGCTCGGGGCTCCCAGTTCCTGCAGGAGCCTTTGGGGGAGGCTCGGGGCTCCTCAAGTCTTGCAGGACCTCTGCAGATTGGCACTTGCTGCACAGGAGGTTTCTCTCTCTGTATTCCCATCTCCTCCCATCTCGTGTTTTGATCCCAGCAGGGAATTTTGCCCCCTTTGGGATGAGCCGGGGCCGTCCAGGGCCCCGTGTTCCTGCCGAGGCACCGGGGCCGCTGTCGATACATGCAGGGAAGGCCCTTATGTGAAACCACCTCCTCCTCCCATTCCTATCCCAGTTAACCCTGCCGGGGCCCATCCTGCCGGGGGGAATCGGGGCTCAGCTCCTGGGGGTGGATGAAAACCCCTTGGGGACAACACCAGCCTGGCCCTGGGTGCTGTGGTGGGGCTGTGCAGGACCCCCAGCCCCAGGGAGGACCTGCTGCCATCAGTGGGACACGGGGATGTCCCAGGGGACACCGGGGTGTGGAGAATTCCCTGGGGAGAGCAGAGCAGGGATGAAAGCTGCCTGACAGTGCTCCAAGCACTGGGTTTGCATCACCAGGGCCTTTGGTGCTGCAGCTCGAGGCTGCAATCCAGCCTGAAAAGGAATAACAGAGCAGCTGAAATTATCTGGGCTCCAGTAAATGCACTCCTCTAATTATTCTATTTGCCACATGCAGTAAATTCCACCTCTCTTTTCCAATTGCCTGCTGCGTAATAACTTCAAAATCATTTTGCTTGAGAACTGCCAATATTTTCTCAGTGCAGCAATATTGGGAGTCAGAACAGGGAAATTATTTTTGCTTGCGTCCTACAAAGGAATCTTTGTTGGGATTGGTTGCAACACCTCCTGCTTTTGAAAGCTTTGGGAAAACCCCAGGGCACGGTTCTAGCAGGGGTAGAAGAGGCAAACCTGGCCCTCAGGTGGCTTTGGAAATAACTCAGAATCAGAGAAATGGGCATTGATCATGTATTTGGGAGAGATTAAGCTGGTCCAAAGGGTTTTCTGGTGGGATCTGGTGGTCATTTAGGGATGTTTGGAGGATTAAGTTGCACTGAAGGTTTTTTCCAGGAGGATGGTGGTGGTGCTCTGTGTCAGGTTGTGCTGGTGGCTGTTCAAACACACAGCAAAAGAAATTCAAACACACAGCAAAAGAAATTCCTGCTGGGTCCAGCAGCATGATCCAAAGGGAGCTGTGCAGGAGGATGAATGGGCTGGGATGGATGCAGGTGGCAGCACAAAGGAATTTTTGCGAGCAAGGCTGTTGGTGAGCTTCACTCCTTCCTGAAGGAGCAGCATTTTGCCCCGTGCCTCAGTTTACCTGTCTGTGATTCCTGGGGGGCAGCAGGGGACGTGGAGGACGCTGGCAGGGAGGATTTGCAGGGTTATTAATTCAGCGTGGCCCCAGCTCCCTCGGGCAGCATTCAGGAGCTTGGGAGGACAGAGCGAAGGGTCACGGATTGGAAAGGAGAGACGGGGGAAAAAAAATAGCCAATGCTAAAAGGCAAGTTTCGTTTCAGGGAAGACAACAGCTAAAGGACCAGAACCATCAACCAAAACCACAAGATCACATCGGATGTCAGGCAGGACACATCTTGTTTCTCCCTCCCAAAAGGGCTTATCAGTGCAACCAATCACTGTAATGATGTGGCGGAGGGAGGAAGAGGATTTGACTCAGTGTGAGATGAAATTTAGTTCCTAAGACCCTCTCTTCCGCTGCCGGAGCCCAGTCACCTGTCCTGCAGCCAGCCCGAGATAAATCACTCCTGCAGCGGAAGGGGCTCAGACATGAGTTTGCATTATTTTCTCTTACACTTTCCAGTGTCTCTACGTGCTGTAGTGGGAGCAGGCAGAGAGGGGAGGAAGAAGAGGAACACAGCGAGCAGGGAGTGTCCCTGGTGCCCTTCCCAGCCTTTGGGGATGGTGGCAGTGGGATGGGAACCTCCGTGCTGGGAAGTTCCTCATCCCCACAGCAGATGTGAGAGCAGGCAGCCCCTTTCCCCGTGGTCAGCCCTGCTCCCTCAGCTTTGGGGAGCAGCGTTGCAGAGAGGATGAGGATGAGGGAGCTGTGCAGATGCCATCGCTCTGGGGCTCCTCCTTCCAGTGCAAAGCTCGGCAGGAGCTGTAATTATCCAACAGGATAACACCAGCCAGGCTCTGGAGATGGAGCTTGGAGCTCAGTCCTGGGATTGAGGGTATCAGTATTCGAATGCCAGGGCTCAGCTCCAGCTCTGTCAGAGGGGAAAAGCAGCGCTCAGCATCCTCAAACCTTGGGAAAGTTCGGGTCTGCTCCCAACGGCACACGCCGGGCTGGCAAAGCGCTGCTCCCTCCCCACAGCACCAGGGACATCTCAGCCCCATCAGCTGAACTACGGCACATTCCTTGCACAGGGCTGAACCCAGCAGCTGGTCCTCCCCATCCCGGGCACAGTGTCCTTAACCAGTGTCACCCCAAGGAATTTGATGTGCTTGCCCTAATGGAACAGGTTGTGAACTGGGAGAAACCAGCTCTACTGGTAGGTCCCAGTCCAGGTTGTTAGATAGCAGCAGGAACTCACTGGGACTGGCATCTCTCCATGGATCTATGGAATCTGAAAATCTGATCTCAGCCAGGGCTGAGGCAATAGCTGCTGGATGTCCTTGAGATCTGTCTGCTTCCTCCCCAGCACCTAGCTCGGGAATCTTGGAATCAGGGAGTTTGCCTGATTCCATGAGAACCAGATCACAGCCCGTAAGTGAATTTTGCCTTCCTGGAACGGGGAGTGACTGCAGAGAGGCCGTCGGGGCTGGTGGTTTTTGCACCCTGTTCTGAAAGCTGCCCAATTTCCCGCAGATGTGCACCCACCTGCTGCTCCGTGACACCCGGGCTGCAGCTTTCACATC
This sequence comes from Cnemophilus loriae, assembly GCA_013397755.1. NCBI lineage: Eukaryota > Metazoa > Chordata > Aves > Passeriformes > Corvidae > Cnemophilus > Cnemophilus loriae. Next base: position 92,403 of record VZTF01009819.1, on the reverse strand, counting down.
TGTAAATCACAACTTTTAACCCCCACCCTGTTCGCTCCGCAGTCTCAGGGGCAGATTTTCAGAGTTCTTACGGATGGAAAAAGGCAGGAAAGCCCTGGTGGGGATTTTCAGCATGGCACGAGTGGGCCGAATGCTTAAACCTGATGAATTTTACCCACTGCTCAGAATGGCCCCAGCTTTCCCTGTGGTCCGAAGGGCTTCAAATATTTTTGCAAATCCAGAAAGACTCTTGAAACCCTGGGAATGGGGAGCCCAAGTCCTTCAGGCATTTGAGTCGCAGTTGCATGAAATTTGGGCGTGATGTTCCCTTTGATTTGGGAATGGGCCATAGCTCTCGCGTCCCCAGAGCTTTTGGAAGCACTGCTCTGGATTTCTGTTTAAATTAATGCCCTGCTTTGTTTTCCTTCCAGAGGGCTCAGTTTTGGGGTCTCCCAGCACAATCAAAGGCTCCGACAGGGTTTATCAGAGACTTGCCGGGGTGGGCACAGGGTGGGCGGGGAGAGAGGCAGAGGGAAAGTCTCAGCACTAACCCAGGAGTGAGAGGAGATCAGGGGCTCCCAAAGCCTCCTAATCAATACCAGCCTGCCTAGAATGAATATCTCTCCCGCTGCTGGAGCTTCAGACACTAAAAACCTACTGTAAATGCAACATATCTCTGTGCTTCCTGCCAGCTGGCCCGGAGCCAGCCTATTTCCTTCAAAAAGCGGGATATTTATTTTCATCCTTTTAGAGGCAGCCAATTCATCTCAGACCACCACCAGTTAAAAAAGCTTTATAAATTAGCAGCCTTTTTTTCCCTTTTTTTCTTTTTTTTTTCCCCTCCTAATTCTCTCCCCCACCCCTTTAAATATTATTTTCCTTTGGTTGTTGGTGTAAATGCTGTGCCAGGACATGCGAGCCGGGGAGCATTGCGCCACACTCCCCTTTCTCCCCGAGCTGCAGAAAGACAGTAGCAGCAGTGTCTCACGAAAGCCAGAGGAAACCAAAGCAAAGCCCGGCCGTGACTGATTCTCCTTCCAAATGGCGTAAGCAGGCCAACTTCAAACATGTGAATAATGAGTTATCTGTGCCTGACTTTGTTCGGCAGCACAAGGGACGGTGCCTCCCAACATTTCCCTCCTGCTCCCTCCTGTGAACTCCTGGGCTCTGATTTTAGCCGTGGGGTTGGCGCTCGCCGCTCACCGGGGCTCGGAGGGCACCTCCGTCATCCTGCGTCACGTCTGAGTCCCTTCCAGCTCCCTGCTCTGCACTGTCCTCCCCTCCCTCCTTCCCTGGCAGTGGGGCTCCACCGAATTCTTCTTGGCTGGGAATTTCCCATGGCGAGTCTAGAGCTGGAGGTGGGATTCCAGGGAAAAGCTGAGCGATGCTCTTGCCTTGTGTTAGAGGTGCGCAAAGATGAAACCAGCCCAGCATCTGCTGTAAGGGACAGGCCTGCTGTTCCCATAACACAGGAGTTTCACATGTGGCTTCTTTCTGCAGCACATGCTGGGACTTGATAGTCTAGCCGAGACTCAGACTGGGAAGAAATTCCAGCCTCTGCAGAGGATTGGCATGTCTCTCTGAAGTACCTATTTCGAGGGCTACGGGAGGGATTTGAAAGGTGTTTTGCACATTGAGACGGAGTTTTATCCACTGCTGATTGCTTTCTTGTGGTCCCTTCTCACGGACATGTAGAGACTAAGCCATGGCTTTGTGTGCAGGGACTGCTCCTGGTGAACTTGGCTCAGCCCTGGAGTTAGGCTGGGAATATTTGGGCAGAGCCTTGGTGGGAGGATGGTGGAATGCCAGGGGGGTGCTTGGATGCTCTGAAGGTGGCTGAGTGTGGCTCAAGCTGCTGTGCCAGCCCATGCCACCCTCTCCTGGCTCTCGTCTCCTCCTGTCTGGAGCTGAGGCAGTGATTTGCAGTGTGTGTGTGTGTGTGTGTGCTCATGGACGTCCCTCGGCGTTTCCTCCGCTCCAGCTTGCCGCCAGCATTCCGCAGCCAGGCTCCCGGGGAGGGCCAAGCCTCTTCCCAACATCTGCTCTCCCGGCCCCCGGCAGCACGGGGATGAGCCGGGGGCTGGGGGTGAGCGTGACACCCAGCTCTGAGCCCAGCAGGAGTGGGAGGAGGCTGTGCAGTTCCTCAGCTCTCATCTGATTCCATCTACAGAGAAATCAGGGGACTGGGGTTCCCACTCACTCCAGAGAGTGTCTTTTTGAATCAAATCTCTCAGCGCTGAGATTCTGGTGTCACTCAAGCCATGAAGTTCCTGGAGCCCCTCTCTACCTTTAATCAGCTTTATATTCTGCACCTCAGTAATCTGGGGAAATCAGCTGCTTTTTGGAACTCCCCCTCCACAGCCTGGAAACCCCATTCCAGTCCCGGCTTGGGAAGCCACATCAGGTTGCACACTCCTAGAAGGAAGAGCAGGCTCTGTTTGGTCTTTGAAATATTTTAATGCAGAAAGCATGTCTTTAAATCATGGCTCTGAGGGCCTGAGCTCGTGTGGCACACACTGTTTCGCTGTCTGCATTCCAAGGAAACACCCAAAACTTCCAGTATGCTTCTTATTACTGGCCTAAAGTGTCAAATTCACGTTGGCTCTTCCAGCTGGGAAGTGTTCAATGGGATCGTTTGTTTGATATGCTGATACGGATCTTGTTATTACATCAGGATCGTAGGTGATCTGTCAATGTTTACATCATGTCATGTTCAATACTGGAGTTAACCGATTCCGAAACCCGATCCAGCGTTAAAACCCTGGCGCTGTTGACAAGGAGTGCCCAAGGTCAGGAGCTGCCACCATTTGATCGCGCTGAGCTCTGCTGTTTCCATAAATATTGACCCGCGAGCCAGTGCTGGCCCTGCTGGGAATGCAGTGCAGAATCTCCAAGCCCACAGCAGCTTTTGTGCCCCAAAACACACAGGTCGGGGTGATTAAGGCTTCTCAGACAGCTTTCTTGGGGTGAGGGCTGGGGCTGTTTGAAGTTGAGTGAAAATCCGCCCACTGGCTTCGGGAGGCTTTGAGTCAGTGCTTGGGTGAAGGTAGAAACCACCTTCCTGTTCTCTAAGGTATGAGCTATTGTTCACTGGTTTCCTCTCCGTGACAGCTGTGGGCAGATGGGGAAGGGCTTTTAATGAAGCCAACCGCTGCAGAAACTAAAAAGCTCAGGTTGTTCTGATGAAAGAAACCCATTAACAGCGATTCTCTCTTGCGTGACAAAGTCTGACGTCCCCAGCCCTAAGTGACAAGCGGCAGGAAGTCCTGGGGAGACAGCCTGAGCTAAAGAGGGCTGGCAGGCCATGTTGGTGGTTTTTAACTCATTCTCTGCCTTGTTTCACAGGGTTTGGGGCTGCCAGGTCCCACACATGGGGACGGGGTGGGACACAGACCGGAGAGGGTCTGGGAGAGCTGGGAAGAGCCCTGATCCCACCACCCCGTGTTTGCGTTGACTTACATTTGCATCAAGTTTTCCACTTTCTTTTCAGCAGGATAGTTTCAGGGGTTTGGGGTTTTCGCTGGTAATTGCTGGGTCTCCCCACAAACCAGCTCCTTCTGGAGGGTGTTTGCTCCAGGCTGACAAAGCCCACAGGGCTGCGCCCACATTCAGACAGCATGGGCACCGGAGCAACCACAGTGCAGCATGACACAGCCACATGAAGCCCTTGGTGGGGCTGCACGGCTGAATAATCTTTTAAAACATTATCAGCATAGAGATCACTTGATATATTTTTTCAGGATTTTCCCCATCACATGCCAGATACCACCACAGGATAGGGTTTGTGCTGAGATAGAGGAAGGGAATTTAATTTCCATTATATTTCTGGGGAACTTGGTCTTTGAAGTCCTTTTGGCTTTCCTGAGAAGCTCTGCCCAAAATAACCTGGTTAAAAGTGAAATATGACCCTATTTTTCTTCTTCCATGCTTAAACGTATAGTAAGATAATAAAATGTGCACTAAAACAAGACACCTCAGTGCACACGCTTTTCCCCTGGAGAAAGCACCATGTGACAGATGCTACTCACAGCTCCAAAGGCCCTGGGTAATGCAGAGGTGCCTGAGGTCTGGGGACACACAGAGATGAGAAGAGATCATTTATGGTGTTGCTTTGAGGTTTCCTTGGTTTACTTCACACAGCAGGGAAAATACATTTTCGAAATACCTCTGGGTTTTTGCTTTCTGCTGGGCTCATCCTCACAGGGTTTTCCTCTCTGGTGCCAGTACGTTTTCCCTTGGTTTGGACTCTCACACCCCCCGAAGCCTGGGGATTACAGAGCTTGGAGGGGATGGTGGGGCTGCTGTGGAGATGGCAGAGGGGGATCAAAGCCCCTCAGAATCTGTGGCTGGGAGGTGTTTGCTGGTGGGACACTCGTGGAGCTCAGCTGGGAGTTTGAGTTCCCCTCTGGAGCTGATGCTCTTCCCTCCCATCCCAGCCATGCGGCGTCTTCTCAGACAGCCTAGCAAGTGCAGCCTGAGCCAAGCTCAGGGAGATCAGGAGATATCAGACGTGGGATTTACAGAGGGGGAAGTGTGGGGACTTTCTGTGACTTTGCTATAAACTGACACCGTGCTCACAGAGCTGTGCAGATGTGAGGGGGAAGGGCAGGGGGGTGCGAGCGAGAGGTGCCTGTGTTTATCGCCTTTTAAACACGCTGCTTTGCTTTTCTTTTCTTCTTTAAAAGCCACCGAGAACTGAGCTTGGCTTAGTGGATGTTGGGCTGTAGGATCTGATAAGGCCCAGCTCTCTGAAGTGCTGCAGAAGGGTTTCTTCCCAGCCTCTCTCCAATCTCCCGGCGTGCCTGCACATCTCCAGTGCCCCTGAGCGCTGGGATTGTGCCGGGATGAGGCGGTGCCACCTGGGCAAGGTCCCTTCGTGGCAGGTGCAGAGAGCTGGGGGTGTTGTGGGGCAGCCTGGCTGTGGCAGAGGAAGCACAAGGAGAAGCCAAGGTCTGAACCCCGCACTGATGTAAAGCTGAGGCTCCTCTGGAGCCCCTCCAGCTTTGTGCGGGTGTAACTGAGACTGGAATCCAGCCCAGAGAGAGCAAAGCCGTTTGGCGATGATTAATACAGTAAAATGTGAAAGTTATGTATCAAGTGCATTTCATGCGCCTCTCGCCTCGGGACAATTAGCATAAATTTAATAATTATTGCCCTGTGCCAGCAGCTGCTACCTAAGGAGCTGGGAGTGCTTTACAAACGCTCATTAGCTGCTGCCCTGCCTGGAGGAGGTGGGTGATTAGTCTGCCCGCTTTATGGGGAGGAAAGAGGAACAGAGAGAAGCAAAGTGAGGTGGCCAAGGTGTGGTACCAGGCAGGGCTGATCCCATCCCTCCTGTGCCTCCTCCAGCCCCACTTGGCTCTGACCCCGCTGGGTGGGCAGAGCTGGGAGGGGGCTGGATTAAGATGAGTGTTTATTCTTCATGCAATGAGCAAACGCTGTAGAAAATACTTAAAATTCTATGTTTGCTGGTTCCTCAGCCCCCACTTTGCCAGGACGTGGTTTCTCCTGCCTTGCACATCTCCCCTCTGTGTTCAGAGTCAGTGAGGGCTGATGGGGGCTGGTCACTCGCGCAGGGGCATCCTGATCCAGCTCCTTGACTGTAGACTTACTGGATGATCTGGAGCCTCCCCCCGGGGTCACTCTGTGTCCATCTGCCCCGGGAGCCGCTCTCTGCTGGGGCTGGCACCCATTATCCTGTGTGAGGATAAAACCACAGAGACAGAGGCTCTGCTGGCTCCCTGTGTAACCAGGGTGCTGCAGCCAAAGGGGAGCTGATCAGATACCAGACTCTTTTATCATGTTCCAGGGCACAGACAAAAGCTGGAAGACCAAGCCAAACCCTTCACCGACCGCTACGGAGAGCTGGAACGGCTGCGCCAGTCCATGAGAGTCACCCCAACAACACCCAACCCCCGCGGATCCCTCAGCACCCCGAGCCACTTCGGCTCCCAGGCTCAAACTCCAATCCAAGGTAACCGCCTGGGTGTCCCAGGGCCACCCCCAAACCCTCGTATTCCTGACATGGCTGAGTGGGAACAAGCCTCCCTCCGGATGGTATTTTAGACCTGGGCTCCAGCTCTGCCCTGGTTAAGGAGCCAGGGAGGGGTTTGTGTGGATTTCTCGACCTTGGAAGCCTTTTTGCACCCATTAAGTCACTTTTAGCACCATTAGATCTGGGTTTTGAGGAACAGCTGAGCAGCAGGAGCCTGAGGGAGATGCGAGTAGCACCCCTTGAACCCAGCAGCTCCTCTGACATGAAGGCAGCCGCGCTTTGGTTATGCATCAGCCAGAGAGGGTGTTCCGTGCTTTACATGCTAATCCCAACGGTTTCTTATCATTGTGTGGGTGCCAAGTGTGGTGATCCCTCGCCCAGCTCCAGCATAATTCCCCACACAGATGCACACCTGCACGGGCACACACACACGCACACAGAGCCTTTGCTCTTCCCAGATCTGCCAGCGGCAAAGAGCGCCCGAGTCCCTGGGCGTTCCCCAGGAATCTGCAGCTTGCTGCCAGGACAGGGGCAGGAATTGCCACTGGAGCTACCTGAGAGAGATCAGGCTGCTAATCCTGGAATTTCAGTCCCAAACTAAGCATTGTATTTGGAAATATCTCAGCTGCTGTGCTGCTCCCGTCTTTCTGCACAGGCAGATGCCACCAGGATGAATTAAGAGACCATTCTCCTGTCCTTTTCCCTGCTCCTTTTCCATGCACTTCTAGTCTCACTGGTTCTTTTCCTTCAGAAATCAGCAGAGATACTAACAGGGCTTCAAGGAATAGCATTTAACCTGTCTGTATTTGGAATTCTGGTGAGAAGTGGCCCTTCTGGGAAGGTTTCATAGAAAAAACTCCCAAAGCCTTCGTGCTGTGTTTTCAGAAGGGACGTGACTGTTTGAAAGGCTTGGTGTCATTAGCAAAGAGGGGGTTTTGGGTGTAAAAACATGTTTGAAAATGTTACCCGAACCGTAAAAGCTGTGCCACTCCTCCCAACCCAAAATTACAGTGAAAATTTAATTTATTTCTCATTGAAATGCAAATCTCCATGCTTGGAATTTTCATTGATATTAGCACGGTTTATGAGAAGAACATGGGCACTTTGTGTAGAATTATCATTTGAGTTTTTTAAAAAAAGCAAGAGAGAGAGAGAAAGAGTTTTGTAGGCTCGTCCCGTTGGCCGCATCATAAAGAAAGAGATTCTTGGGGAAAGAAAAAAAGATTTGTATTTTAAATTAGCACAGCCCCCTGCAGTGCCAGAAACCCAAAGAGCGTCGTTTGGAGCAAAGAATCAGGTGATGACACAAATTCAACGAGAAAAAAAATGGAGTTGGCCACAAGCTACCGCCCCTGCCAAATTCCCAAATGTCAAGTGACAGCAGGAGTGGAGACACACAAAATTAGCCTCTGAAATCATTCCTGCGGAGTGAATCCGAAGTCCCAGGAATGCTGCAAAAGGCGGTTTGTGCACGCTCTGCTCTTGGCTCCCTTGTTCCCAAGTCGGAGGAACTGTCTTAAAATGACTGTGGGTTCCTACCAGCGTAACGCGGAGCAGGACTAGCTCAGTAATTTTCATCTCAGCCCTGTCCTTTTGACACAGCTCTGGCTATGACCAATCATAATCATCATTTTAAAAACCCCTCTTTCTCTCGCACACACACGGCTTATTCACAAAGATCATAATTTTTACCCGAGCAAGTGGAGCCCGGCCCGTGCCAAGAAAAACACAGGAGTTAACAGGCCTGTAATTCTCACGACTTGGCACGTTCTTGGCACACAGGAGAGGCCGATTAGTGGAAAGCAGAACGAGATACCAGCTGGGAGGGGCGATGGGGCAGGCTGGGGTTCATCCGGCCCCCGCTATCTTTTATGGGGTGCTTCCCAAGGTTAATGTTTTTAGCATCCCTGTGCAGGGATTAAGAGGGGGACAGGGAGGTTTTCCCTCCACCAGTGCCTGGCTTCTCTGCTTGTGTGCCTGGGGTGCTTGGCCTCCCTGTTCTGCTGACCAAGCAGTTTGCACATACTTCCTAATCCACTCCTGGCAAAACCAGGCTGGGAGCTGGGATGCTCAGGAACAGCCTCGGCTACTGCAGGGGGATCCCAGCACCTCAAATGTCTGAACACGGCACAAGGAGTTTGGGTTTTTAGGAAAGCAGGAAACAGTGTTTTTCTTTAGGAGAATTGGGGTTCTTGGGAGATATGTTTGCTCTGGCCCAGTCCAATCTTTCCTCCCGAGGAGGGAAAGCTGTAGCTGTGGTGGAGATCACGGCAAGGACACCGCTGTGAGTAGGAGAAGGGTCTGGGCCTCAGCCACTTGCAGAGGCTTTCAGTAAAGCAGCCCCTGGAGGTTATAAATAGCCCCCATGTAAAATGATCGTCCTGAGGTTAAATGGTCTCAAACCAAAACCCTCCCGGTAAGAGAAAGCTGATGGTTTCTGAAGGGCATGCCAGGAAATATGGGAGGAGAGAGCGCGGCTCTGAGGCCGAGTGGGTCGGATCCTGCTCTCTCCACTGTCAGGGTATTTCAGTGGTTCTGGCCTCGCCTTGCCCCACTCAGGTGGGCAGAGACTTGATCCCTTCCCATGCCTGTCCCCAAATGGGATGGACACTCATCTGCACACACCAGATTTCATTCCCACTTGCGCTGCTCTGGGGGTAAATAGGGTAACTCTGCGTTCACCCCCTGTAGCTGTGATGAGAATCTGGCCCAGTGGCTGGGCAGGTCAGACAGGCAGACCCCCATCACCATCCAGCTCTGCTTCCCTTGCTTCAACTTGGCAGAGCCTCTGTTGAGGATTTGGCCCAATGCTTCTCCAGAGAGGTCTGGAAAATCTGAGTTTTTGCAATCCCAGCTCTGCCATCCCCGCAGCAAGACACCAAGCTGTCATTAGGATGTCTTGAAATGGTTCCTTATTACGGGGCACGCAAAGCCAGAGCCTTGCGTGCCTGCTTCAGTCAAGTTTTGCCTTTTAGCTTAAAAAAATCAAGTAGCTCTCAGAAGTGAAGCAAGATGTGAAAGGGACTTCTTCTGTCTGCCTTCAGCTGCTTCTCAGGGCCCCCTGGCTCCGGGGAGGTGGGCTGGTGACAGACACACATCCTCCCCAGGAGCAGCCCCCAATTCTCCGTGTCCTCCCTTGCCTGTGTTTCGGCAGGGGCTCAGGCTGAACCATTTTGTTCCCAGCACAGCAGAGCAGGACCGCCCACGCTCGAGTTCTGTGGTGGAAACATCTTCAACCACTCAAAAGCAATTGTGTGCATTGTCCAGCAGCACGGAGGGGCCTTGCGCTCACCAGGACAATTGCAAAGGGATTTTGGATTGGATCTCCTCGGTACCAGAGCGAGCTGTTTTGATTGATGCACTTCATGTCCCCTTGCACTCTTCTTTTTGCTCCAGAGAAGCCAAACTCCCTTGACTTCACAGGGAGGGCAGTAAATGCTGGATCCTTTTGCAAGCCTCTCCTAGCCCTAGTGCCTGCTGAATGGTTTTGGGGAGACTCTGTGTTCACTGGTGAAGAGCTTCAGATCTCCTGATCTGGAATTTGCTCAGCTTCGTTCCCAATCCATTACTTCAGGCCAGCACAACATTTTTATCATCAGCAGAATGCTTCACCATATGCCTTTAAAGTAAAATCTTTCTCTCTCTTTTTCTTTTTAAATATACATTTTTAAAGTATTACATTACTTTTAAGAAGCCTCTTGGCATAGGCAGCAAGTGCCCCTATTGTTTCCGAAATGCAACGTGGCTGCTCTGAGGTTAAGTCCTGAATTATGGGCCCAGCAAATACACTGAATTGCTGCTTCCTAATCCCTGTCCAGATTGACTTATGGTTTCTTTAAAATATCCGTTTCTTAATGGATAAAAACATTCTACCACGGGCAGAGACTAAATTGTTTCCAAAGGAAGCTAGGCAAGCATTAGCGGGAAGAAAACATATTGTGGGATTCAGCTTCAGCCTCAAAGGAAGGAACACGCTTGAGATGGGTTTCCTGCCTGCTTTCAGGCTTCTGTGTCTATCTTTAAACTGCTTTTCTGCTCCTCTCCTTTACATTTGTGATGTCCCTCCAGTGAATTTGGCATGGAACTGTCACAGATGAACCACAGAGCAGCGCTGGGCAGGAGCTTCCCCCAGGACAGAGTCCAGGCACCCACGTCCGCTGCGTTTGTGCCATGGACGTGTGGCCATTCCCCAGCCACAGCTCAGGGTGCTGCACCCCTACAGAACAGCAAGGAGTCCCTCGGAAATTGCCTCAGGGATACCATCCTGCCTTTAGCACGGGATTTTGCAGTGTGCTGGGATCTGCAGTGCCAGACTCAGAGCGGGGTGGGGAGCCCCCAGCCCGGAATGCCTCTGCCTTGCCGGGCTCCCAGCTGCTGCAGCCCCCTGTGCCATCACCCCTTCGCAGTGGGATTCCCATGGCAGACGTGGCCTGGCCCAAACCTGCTCGGCAGGCAAGGTGGTCTAGCTGCAGGCTGGGTTGTAAATCCAGCAGCTTCCTTTTATGTAGTCAGGGCTTGTTAATTTGTTTTAATACCCTTTGAATACAGGTAAAGAGCAAAGCGCAGGCAGGGCGGAGGGGAGCGCCTGCAGTCCCCGCTCAGCCCACCCACCCGCTCCAATTAGCACCGTTATTCATTAGCTCCGCGGGATGGAGCAGCGGGGATTGCGGGATGAGCCGGGCAGGAGGATGCGGGCAGAGGGCTCTGGGATGAGCGAGGCTGCGCCGGAAGCTGGGAGAGCTGGGCTTGTTTAGTCTAGCAAAGGGCAGGCGGGGAGCGGAGCTGATTGCTCTGTGTAAATACATCGAGGGGGTAAACACGGCGAGGCAGAGGAGCTAATGTAAGCTCTGGAGGACACTGCAGGCACAGAACATGGGGCTGAACTGGTCTGGACAAATCCACACTGGAAGTTAGGAGCAGGGTCTTCCCCAGAAAGATGGGTCCGGAGAACTGGACCATCCCAATGGACCTGGAAGGGCTTGCAGGGGAGTTTGAGATGTGGCGCACGATTCACTGAGCTGGGAACACCTGGGAATTTCCCTGCTCTGCTGCTGCCCAGCGTATTTGGGGTGAGAGAGGACCCAGGAGCTGGGTTCGTTCTGCTCAGCAGGGTGGGTTTGGGGCCGCGTGTGTGTGTGCGCGGCAGCACACGGTGTTGGGGGAGAATCACAAAACTGAGCAGCAAACGTGCTTGGCAGTGTTGAGGTGGTGCCTGACGATGCTGTGATAAGGACCTGCGTGTTGTGTTTTGGTTTGGGGTTTGGGCTTTTTTTCAGACTCTGCAGAGGAAGTCCGTGCACCCAGTTTGTGAGCTGGTTCTATCAGATACAGAGCAGTGCTCCATGGGCGTGTAACAACGGATGCTGTTCACACCCTCCTTTTTTTTTCAACACCTCCCCTCCTCCCCCAAAATATATTTTGCTCTGTTTTACGTGGGCTGGGAGGAAGGGGCCGTTTTCTTTTTTAGTTGGCTCTGACTTGGAAACAAATGAACTTGTTAACATACGTGACAGAGGCGTGAGAGCGTGCCTGCATGCGTGGGTGGGGAGGAGAGTGGCGCCTTCTCTAGAGATGAGCTGGGGCTTCACAGATCAGATGCATCTCGTGCACCTTCCCATGGAGACTCTGTCCTTCTCTGGCCACCCGCCTCTCCGTGCTCCCACACGGAGTTATTGTGATCAGGGGAAGGAAGCGGAGAGGGACAAAAATCAGAAAAATGCTCAGAGATGGCTTGGAGGTCCAGTATGACAGAAATGAGCAGAGAAAAACCAGCCAAAGGTATACCCAGAGCAGGAACGTCTGTCCCCACTTGTCACACACGTGCTGGTGTGTTATATACAGAAGCATAAAGTATCATTAGTGTTTACATTGTCATCAATCATTGTGGAGTAAGATAGGAAAGGAGGGCTTTTTCCCCCCGGGGTAGCTTTTTCATGACAATTTTGCAAGGCACACATATGCGTAGAATTAGAACAGTGATCTATGGCCAGGCTGAAGATATTTTATATTCTGTACACTTGGAGAGCGCCACACTATCGAGTTCCCTTTAAATTCCCTTTATTCTCTGTGTGTCTCACACACTGTGAGTATTTGTTGTGTAACATCCACACAAGCTCAGGTTTATGGCTGACTGGGTTCACCAGCCACCGCGTGCTCCCCACATCTCTAAGGTGGAGACCAGAGGGTGGGATCTGGTGCTGAGGAGCTGCTCAGGTTCCACACGTCACTGCCTGGCCTCAGATGATCTGATAATGATGATCCTGCTGTACATCAGGCCCCAGTGCTGTGCTCTGCCAAGTGCCTGGGGCGAGCTGGTTGTCTGGGTACCCTTGCAGTACTGAAGAGGTCCTGACATTGCTTTTGCTGTGCTTTTCTCCCTCCAGGCAGAGCAGATATGTTCCTGGGTTAGGAGGTAGTGGCAGCACCCACTGCTCCTCTAGGATGGATGCACATCAATCCCTAAAACCATCTGCAGGGTCCATTGCCTCATCTCCTTGGAGGCTTCCAGGGACCTCAGAGCAAATCCACCAGCCCTGACCCCGCCAGGGTGCAGGGACCAGTTCCACACCATCCAAGGCAGCTCCCAAACCCACCGTGGTCTGAAGGGAGGTGGCTGAACACACCCAGAGAAGCCTCTGTGGTTGGCAGCCACACCAACCAGCCCTTCCCACCTCATGTCCAGCTCTTGCCACCACGACCCAGCTGAGGTTTGGCTCCCATCAGGGGCATCTCTTTGCATTTATCTCCTCGCCACCCACCCAAGGAAAGACCTATATTGTCTCCGAGGCAGAGAGAGAGCTGCCGTGTCACTGCAGCGCTGTTGTTTAATCTGGAAAGGGGCTGAGCAGCTTTCAAAACCTGTTTCTATCCGGCCCCACGTGTGGGGGGACTTGGGGGTCCTCAAAAGGTGCAAATTGCAGCTGCACAATTAAATCATGGGGTGTGTCCCGGCCTCCGTGGTCCCCAGGGCAGCTCAGCCCTAAGGAGGAGACAGTGGCATTACTAATCAGGGCTTTGACCTTTACATGGCTTTTATTTAATACACATTCCACACTTCCCCAAACTCCCATCCAAAACATTGACATTTCCGCTGATAGATTGGGTCAGATTTTGGAGTAGTTGGGGGACTCAATTCACTCTTACAATGGTTAAATTCTTACAGCTAAATGGGCTTATTCAGTTAGTGCAGCAGCTGGTGTGATTTCGAGAAGAAAATAAACATTTCCTTCAAATATTTTGATTGGCAACTGGACAACTGAAATACTCAAGCTCAGATTGCCAGGGTCCAAAAAAGCAAATGGGGGCTGGACGGTGAGTAAGCGAGGGAAAACCGTAGTAAATCCTTGGAGGCAGGACTACGGAGCAGATGTGTGTGAGATGTGCCGGGGAAGGGGACAGTGAGATGGGGTTTTCAAGCCCATTTTCAGCTATGATTCCAAAGGGAACCACAGGGTCCGAGGATGCAGCTTCACCCACTCTTTGTTCCCTGGCTTTGCTCAGCAGCTGCTTGCTCCAGGTTGCTGTTTGATCTTGGCTGTGACAGAGGGTCCTTGCTGCTGAGTTAGGTGGTTATGGAGGGCGTTAATGGCCATGTTTTATTTGGATCTCGCTGGGCTTGTTTCAGTGGAGATTTCCTCGGATGCAGGGCAGGGGCTGGGGCTGTGTGGCTCCGATTTGAGGCAGCCAGGATGGTGGGGCAGCCCTGTGGGAGATGGGATAGAGAGGAAACCTTGAGGCAAGGACCAAGATGGAGGGGCAACCCTGAGGAGAAGGAGATGGGATGGAGGGGGTGCTGAGGTGAGGGTGCTGAGCTGGAGACACAATCGTGAGGTGAAGGAGACGGGATGGAGGGGCAGCCTGGAGGTGAATGAGACGGAACAGAGGGACAGCCCTGAGGCATGGAAAAGATGGAGAGGCAGCCCTGAGGTGAAGGAGATGGGATGGAGGGGCAGCCTGGAGGTGAATGAGACGGAACAGAGGGACAGCCCTGAGGCATGGAAAAGATGGCAGCGGAGAGCCCCGAGGCGCCGGCCCTGAGGCGATGGCGAGGCCCCGGCCCCCTCTGGCGGCCGCCTCCCTCCCGCCTCCCTCCCGCCTCCTTCCCGCCTCCCCGCGGCCCGGCGGGCGCCCCCTGCTGGCGGCGGGGCCACGGCCGCCTCAGGCGGGCACTGCGCGGCCGACGCCAGCGGGGTTTTGTTTTTGGGGTGGTTTGGGGGTTTATTTTTAGCTTCAGACTGGTCAGGGGAAGCTTGAGCTTTATTCTGGGTCAGACTTAGAGCCCCAGGCCGGCGGGGATGAAAGCGAACTAGTCACGGCCACTCGGACGCCTCATGGCTCTGCTGGGTGTGGATTCGCTTTGAGGAGTTCACCCTGAGGGATTCGCTTTTTGAGGGATCCAAATTCGCCGATCCCAGCCCTGCAGAGTGCTCTGGCCAGGGCTTCAGAGCCTGGCAGAGCTCCCTCTCTGCCCACCCGTGTTTTGCAGGGGGTACATGAGTGTCTCCAGACCCCACGGCCTCGCTGCGCCTTGCGTGTCACGCACACAGAGCCCGTAATTAACGCTCTTACACGCTCCTGTCTAAATTAGTAGCAGGGACCCACTGCTGAGCGGTGCAAGTTCAGGCCAATAAAATGTAGCCTCTAAAAAAAACCCTCTTTGAGTGCGTTATAGAGGAAAAGGGAAATGTGCCCTTGAGCTCTCCGGTTTGATTTCGATTTGCATTTTATGGAATATTATTTATGGAGCTGTGAAAAGTAATGAAGGAGCGCGGTCTGAGCGCTGGAGATTGTCATCTGGGAAGGCAGCGAGCAGCAGTCTGGGTGTTCTGGGGGCTGAGGGGGTTTTGGAGGCTGCTTTTCCTTGGCGTAGGGCTGCTGGGTTTTAGGGGGGGCACTCAGAAAACAGCACTTTTCCTTTGCAGTCCAGGTGCAGGCAGGATTTCTGCCCCGTGCTCCTATCTCAAGCTGTGATTGCTAAAGCTGCGGGGCTGTGGTCAGGCTGCTTCTTGCAGAGCTGGTCTCCAAACCTCATCTCCCAGTGCCTGGCAGCAGCCGTGGCTGTAGCACGGGTTTGGGATGGGTCCCAGCGTCCTTCTGGGCTGTGAAATCAGGTTGGGAGCACTTTTCCCAGCGCTGTGCTTTTCCAGCCAGCCCAGCACGGAGCAGGGCCGGCCATGTGGCCGGGCAGCCGCTTCCACGGGCGCTTTCCAGCGCCGGGTGTGTGCAGAGCAGTGTGGTTCGGGACAGCTTTTGAGCTGCTGCTCTCTTATCTCGCCCCAAAGCCACAGCCACGTTCACAAACCAGGTGCTCCCCCGCCTTTCCCCTCCGTGGAGCCTGCGTGGGAAGGCAGGCGCTGCCGGGCGCCCGCAAAAGGGCTGCAGGGCAGGGAGGGAGGGAGGAACCTCCCCTCCCCTTCTCCTTCCATGGCTGAAGGACTCATCTGGGATCAGAAGGGAGGTTCACATCAAATCCCCTCCATACCTGCTCCTCCAGAGCATGCCCGTGTCACTGGGTACCCGGAAGGGATTAAATCAAGTGTTTTCCTCCTGGGGAAATGCCTGGGGGCCTGGAATGCCGGCCCTGAGAAGTTAAAAATGCTTCATTGTAATAAATAGATCTAAAACACACGTTCCTGTGCATGCAGAGCAGCCACACAATCCTCGGGATGTGTGTTTGTATGGATATGCATCTCTGAAACCAAACAGGCGTGTTTAGCGTACTCACCTTGCATTCTCTTGCTCTGATGGATACAAAATCCAGCTGATGTGACCAAAAAAATGTCACTTTTGAGGCTGGATGGCATCCCACTAGCAAAGGAGAAAGGCCCTGCTTTTAACAAGAGGAAAATAGAGGAGATTTCAAGGACAGAGGTTTCACTTCTCTCCTTGGAGAGCAAACCTCATTTCTCTCTGCCTTGAAGCACCAAGGCCAGAGGTTTCTGCGCTCTGTCAGGAGTGGCACCAGCCTTGGGACAGCTGAGAGAGCCACAGAAATGCCTCCAGCTCCTCAGAGGAGCTTCTGCTGTGGATTCCCACCTCTAACCTGGGCTTCCCGCAGGAGGATGGGTTCCAAAGCCAAGGTCCCTCTCCAGTCCCAAGCTGGCTGCGACCCTCTTTGGTTTTAGAGCCTCCAGGAAAAGGCATGGGGGGCTCCATTATCCAGTGGAGCTGGGGAACATCCGCACCACGCTGCCCCAAGTTCTCCCTTCCCCCAGCAGAGAGCCTGAATTTCTCACTCTCTTTATCCTCTTGGAAGGAGAAAAATACACAGAGAACTCAAGCAGAGGGATATTGTGGCTCCTGGCTTGGGAGTTTTCAGCTGTGTGTTTATCAGCTCCATCCCCTGATGGTATCAGCACGAACAGGCCACCCACAAGAAGGCTTAGCAGGCTGGTCTGGGCTCCAGCTTTTCCTGCCTGTCTCCGTGTGTGTGTGTGTGTGTGTATACAGCAGGGATGGATGATCCCAGGGCCCAGCCGTCTGGGGCCTGCCTCCATTTATTTACTACACAGCTGATGTCATGGCTAAACATCTTTTTTCTGTGTTTATGGGGTGTGCTGCTTTAATCTGCCCGAGACGAATAGACCCCTAAGAGAAGTCAGCTTAGCCGTGTCCCTTCTTGGATAGGAAACAACAAATTCTAGGACAGGAAATGGAAGCAACTTAAACAAATGGGTTTAGGGTTTTTATTTAAGTGCCCCGGCTCTTTTCCCTGGCAGATCCAAGAGGTGCTTTTCCTTCTAATTCCTTGGGAATGCTCTAACCACCCCCTCTCCTCCTGCACCCCCCAGGCACGTCAGAGCTGAGCCCCTTCTCGGACCCGCGGCAGTTCGAGCGCTCCTTCCCGACGCTGCCGGCGCTGACGGAGACGCGTTTCTCCGACCCGCGGATGCATTACCCCGGCGCCATGTCCGCCGCCTTCCCCTACACGGCCACGCCCTCAGCCACGGGCATCGGGGGCATCAGCATGACCAGCATGCCCACCACCACCCGCTTCCACCACACCTACCTGCCGCCCCCGTACCCCGGCTCCACGCAGAACCAGAGCGGGCCCTTCCAGGCCAACCCCTCTCCCTACCACTTGTACTACGGGACGTCCTCGGGCTCCTACCAGTTCTCCATGGTGGCGGGAGGCGAGCGCTCGCCCACCCGCATGCTCTCGTCCTGCACGAGCGCCTCGGCGGGGAACAACCTGATGAACCCCAGCCTGGGCGCGCAGAACGATGGCGTGGACGCGGACGGCAGCCACAGCAACTCCCCCACCACCATGAGCACCACGGGGAGGATGGATGAGTCCGTCTGGCGACCCTACTAAGGAGGAACTCAGCGGGGCACCGATGTCTTTAACTTAGCCACCGTGGCTCCTTTTGGGAGCGACCAAAGTGATGCCAAGGGAAAAGGTAAACCAAAGTCTCCCAAACCCAAAGCAAACCCGGATCCTCTGCATGCAAACATCAAGCGAAGATGGACCAGGACCTTCGTTACATTTCAAGGTGAACACCCACGAGGCTTGAATGTGTCGCTTGATGTGGTTTGTTCCATATGTTTTAGGTATGTGGATTGTACATAGGGAAAAACCCCCAAGGACGTGTGGAATCAGATGTTTGGTACTTGCAGAACACTTCTTGTTCATCTCACTCGCACCTCTTCCCCACACAAAGCATTCAAAAGTGAGGAGAAGCTCACCCTTCCTCTGCAAAATGGTTCAGAGAAGAGAAAACACCAGGAAGTCGTCTGAGCCATCTCTCTGCCAGTGCAGGAGGACCGAACTGAAAAAAAAAAAGGAGAAAAAAAAGAAAAAAACCCCCATGTCTCCTGTCCTTCCGTCCCCGCTGGTGAAGGGTCCCTGAGAACCAAAGAGCAGTGGGGTTTGCAGCACAGCCAGGGGCACTGGGGCTCAGTCAGCCACGTGAACAAGAGCTGTGATGTGCTAATTGTTATTATTTTTTGACGACAGAGGTTGTATTGTTCATTTTGGTGTCATTGTCGTCGTTCGTCAATCAGTAACGTGGCTGACCCCGGGCCTGGCCGACACCTCCCCTCTATGTTTACACACCAGATGTACTTTTTACGGAGATGTTTTGTTTTGTTTGTTTGCTCTCTTGTCCTGACCTCACCATTCAGCTCTTTGCTCCCCTTAGCAAATCTCGGTGATGGTGGCTGAAGTGAAGGCGGCATTCAGGACAATCCGAGACGTTTGAGATGCACTTCCAAGGGGCTCAGGAGCCTTTGGCACGGCCTTGCCACCGTTCTCCAGGTGTTCCTTTCGTCCCCTCTGAGTGGCAACACTCGCAGCTGGTGGCAAAACATCGTAATTCTGTTCCGGTCCTTTCCCATGTTCTCACCCCGAGAGGATTAACACAACTTCTTATTTTGACTCGCACAGTTCATCCTGAAAGCTCCGAGATCTGGAGAAAGGAGCAGTTTCTACTCCTGGTGGTGGGAATGTTGTGAATTGATGCTGTGCAGCCTTTTCCATCCCCTCACCCTCCTGTCCTTCCCCCCAGGTGATCCGAGCACGGGGATCTCGCTGTAGAGGAACAAGCTGAAGAGGGGGCACTCAAAGTGCCACTCGTGGTGCTGGCATCAGGTGGCATTTGCAGGAACCAGGTCTGCCAAGCACCACACACCCTCACAGCTGATACCAAAGAGATTGCAACCAAATAGGGCCATGATGGGGGGATGTGGGCAGCTGGAGGGGTGCTGTGGGCTCTTCCACGGCCAGCTCAGGGGCTTGGCTCTGATGCACAACACGGGGTTTGTCACCTCCTGCAGGCCAGCTGTGCCTTCTGCTGGCATGGCAACTGGGGCTGGATTCAGGATTCCTCGTGCTGGCAGGGCTGGGAGAGCACAGACACGTTCCTGGGGATCCATAACTGCAGTACCCACTGCCCTGCAGAGCCCTCCCTGCAGCCAGAGCACAGTCCCAGCCCCAGTGCCACCAGTAACCATGCCTTTTTAAAGTTTTTTTCCCATAAACATAAGAAAATTGAACCCCCAGAGCTGCCCTCCCGGCCCCTGTGCCTCAGTCACACCGTCCCAGCCTTGTCACCTGTCCCCAGCTCCCAGCTGGCAGCCGGTCACCCTCAGCACAGAGCGCTGGACTTGCACTACCACGGCGAGGCTGGAGCAGCACGTCCTGGCTGCCCTGGAGAGCTGCCATGACCACTCAGAGCTCCACAAGCAACAAAGAACAACTCTTTTCAATAATAATAATGATGATAATAATTTTTTAAAAAAGCCTTACCCCAGCAAAACTGCAACCTCCACTTGCCTTAGCGCCGGCGCTCGCTGGCTCTGGAGCTGGACAGGGCAGCCTGTGTTTTGATGCCTTTTTACATTTGTCATCCCATCCCACTGGTTGAAAGCACAAAGGAAACAAGGCATTCGTAGCTGTAGGCTAATTTAAGACTGTTTGTAGTGAGTTTTAAAAGAGAAAATAATAAAAAGAATGGCAACAATGTTGTTTTTATGACATATTGTCATGTGAAGGTGTAAATAGATGCACCTCTGATGTATGCAAATGGTCATGAGACAGGCCAATGTTTTTTGCTTTGCACTATAATTTGCTTTTTTTTTAAAAAAAAAAAATGCACAATCGCTTGTACAGTAAAGCCCCTTTGTCTGGCTCACAGAATATTTAACTATAAAATCTAATTTTTGGTCTTATTTGTTATAATAATATAATTCTTAAATGTGTTGAAGGATACGATTCTTAATAATGCTTCTAATACTTGTATGTGCAGGGTAAAATAACACCAGACTAAGGAGATGAGATCAGAGATCTTTGTAGATAAAGAAGGCTAAAGTTCTTGGGTTTTTTAATGGTGTCTCACGATGGACATTAAAAAAAAATGC
This sequence comes from Cnemophilus loriae, assembly GCA_013397755.1. Lineage (NCBI taxonomy): Eukaryota > Metazoa > Chordata > Aves > Passeriformes > Corvidae > Cnemophilus > Cnemophilus loriae. The sequence goes on along the minus strand of VZTF01009819.1, from coordinate 72,572 downwards.
TAGTGATACCAAAAAATGTGGTTTTTTGTGTAATACCCCAGCCTTACTTGAAGGTAATGCCCTTATATTTAATATGTAGCCCAATTTTTAACCTGTAGCACTTGTCACTGGGGAGGGGGGAGGTGGGGATGGGGAGAGGAAGAGGAGGGTCTGCTCCTGGAGGAGTCATTGGCAACGCTGTGGCTGGAGGAGTCTCCCAGCTCTGGCTTCCCTGAGGACGGCGGNTCCAGGCTCTGATTTTCGGCTCATGCAGAGCACCCCGGTGCCAGACGCGGTGTCTGGGGGCTGCTCTTGGCCACAGTTTGGCACCACAAGGGTGTCGGGGGAGGGCAGGCAGGGATGGGATGGGGTGGNCAGGGATGGGATGGGGTGGGAGGACGTGAGCTCCCTGAAAACCCCGTTAAGCTTCTCCGGAGGGGTCTGGAGCGCTCCCCGTGTCCGGGGGCAGCCCTGGCGGGGTCATCGCTGCATCCCAGCCCAGCATCCCCTCCCTCCTCCCGTCAGCGCCGTCCCGAGCCGCAAAAGCTCCACACAAATCCAGCAGGACCCAAAATCCCGGGCGGTGCAAGCCCAGACCCCTCAGCCCTCAGCGCTCGCCTCCAGAGCCCAAATGACAGCTGAAAGGCAAGAATATAAAGATCCCAGCCCACAATAAGATCCGATGCCAAGGCGCTGCGGGCCGGAGCTCCCGAGGAGCCGAGGCACTCAGGACCAGAATTATTCATGAGCCCGGGGAAGGAGAGCAGGGTACATTCCCAAACCTGTGCCTCCCCTCTGCAGCATCTCCGTGAGTGTAGCCCACAGCGGCGTTTGCGTGGAAAGAGGGGAAAAAAAAAAAAATAGGAAAAGCCCAAACCACAATAAATGCTCGTACCCAGCTCCACAGTCCTGGCCAGCGGGAATATGTTCCAAGGAAAACCCAAGACATAGCTGCCTTTTCTTCGCAGCTACTGGGAGAGGAAACACCCCGAGGTGTAGCTGTTATTTACAGGAACTTTCTGTTCCAAGCGGATCCGTGCTTTTCTCTCAGCCTCGGTTAGAGCTGCAGTGGGAAGAGAGAAGGGGAAGCAAAGGGGGGAAAAAGAGGACAAATAAAAAGGGTTTTACTGTCTTGACATGCACTCCATGAAATCCATGGGGTTCAAGTGGGTTTGGTGGTGGTGCCCAGGGAGAGGATGAGGATGTGCTGGACCAAACCAGTGCCAGAGGGCCAACAGCACCCAAAATCCTGATGGGAGACCCAGGGAGCTGATGGCGCTAAGTGTGCCCAGCACCTGAGGGCCAGAGGGGTGTGATTTTTATATGGGCATTATTTTTATATGGGTATTATTATTTTTTAAAAATTATTATTATATGGGTGATATTTTCATAGGGCTGATGTTTTTCTATGGGGGATATTTTTATCTGGACCACCTACCCAGATGTGCATCCAATGTGCTGCTGCTGCATCGTGCTTCCACACAGGTTTTGCCCCAGTTTAATGAATTTAAATGGGAAATCCAGACCCCAGCTCGGCAGTGTGGGGCTGTGGGGTGCATCAGCCTCTCCCAAAGGCTCCCAAATACCCAAGGGCTCCCACTGTTCCAGGGGGAAGCTGAAAAACAGGGCTGGAAGCAACAGCGTGGGGCAGTCAGAGCAGGAATGTTTAAGTTTTCTTTTGCAACAGAAAACTGAAAAGGGAAAAAAAAAATAGCTGGAGCTTGGAAAACTATTTTTTGAGCATTCAGATATTAAATTGTGTGGAGTTTGGGCTAAAAAAATCTCCTAGGAAAAATGAAGACTATTTCCTTTGAGATCAGAGCTAACAANACTTGTATGTGCAGGGTAAAATAACACCAGACTAAGGAGATGAGATCAGAGATCTTTGTAGATAAAGAAGGCTAAAGTTCTTGGGTTTTTTAATGGTGTCTCACGATGGACATTAAAAAAAAATGCTAGTGATACCAAAAAATGTGGTTTTTTGTGTAATACCCCAGCCTTACTTGAAGGTAATGCCCTTATATTTAATATGTAGCCCAATTTTTAACCTGTAGCACTTGTCACTGGGGAGGGGGGAGGTGGGGATGGGGAGAGGAAGAGGAGGGGCTGCTCCTGGGGGAGTCATTGGCAACGCTGTGGCTGGAGGAGTCTCCCAGCTCTGGCTTCCCTGAGGACGGCGGGGCTCCGCGGGGCTGGCGTGGGGACAGAGCCACGGCTCGGGGGACGGTTCTGCTTTTCTGGTATGGGGTCATTTCTGCTCCGCTGGCCGTGGCCGTGGCCTCGGGCCGCCGTGTAATCCTGTCAATGCCGTGTGGAACAATAAATGGTTACAAGTGGCCGCGCTGCCTCCCGCCTGTCACTTCTCGCCGGGGGCCGTGCCCGGGGCGGGGGGAGGCTCCTCACGCTGCTCTTTCTCTGCCCCGGTGCAGAGGAAAGTGCCTCACGCTGCTCTTTCTCCAGGCTCTGATTTTCGGCTCATGCAGAGCACCCCGGTGCCAGACGCGGTGTCTGGGGGCTGCTCTTGGCCACAGTTTGGCACCACAAGGGTGTCGGGGGAGGGCAGGCAGGGATGGGATGGGGTGGGAGGACGTGAGCTCCCTGAAAACCCCGTTAAGCTTCTCCGGAGGGGTCTGGAGCGCTCCCCGTGTCCGGGGGCAGCCCTGGCGGGGTCATCGCTGCATCCCAGCCCAGCATCCCCTCCCTCCTCCCGTCAGCGCCGTCCCGAGCCGCAAAAGCTCCACACAAATCCAGCAGGACCCAAAATCCCGGGCGGTGCAAGCCCAGACCCCTCAGCCCTCAGCGCTCGCCTCCAGAGCCCAAATGACAGCTGAAAGGCAAGAATATAAAGATCCCAGCCCACAATAAGATCCGATGCCAAGGCGCTGCGGGCCGGAGCTCCCGAGGAGCCGAGGCACTCAGGACCAGAATTATTCATGAGCCCGGGGAAGGAGAGTAGGGTACATTCCCAAAGCTGTGCCTCCCCTCTGCAGCATCTCCGTGAGCGTAGCCCACAGCGGCGTTTGCGTGGAAAGAGGGAAAAAAAAAAATAGGAAAAGCCCAAACCACAATAAATGCTCGTACCCAGCTCCACAGTCCTGGCCAGCGGGAATATGTTCCAAGGAAAACCCAAGACATAGCTGCCTTTTCTTCGCAGCTACTGGGAGAGGAAACACCCCGAGGTGTAGCTGTTATTTACAGGAACTTTCTGTTCCAAGCGGATCCGTGCTTTTCTCTCAGCCTCGGTTAGAGCTGCAGTGGGAAGAGAGAAGGGGAAGCAAAGGGGGGAAAAAGAGGACAAATAAAAAGGGTTTTACTGTCTTGACATGCACTCCATGAAATCCATGGGGTTCAAGTGGGTTTGGTGGTGGTGCCCAGGGAGAGGATGAGGATGTGCTGGACCAAACCAGTGCCAGAGGGCCAACAGCACCCAAAATCCTGATGGGAGACCCAGGGAGCTGATGGCGCTAAGTGTGCCCAGCACCTGAGGGCCAGAGGGGTGTGATTTTTATATGGGCATTATTTTTATATGGGTATTATTATTTTTTAAAAATTATTATTATATGGGTGATATTTTCATAGGGCTGATGTTTTTCTATGGGGGATATTTTTATCTGGACCACCTACCCAGATGTGCATCCAATGTGCTGCTGCTGCATCGTGCTTCCACACAGGTTTTGCCCCAGTTTAATGAATTTAAATGGGAAATCCAGACCCCAGCTCGGCAGTGTGGGGCTGTGGGGTGCATCAGCCTCTCCCAAAGGCTCCCAAATACCCAAGGGCTCCCACTGTTCCAGGGGGAAGCTGAAAAACTGGGCTGGAAGCAACAGCGTGGGGCAGTCAGAGCAGGAATGTTTAAGTTTTCTTTTGCAACAGAAAACTGAAAAGGGAAAAAAAAAATAGCTGGAGCTTGGAAAACTATTTTTTGAGCATTCAGATATTAAATTGTGTGGAGTTTGGGCTAAAAAAATCTCCTAGGAAAAATGAAGACTATTTCCTTTGAGATCAGAGCTAACAAAAGTCTCAGCAAAAAGCTCGTTACGTTCTCATTCCAGCCCAAACGCTAAAGCCCAGCCTCTGTTTTAACAACCCTGTCATGTCCAAACTGCCTTGGTAAATAATCTTTTAACTTGCACAAATTCTGGGGCTACACAGGACGTTGGGGAAGGATCCTGGCTCTTGCCTTGCCCACATCAAGCCCTTAACGAACCGTGCCCAAACGAGCAATCAGCATCATTAAGGCCCAATTCTGTTCCTCTGAAACAGGAATGAAATCCAGTTCCTCTGAAATAGAACCAGATGGCCCTGAGAGGTGCAGAGCACCTGTCCAGCACCCCCAGGGACCCCCTGAACCTGCAACCACCCACCCCTGTGGGCACCCAGCTGGAGCAGAGCGAGATTCCCACTCTGGCATCATCTCCGTGGGCATCCACGGGGGGTTAATCCTCCTGCAGGGCCTTCCTGCTGGAAAGGATGGGGGCTTTGTGGGGCTGGGGTGGGTGTTTTTGTGAATGCTGCCTATTTAGAAGCTAAATGATGGAAAACATGGAAAATTCATTAGGGTGTCTGGGCAAGTGTTGGGTTACACGTCATTCACATCCACTTACTCAGCGGGACCTCGCGCCTTGGGGGAGAGATGTATTTATATACATTTATATACATGGATTTTATATAGAGGAGTGGTTGGGGGTTTTTTCCCCTCCATTTAATTCCCAGACAGGCACAGAAATGAGACTTTTTGCTTCTCTTCAAAACTCACTGCCCCCTTTGGCCTGGGCTCGCTGGGCTCAGTCCCCTTCCCACCCCTGGGAGGTGACCGGTGCCATTCCTGCTGCTTGGAAAAGGCAGGAGCTGTTAACCCAGGATCCATAAAGGGCAAATCCATGGCCAAGACCTGCTGGCTGGGATCCCCAACTGGCTGTTCCTTCAGTGCTGGCTGGGGGAGGATGGGAGCTGGGAGAGGAGCAGGGGGTGAAGGGCTGGTCCGGTGCCCCAAGTATAAAACCCGAAAAAACCCCCCAATCCTTCATTCCTGATAACTTAGAATTTCTCCAGTTTGCTGCAATACAAAACCAACCCAATAAAAACATTGTTCCAAGGTCATAGGAGCTGTTCTTTTCAGGACGTTTCGTTTTTCAGGGAGCTCTTTCTCCCCAGCTGCAGCCTGTCCTGACACCACCCTCCAGCCCTGAACCGCATCAGAGATGCCACCAAGCAGGGCCGTGTCACCTCCCGATGGCACCAGGACCTGCATCCCGGTGCTGGCCGCCCCAAAAAACCACATCTTGAAAGCCTCGGCAAGCACCTCGTGTGCTGTTCTGTGATTTAATCACACATTTTATTTTTATTTAGTCCATGCAAAGCAAGGCCCCCGTGTAACTGTTAATTCCTGCCAGCAGCAGCCTGGGATGCAGGGAAGGTGTTTTCTTGTGCAGAGGCTGGGCTGGGCCGGGAGAGCAGAAGAGTTTAAATTAAAATAGACTCATGTGAGTCTTTATTCTTGGCTTAGCCCACAGAGGCTAAAAACGCTGTTAAGGGACGCAGCGCCGGGATCCCGCCGCTGTCAGACACCCGGCCCTGAGCGCAGCTCCACTTCAAAGCGCCGGGGCAGGGCACGGTGGAGAGCGAGGCCTCATTAACCCTGCGATTGCGTTAGATGCGCCGATAGCGGGCTCTAATTAGGGCAGGAGGGGCGGGCAGGGGAGCCGGGGCCGCGTCCCGTGTGTGAGTGCGCGGGGCCGTCCCGGAGCATCCCCCAGGTGAGCGCCCCGGGCGGGCACCTGCTGCGTGGGCCGGGCTCACGCGTGACGGGGCAGGTCCGCGTGGCGGGGGACGCGCGCCCGGCGGCTCCCGGAGCCTCCCGGAGGCACTCGCAGCAGCCACAGCTCCCTCTGCCTCCCGCCGGCCCCACCCGGGCACCCCCGGCCGGCGGCTCCCCGCGGGATGTGCCGCTCCTCCCTCGATGCTCGGCGCTGGCGGGGCGGGATCCGCCTGGGGAGCGGGTCGGGAGCGTCCCCCCCGCTGCTGCAGCCCCCGAGGGTCGGGCAGGGCGCTTGCACGGCTGCCGGGGTTGTTGGTGGTGTTCCCCGGGCTCCTGTCAGGCAGCACCGTGTGCCTTCAGCCCGGCGGGGCTGGAAAAGCCGCGGGTCTCTTGGCTGGGCAACCAAACCATCCCTGGGATGGCACCGGGGCATCGGGGGAGCGCTGGGAGCATCGGGTGCAAAGCGCCGCTGTGCAGCAAAGCAGGAGAGAAAGGAAACCCCAGGCACATTTTGGGGCTGGATCACCCAAATCCCGGCCCTGTGATCACCCAAATCCCGGCCCTGTGAGCACCCACACCGCGATGCCGATGGGGTGGGCGGCCAAGGATCAGCTCGGGGTCTCCATCACCGCGCGGAGACTCAGTGATCCCCCCTGAGGAGGTGCCGGGAGCCCCTTCCCCAGCCCCGGCCGGGCTCTGGCGGCGCTCCAGGAGGGATATTTCACACCAGTGCTACCAGGCGCAGTATTTCCTTTCCACTCGAGCGATTTGCAAAGCCCCCGGGTCCCTGCAAACATACACAGCGAGGGTTTTAATTCGGGCAGGAAAATAACCACAGCAGAGCTGGGTTTGGCTCCGGAGGGCGGTCCCGGAGGTGCCGGTCCCGGTGCAGCTCCCGGTGCTGTTCCCGGTGTGTCCCCGGGGTGGCTGCAGCCCAGAGCCCCCCTTGGCAGGTTTTGCTGTTTGTCTTTGCAGCCGGTGGGTTTATTACGGCCGGGAACACCCAGGGGTTTTTTTTTGCTGTCTTCCATGAAATCGATACAGTAATTTCATTTCTCAGTCATAAATGAAATGAGCTGTAAAGCAAAGTTGGGTGTTTAAGCCAGAGTGAAAGAATGAATTGTTCTAATGGGGGACGTTAACGAGGGGATTAAATGTTCCTGCGAATCCTGGGGGTCCCCAGGCTGCCCCCGACTGTCACTGGGCGTTTTTGGGGCTCCCTGCACCCCTCCCTTGTGTGGCCTCAGACCTGTGTGGGCCAGCACCTTGTCCGTGCCTGGATGGGCAACAGAACTTCACCCGAGCCCCACCAGAGACCCCTCTGGGCACGGAGAGACTCCAGGGGGTTTGGGGCACTGCTGCCTAAGGGAGAGACCCGAGGGAAGTCCTTGGTGTGGGATGGGGCCGGTGGAGAGCTCTGCTAGCCCTTCATCTCCTCATCCTCACCTCCTCATCCTCACGTCCTCATCCTCACCTCCTCATCCTCCTCATCCTCATCCTCGTGGCCACGCTTCCACGTGGGGATAGACTAAAAGGAATGGGAAGAAGAACCCCAAACCAAAGAGATGTTTGTTACCAGCACCTTTCGGCTGACCCAAAGCAGCTGGGGTTTTTATGCTGAGTTTTTTCACGGGGACACAACCCCTGCTGCTTTCCGAGGAGGGTGGGCAGAGGTTTCCGCTCCCAGGGCGGGGCAGTTCGCAGCTCGGGGGATGTTTTTCGCTGGCACGGAAGGCAGGAGGTTTGCCCAGCTCCACACCATGAAAGATGAAGCCCAAAATTTGGTCTTTGCTGTCCTGCCCGCAGCCTGGCAGCCCGACCTTGGGAGCCCTCCTCTCATGGCAAGCGCCCAAGACCCCCAACTCCCCTCCTGCCCCTGCTCCATCATTCCTTTTCCAGTGGAAAATAACCCAGCACTGATCCGGAGCACTTTGACAAGTCCAAAAATACGAGGCCATATTATCTTTAAACCATTTTTTAAAAGCCCCACAGTGAAAGCCCTATTGGGGCAGGAGAAACTCCAGCCAAGTTCCCCACGTCCGCCCCCTGCTCCAGTTGTATTCCCCTGGAAATCCTCGCAAAGAAAAACACAGGGCCTGTAAAAAAATTTGGTTTTCATTAAAACCCTCGAATGTGAGGGGTTCTGTAGCTTTCAATGGGGCTTTGATTCCTATAGATGATGGAATGTTTTCAGAACATTTAAAAAATGTTCTCCACCTTTCTATCTTATATCGGCGGGGAACTGCGCCGGCGTTTTTCTCCCTGATAGAAGTGGCGAGGGCTGGATGCAGATCCAAACCCTTTCCTTTATTTACCTTGAGGTTTCGGTTTAAAAATGTGATGATATTTTCTTGTGGCTTTTGAACCAGAGGAGATAATCCACTTGGGGGGAAAAGAAATGGGTGGAAAATGCTGCAGGAATTTTCTTCTGGGGGGATTTTAATTATTAATTTTTTTTTCCATTGAGAGGAAGCGGGGTCACTCGGTACATGCAGGCACCCACGTACCTCTCTGAGCCCTTTTTGGGAGAAGCTGAGAGGCATTTCCAACCCTCTAAATCATCTGCAGCTTTGTGGAGCTTGCCTAAAGAGATGATTTTATTGCCATGTTCCATCCCTGCTCCTGAGTGTGCCAGCTGGTGGCTTTTCTAAATCCCCTTTTATAGGAGATCAGCCTTTTAACGTAATTTAATTCCATTTTTTTAGTGAGTGTAAAGTAGGTTCCTGGCCTTGGCATTTTTGAGAGTGAGGTTTAAAGGGCTGGAGAGAGCTGAGGTGCCCCTTCCCATCACTCCCAGCCTCACCTGGTGCCAGCGATGCCCGAGGAGCCCCAGGGTGCTCCAGTGCCAGGCTGGGACAGCCCCGTGTCCCCTCCAGAGCCAGGGTTCATCCCCACCCCAGGGAATGTCCCCAGGGCCCGGCCATCCCCAGGGTTCTCTGCACAGAGCTTTATTCCAGCTTTTTTCTGCCGCTGTGTCCAAGTCACCACCCAGCGTCACCCCCCAGACCTCGCCAGGAGCCAGCGCTCCCCTCCTCCCACAAACCCCACCCGAGCTGGAGTTTTTAGGGTGGCTTTGTGCTTTTCTCTGCAGGAAACCCCAAACCAAACCCCTTTCCTGCACCTCGGTGGGGCTCTGGGCACGCGGCGGAGGGGAGGAGGAGGTGCGAGCCCAGCCCCGAGCGGCCGGTGCCGAAATTGGGCACCGTGCCCGGCTGGTCGGACCGGTCGGGCCGGCTGGGCCGTGCCCGTGGCACCCAGACACGCCGTGCTCGCCCCTATCGCTGTCCCTGCCCCTCCCCAGGTGGCAGCTCAGCCTCAGCTCAATTACCGCTCATTAATCACCGCCCCAGAAAGGGCCACCCAGGCTGCGGTGGCCCGGTGCCACCGCGGGTGCCCGGCCCCGCTGCCCCACGCCCGGGGAGCACCTGCAGCCCTCCCAGCCTGGCTTTACCCCCGGTTCCTCCCTGGGGATTAGAGGGATTTGAATAAACCTGAGAGAGCCAAGCAAGGGATGCCAACCCCCGGCTCCAGCGCCGCCGTGCTGACCCAGCGCCTTGGGAAGAGGGTTTGGAGCTGGGCTTGGAGCTGGGCTTGGAGCTGGGCTTGCAACTGGCTTTGGAGCTGCATTTGGAGCTGCATTTGGAGCTGCATTTGGAGCCGCTCCCCAAGTCGGGGTCCCTGTGGGTGCTGGGTCCAAGCAGCAGCGATCTGGGGGGGGGCTGGGATGTTCCTTGGGGTGTGATTCCATGGGATGTGATTCCTTGGGATGTGGTTCCATGGGATGTGGTTCCATGGGAGCCTGGCCGTGGGGCTGCGCTTGCCGGCCCTTCCCCAGGCAGGGATGAGCCCATCAAAGGTGGGAAGAACGCGAGGTGGGCTGCCAGGGCGGGGGGTGAGGGCTCTGCCCATCCCGGCTCCCATCCCTCTCCCTGCCCCAGGGCTCTGGGAGCTGAGGAGAGCGGGAGTGTGCCAGAGCTCACGTAGGCAGGAGGAGCTGCCGCCTCTCCAGGGCGGGATAAGGACGGAATAAGGACGGGATAAGGACAGGACACGCTCCCCTCTCACTCCGGGCAGGCTCCAGCAGCAGCAGACGGGGCTGGTTCCAAGCTGGGAATGCCCAGAGCCCCCGAGCCAGGAGCCAAACACAGCACCCGGCTCCGCCCTGCCATAAGAAATACAAACATCATTAATTTTTTAATATCTAATTAAGAAGTTTTAATGTACTCCCCTGGCACAAGGAGCACGGTGGCTGCCACTGGAGTAGGGAGGTTATAAAACACCCCAACGGAGTCTTGATGGATTTGAGGATCTTTGTTAATTGTTAATTAGCACGTGGAGCTGGGCTGGGTTAATGGCCATGGACCTCATGGTCCTTGTGTGGCCGTGGACCACCACAGCATCCCAAAAGAGCATCCCAAAGCAGCATCCCACTGCAGCATCCCAGTACAGCATCCCAAACCAGCATCCCAAACCAGCATCCCACAGATTCAGGACTGCTGAGCCCCTCTGGAGCAGGGCAGCCACAGCTGGGCCATGGCTGAGCCCCCTCAGGTCCCTCCCAAGGCTCCAAACAAGCTGAAATTATCCCACTCAAAGGCCCCTCTATAACCCAGCCCGGGCTTGATCTGTGCCTTGAAGAGCTCCAGCATTTGCCTACGGGGGAAAAAAACCTTTATTAGATTAAAACCAAGCCCCTCTGCATGAATCCTCTCCCTCTTCCCAAGCCTGGTCACCTTAAAAGGCAGAGATGGAAAAAAAAGAAACCCTGGGATAGGTTTAAAGGAGCCAGCCCTTCACAGGAGATGCTTCAGCCTGCTGGAACTTCACAAATAAACTTTGCTTTATACGTTGGACTCGTGGCACAGTTTTGGCAAACCCAGACCCCTTCGATGCAGCGTTTCCTGCATTCCCGATTGCTATCGGAAGCCTTGGGAAAATATACAGGTGGAGGGAGTAAATTTAACTCTTTGCTCCCCAACCTCACCCCCTGAGTCAGGAAGAGCCCAGGGCTGCTCCAGAGGGGACCAACGTTCCCAGGCAGGGAACAAATCTCTGCCTCAGCAGCACAGGGAGATGCTTGGGATGGGCTCAGAGAACAATAGGATTTGGGACTAAAGGAAAGGGCTGGAAAGCCAGGCTCCAACCCAGCTTCCCACTGCCTGTGCTGGAGAAGACCTGGGGACAAGAGGGTTTCCACATCCATGGAATGGTCCTTGGCTGGCATCGGTTTCAGGAACTGAGGCTTCACAGCTGCAAAGGAATTTTTATTCTGGGTTTTTGAAACAAAAACCAGGGTAATAATGATAATTTTTGTGTGAAGAACCACAGCCCCAAGCCTCAGGTGAGGCTCAGGGAGGTCTGGACTGGCCAAGGTTCACCAAGGAAGATCCAGGCACGATGAGTCCAGTTTAATGCCCTACAAACGCCAGCGGCCCCGCTGGCCACAGCTCGTCTGGAAAGCCAAATAAATGCAAATAAAGTAATAATAATTAAACAAAAATAACAAAAATGTCAGCCAGGCCTTTTGGGCCTGGACCAAGCAGGAGGAGGAAATTCCAGCCCCTCCGTGCCAGCTGCCACCACAGGAAAGTGCTGGAGGTGCCCAGAAAGTGGCTGGTAAGAAATGCAGGAGCTGGGCTGAGCGGGAAGGACACATCCACACCGGGATGGAGGGGCGGGGTCCGGCCTTTTCTTCCCTCCAGTCGCAGATATCAGCCTTGGCCTCGCTGGTGCACAGGGACAGGGACACTGGATGTGTGTCAGCCAGGACATTGCTGAGGGACAGACGTGTCATGGAGCTCCCAAGAGCCTCCCAGGAGGAGCAGGAGCTCCAGACCTCCCAGGGGAGCGTGGGTGGAGCTGGCAGGGACGCAGGGCCGGAGCAGGGATCCTGTCTGGACCACGGTGGCTTTGCTGGTCCCCTCGGCTCCAGGGCCACCGGCGTGCCGAGAATCCCTTTCCCAGCCGCCAGGGACCCGGGACAGCTGGGGAGGGAGGGGATTACTCATCTCCACAGGGATTGCGGCTCCCGGGGGAGGAAAGGATGTTCCCCATCCTCCCCTCCCACCAGGGATGGATTTTTTCCTCTTTGGGGGCAGCTGGGACCTCGCCGAAGCACCGGGGCCGGAGAAAACCCCGTCCCTCCCCAGCTCAGCAAAGGGACCTCGGCCGCCTCCTCAGGCACCTCTTTAATGCAGTGATGGGGATTTGGAGTGGGTGGAAAAGCCAAAAGAGCATCACGGGACTCGGCTGGGGCTCGGGCTGCCCCTCCCCCGGCCGGGACAGGCTGGCGGCCCCTCGGGGCCGGGCAGGGCTGGAGCCGCCGGTCCCGCTCCCGGAGAGGCCGGCCCGGGGCGCCGAGAGCGGCGCGGCGCAGATCAAAGAGCCCGGGAGGTTTCGGAGCGATGGACAAGACAAAGCGAGAGGGCGAGCAGACAGAAACCCGCCGCAGATGGGCCGTGCGGGGCTCCGGGGAGGACGGGGAAGGTGCAGGCTCCGAGCTCTGCCCCGGATTGAGCCAATGACCTCAGGCGCTGCTTTCATCTCGCTCCATCTCGGCAGATCCGGGTGAAACGCAGCCCCCGGTGCTCCTGGGTTGTGCGGATGCGAGAGGGAGCAGGGGCTGGCACCGAGGGCTGTGGCAAGGCTGAGCCACTCCAGGGCCCGGCTGCCCCAGGAGCCACCCGGCTCGGGTGTCCGTCCCCAAGACACCTCAGCCACTCACCCCAGTCTGGGAGCATCCCCAAACCCCTCTTTTCTCTAAAAGAGGGGAGAAATGCAGAATTGAGTCCAACCTGGCTTGGCAGCAGGAGGAGGAAATTTTGGCATCAGAGGGGAGCTCCTGCACTCACCGTCAGCCCCCTCCTCACATCTCCAAGGGATGGAGCAGCACCAGCAGAGCCCCTCTGGCCGCATCGGGAAGCAGGAGCAGGAGCTGGGAGCAGGAGCCGGGGTCAGGAGCAGGAGCCGGGAGCAGGAGCCGGGAGCAGGAGCAGGAGCCGGGAGTGGGAGCAGGAGCTCCCTTTGGGGCCCAGACCCCCGGGATTCACTCGCTGCTCTGCTCCAGCCCTGCTCTGCCCATTCCCATCTCCCGGGACCCGTCCCAGCACCCAGTGGTGGATGGGGCCAGTGGGAGCAGCCGGGATGGACCCGGCTGTCCCTGGCTCCCGCTGGGGTTTGCCAGGACGAGAGGAAAGCACAGCCCGGGGAGGTGACCCGGGTCATTAGCACAGGCACCGGAGGGGAGAGAGCAGGAAAAAGGGAACCTGAACCAAACCCACACTCTGCTGGTTTCTGGGAAGGGTTTGCAGTGACCACAGGAAAAACACACAGGTCTGGGCAGCTGCCCCGGCCGGGCGGCACCTGCGAGGTCACAGCCTGGCCTGGGGACGTGGCACAGCGGGCACTGCCAAGGAAAAGCGCGGCAGGAAGGCAGGAGGGATGTGCTGACCTCAGTGCCACCATTTCCCACCTACACCCGGCATGGAGCATCCCCCTCCATCCTCTCTGCATCCAAGGTCTACCAGGGCTTTTCCCGCTTGGAGAAGCCCCTTCCCACTCCCAGCGCCGCTGTTTCACAGCAAGCCCGGGGTGTCTGGGGAGCTCTGCTTGGCACATCAGCCGGGGAGCAGCGCGGTCCCCAGCTCGGCCCCGGGATCCCGTTTCGCTTGGCGGGACCCTGTCAGGGCAGGGAGCTGCTCCCTCACCGGCGGCTGCAGGGAAAGTGGGCGGGGAGGCCGGGCCGAAGTCCCGGTTGTGAAATAACCCCGGTACCTGCCCGGCTTTGAAATGCAAAGCGCTCAGCTCCGCTTCGGCAGCGCCGCTGTGGTCTGAGGCGAACAAAGCTCCCAATACAAACGGGCTGCAGTTGCTGATCAACGAGCAGCTTCAGACCGAGAGGCATCTCGCATGCAAATGGGATTTACCGCTAATTAAATGCACAAAGGAGATTTTTCCAGGCATCCAAGGTTGCTGCTGCGGAGTCTGAACTCCCACACGCGCACACACCCAGCGCCTCAGCAGAACGAGGGCTTTTTCTGCGCACAAAGCACTTCATTTCCATGCGCGTGGATTGGGCAACGCTGCCATTCCCGGCTCCCTGCCCTGCTCCAGCCAAGGACATCCCGATCCAGCAGCAGCTCTTGGGGCTCCCAGTTCCACCCCGTGTCCAGCTCGGTGGGAATCACAGCACTGGGACCATGTCAGCCCATTTCCAGGTTCGGTGGAGCTGGGTGAGGTCTCGCAGGTGCTGGGCTCCTGCAGGTTTGGGAAAAGGTTTTGGTCTGAAGGACAAGACCCACAAGGGTCCCTCTCAGAGGGAACCATGAGGCCGGGCTCTGCAGGGTCGGGGGGCTGTTGGAGCCACTCCAGCCGTGCTGGTGATGGGCAGCAGGGGCATCCCAGCGGTTCCCAGCGCCGGGGGACGCAGGGGACACTCAAGAGTCAGACACGGCCACGTTTCACAACTGGCGATGGCTCGGGCTCCCCCCGCCGCCACCACCCACACTCGGGGTGTGTTTGCAATGCCGATATGTCGAGTTTGTATCTCCTGCTCATCTCCAGCTGAAGCATTCCTGCTTGTTTACTGGTCCTCTCCCCCAGTCACAGGATCCCAGTCCAGCAGAGAAGCTTTCATTTCCTGGGGACATCTTGCATTCATTAGGACATGTTGTTATTGACTTACAAGGCTGCTAATTCCCAAGGTCCAATTTAGCCCTCAAAACCACCAACATGTGTGCTGGGGAGTTGCTACAACCCTGCCAGCGGCCAAATGTGCTCAGCAAGCACAGAGGGAGCCCAAATTTAAAGCCAGGGAGGTTTGGGACCTCTCTGCTCCGTGCTCAGGATCTCCAACCCTGAGGGGCACCTGCACCGGTGGCTCTGCAGGGATCACGGCCGCCACACCAGCCCAAATATCCGCCCTCTGCAAACGGGAAAAATCAGATGAAAAGCAGCTGGGGAGATGCTGTGGGGTGACGGGGACACGCCAAGGGGTGACAGGGACAGCTGGACCCCAGCAGCACCGCTGTGGCTGCAGACGGAGGGAACAGGAGGCAGCCCGCGCATCGGGGGCCGGGTGTGACCCTGGGCTGGGGGGAGCAGGGGCAGCGCCGGCAGAGCCGCTGAGGAGCGAACCCCGGTGTTCGAGGAGTGGCCTCAGCCGCGGCTGAGCTGCACCGGCGGCCGCAGATGGGCTCCTTGTCTGGGCCCGGATTTAGGTAAAACAGGTTCGCTTAACTCCGCATCTCAGGGTATCTCTCCCTGCCCGCGGTGCCTGGGGAGGGCAGGGCCCTGCTCTGCCCCACTGCCCAGATATATATAAATACATATATAATGTATAGTGTGGAGAGAGCGAGCTTAACTCGAGCCCCCGGGGGCACTGAGTCACCTCAGACGGGGATTAAAGTCTGGTGGCTGAAGCAATTCCAGCCCCCGGCTCCGGCCCCACCCCGGCCGGGAAGCTGCAGCCCCCGGTGGCGGAACCACATGGAAGCAGCGCCCGCCCCGCCGCGGTTCGGGGCTGGGCAGGGCGAGCGGCGATCGCGGGGAGCCCGGGCCGGCCCCGGGGCCGCAGCAGCCCCGCCGCGATGGCTGCAGATTGGGAGGAGGCGGCGGCAGCCCCGGAGCCCTGGCGGGGATGTGTTGGATGCACCTGCAGAGGGATCGCTCCTGGCTGTGACCTCTTGTCTGTCCCAAGGGTGGGCTCAGCCTTGGGAACGCTTTTTCCTCGGCCGAGAATCCGAGACCCTGCACAAAGGGAAAAGAAACAGAGCTGAACCTGCGGGTTCTGCCGCAGCACAGGGCTGGGATGAAGCACGGCCCCACTGCCACCTGCCCTACCCCAGTTTTTGCAGGTTTGGAGGGCACTGGGGGCAGGACCCCCTTCCCCGAGTGTCCTGGTGTGGGACCAGGAGCTGAGGCTCCCAGAAGTCCCCAGGGAGGGGTGGAAATCATTTGTCTGAGGCTGAGCAGCTGCAGAGGTCTTGCTTAGGGGGCACAGGGGCAGCAGCTCTGCCATGGGCCCAGATCCCCGTGGGAACGAGCAGAGGGGTGGGATCGGCATCCCGAGGTCCAGCTGAGCCCCACAGCACGGGGAGGGGGCAGGGGGAGGCAGGAGCCCCCCAGGAGACAGCAGAGCATCGTCAGCACCCAGCGGGCTCAGGCAGCTCATCCACCCTCCTGCAGGGACCCTGAATCCCGGGAATGGGCTCCAGGCTGCCCCTGAATCCCGGGAATGGGCTCCAGGCTGACCCTGCTGCGGGAGTGCTGAGGCCCTTTTGGAAATCAGGCTCCTCGAGTGCTGCAGGAAAGGTCAGGAGCTGCTCCAGGAGCTCATTACCAGAACCAAATCCCAGGAAACCCAGCCTTGGGCTCCTCCGAACCATCAATTCCCAGGTCATGGCCGAGAGGGACGGGAATTCATTACCATGGATTTGGAAAATGCAGATGAAGAGGAGCTCGGGCAGGACAGAGGAACCTTACTGCAGGCAACCTCTAATTAAAGGGTTCAATTAATTCTTCCCAGGGCCAGGTCACAACTTCACTGCCCCTCAGAGAACTTTGTCCTGGGAAAATCCCAATCCCAACCAGGGTTGGGAACACGTGGGTGGCATCAGACCCGGAGAACCACCTGCTGATCCCAGGATGGGACAATAACCAAAAAGGTGCCTTTTGGCATTAAAAATCTACATCTCACCCTTGGAAGAGCAACCCCAAAAGCCTTTGGCTGGGGATACACATGTCCAGATGCAGCAGAGGCTGAGCTGTTCATGGAGATCCAGGAGAGATGGGAGAGGGTCTTCCCAACACACAGCCAGCCCTTGAGAAAGCTGAACAGCTCCAAATTGTTTTTAAAGGCCTTAAAACAGCAGCTGAAAAATCCAATCTGGATCATTTCCTCCTGGACATATTTGGGAACGTATTTATTTTATATCTTGTGAAAAAAAAGAAATTCCAGGATGTAAGTGAGAAGCCAAGAAAGGAGGGGAAAAAAAAAAAAAGAGGGGAGGGGGAAAGAAAGAAAACAAATTTGAACTGGGCCTGTTTTCCATGCAGTATTAAATCTCCAGCACACAATGAATCATGCAGTCCTCGGCCTAACAAGGAGGACTCCAGAAAGTCTGTAGGATGAAGGAGTCACTGGAGACTCTGAGAAATATGACAGGCTTGCTCCAAAGTGCACAAAAGGTTTTTTTAGTAAAGGAGAAAGAACAGAAAAAAAAAAAAAAAATCTCTGAAATTACAGCCCTAAAACAGCTTCATTTGTATAATCCCTCTCAGGGCCAGGGGCTGTTTTGCAGCTCTCAGCAAGAGCAGCAGTAGATGACAGAAGCCAAGCAAAGGAATATGGATGTGAACTCTTGTCCCAGATCCAGCGCGTGTGTTCACGGTGGGACAGGGAAGGCCCGGGCCAGGATGAGCCCACAAAGCCCGGAGAAGCAGGGCTGGAGTCACCAAACCTGTTCCCTGGCCCCGGGCACCCGGTGTTTACCCAGAGCAACGTGTCTGCGAGCTCCAGCACTGCCCTCACCCCGATGGGGGCACTGCCCCAGCAGCTGGAGGTTTTTCCAAGCATCCAACCTCAATCCGCACCTTTGGTTTCCTCTCCCTCGGACAGCAGTGCCCTCCGTGGGGGTTGGTGCCTCTTCCCAGTCCTTGTTTCTCCAGGTGATGCTCCCTTTTCCCTCATCTGTCACGCTCCAGGCTCCCAGTCCCTCCTCTGTTCTATGGAATTCCAGGAAAAGCCACTTTAACCTCTCAGGTTTGACCTCACAGCCTCCAGCCCCGACTTCCCGGCTCAGGGCAGGACAGCAAGGGGCAGGAAAAGCCTCGGGGAAGCCTCCAGCAGCTCTGGCCCAGCCTCTGCAGCCTCTTCCCATGCTCAGGACATCCTTCCTCACGAGCAGGAGCCACATTCCTGTCTCTGGGGCTGGACATCCTGAGGGATGGAGCCGAAGGAAGACCCCTGGTGGTTCTGAGATTGAGGTGGGTCTGGAGAGAGGGTGCAGAGCCAAGAGCTGTCCAGGATCTGAGGAGCCCAGGAGCTCTGGCAGTGATTCCAGCACTTCCAGAGCCCATGGAAACCAGCAGGGAGAACCAGCCCCGGGCACAGCAGAGACCAGAGACCCCTGACCACGGTCCCAGCACGGCTGCCCAGCCCAGCAGTGATTTATCTGCTCCTTGAGATCAGCCCCTCCTGCCCCACGGCACAGCAGCACTTCCCTGCCCCTCTGTTCTCCGGAGTAAAACCTCGGGGTCTGCAGCAGCCACAGGCAGCTGTGGCTCCTGGGGACAGCAATCCTCCTGCCAGGGGCTCCTTTCCCTCTGTGCCCAGACAAGGAGCAGCCCAGCTCCGGGAGGCTGCCCACACGTTTTGGCCAGGGCAAGCCCCAGACCCCGCGGGCCGGAGCGGAGGAATGTCACCCCTTGCCCAGTCCCACCGCGCTCCCGCTGGGGCCGTGCCTCTTTGGAACACGTGGAAGGAGGAATGCACAAGTCAGCAAAGAGCAGAGCAGGTGGAGGAGGCTCTGGAAGGAGGGGGCTGCCCTATTTTTGGGTAGAACAGGCTGCAGGAAGCAAAATATGAAACTGTCATTCAGCTCAGCCCAGCCACCATTCAGGCACCAAAACACGCTCTGGTTCTGCTCCATCACCACCCTCACAGACCCTTCTTGGAGCTCCCTGGAGTGACTTTGATGCAGGATGGATGCACTAAAAACCTGGGGAGGGGCAGAAAGCTCAGCCCTGGGCAAGCACAAGCACAGCAAACTCGTTCCTTGGCCTTTCATCTGCTTAATAACGCTCTCTGTGGCATCCACAGAAACCTGGGAATGGCAAAGAGCACGAGCTCGTCTAGAACGGGGATCCACCTTCTCCACATGCTCCTGGCTGTGACGGAGCACAGGGAGCTCCAGTGGGGACAGTGACCCAGGGAGCAGCAGAGCCACCAAAGGCTGCTGTGCCACCGAAGGCCTCCACGGCGTTTGAGCTCTCCTGGCTTGATCGGGTGGGAAATGGGAGGAATTATTGCTCTGATAACACCCAAAGGGTTCAGATCCAGGGAACCCAAAGAAAACAACCCACCCCAAAGCCAGAAAAGCACCAGAAGGAGTCCCAGTGCCCACCCGTGTCACCTCTGCATCCTCAGAGTGCGAGGCACAGCTCAGCACGTCGGAGACGTGGCAGACCCTGGGATGCGGGGACAAACATTTCTCCAAGCCAAGCCCAAACGTCCCTGTGTTCTCCCCTCTGGATCAGTGAGAAAAAGCCGCGTGATGTTGCAGGAGGGCAGCGAGAGCCACCAAATCTCGGCTGGGTGGAAGGTGCAGCCTCAGAGGAGCCGCCCGGAGCTTCCCCGAGCCAAGGCTGACCTCCACAGGCCGGCGGGATCATCACAGCCCCGGCTGCTCCTCGGCACCAGCAGCGCCTGAAAACATTCCCAGACGCTGCCGACAGAAACGGGGCCTTTCCCCCACCGAACTGTCCCAGTGTCACCAAAGCTGGGGACAGCTGGGGGGCCGGGAATTCCTTCCCAGGAGGGGCGGTTCCGCAGGGAGCTGCCAGCTCAGGGCACGGGAGATCCTGGGCTGGTTTCTGCTCTGCATCCTCCTGGTACATCCAGGACTCTTCCTGGGAGTCTCCCCCACTGTTTCCCGCTGTTCTGGAAATTCAGAGGGTGTAGGAGACAGGGGTGCTGCAGCCAGGGGAGGTTTGCAGTGCACGGAGCTGTCGGTCCGACGGGGATCTCCAGGGCCCCAAGGAACCCTTTGCACACGGAAGATGAAACCCCCAGGCCAGGAGCAGATCCAGAAGTCCCAATTCCCCCAAATCCACATCACCTGCTCCAACAGGTGACAGCAGGCAAGGACCGCCTACACCTTTGCGCTACTGGAGAGGCTTGTCCTATACCCCAATAATCAATAAGGCAGCAATTTGAGATTTGGTTTTCAGCCCAAAAAGAGGGAAAGGTCCCATCGGTGGAGCTGATGCCGAGGCTCCTTTTCCAGGAAAGTCTGAGCGAGCACAGCCCTGAGAGAGCCAAGTCACCCCTGGAGGGCAAGGGCAGCTCCTGCCCAGCTGAGGTTTGCACCAAAGGCTGCTGCTGTGAATTCCTAGACACAGCCTGTGCCTCCTCAGCCTGGCGTTTGTCTGGGTGTCAGCACCAGATTCCAGAGTGGATCTGCTCTGCCCTCCACCTGTGACGGGAGGGGAAACCTGGCAAGGTCCCCACGGAAGGGCAGCTGGAGCTGCTGCTGCTGGGGGGACTTCAGAGCGAGGGAATCAAAAGGAGGATCAGCCAGAGACTCGTTTTAATGCCTGGGGGAGAGCGAGTGGAGCAAAGCCAAGGACACCCAAGTGGTTTGCAGGTCTTGTATTTGAGGATGTTGGCCGGATGTGGCAGGAGCTGCTCCGTGTCCCTCACCCCACACCCTCTCCCCAGGCCTTGGGGTCTCACTCAGCCCCATTTCCCAGCACTGGGACGGTTCCGGCTTCCCCCAGAGCTGCCCAGCCCGAGCTGTCCCAGCAGCACAGTAACACCACCTCCCCTCGGAGAGCTTGGGGGCAGCTGCGTCCACAGCACATCCAGCATTCCAGGGGCCGGGTTTTCCCTCTCCTAATGTGGGAAAAAGTGATGCCAATGGGGACACAGAGCCCCTGACATGGAGCCTCACCACCTTCTGGGGCTGTTGTGCCACCGGCCCCCTCATGTGGGTCACTGGACATGTGGCCCCCCTGACCCATCCTTCCTGTCCCGAGTTTACAAGATTTGCTGGGCTGCTGCTGTGAGGACACGAGGAAAAGGCTCCCATGGGAAGCTGAGGAAGGCCCCTGGCAGACGGTTTGATGTGCAGGCACATCCTGCAGAGCCAAGTGTTTACTCCGACGTGAACTCTGTACATGAAATGCACCCCGGGCTGAGCACAGATCAGCATCACAGCAAGGCTGTAAATAAAATTAGGAGTCCAGCACTGATTCCAGTTTGCCCACTAACAATGTTCCCATTCATTCCAGGAAACATTCCCAGGAATTGCTCCCATTTGCTGTCTGGCAGCTCAGGCTGGTTTTCCCCTCTGTTGAACCAACACTCCTGATAAAGCCGGGAGCCTTCCGGCTGCTCTCTGAGTGTGAAGATACAAAGATCCCTCGCCTTTCATCCCCCGCTGCAGCCAGACAGCGTGGCCAAAGCAGGGATCCTGGGGCATCAGGACTCCTGGGGGGTCAGGACTGCTGGATTCCCTCCCGGCCTTTCTGCACAGGGGTTCTGCTGGAGCAGGGGTTCGTCAGCCCAGCTCCTGCAGGCACCATGAGATCAACCCTTGGGAGCAGCGAAACCACGGCAGGACCTTGCAGAGGGGCTGTTCCACCCAAAACACAGCTTTGCCCAGGGGTCGGGGCTGGGGAGCTCTGCCCCACGCTGGGGGCTCACCCCAGGGCACCCAGAGGCAGCTCCTGTGCCCAGGAAAGCCGGAGGGACCCCCAACGACGCCGTGGAGCTCAGCTCTTCCCAGGAACCAGCCCCGACTTGCCTGGGATTCGAGGCCTTCTCTTATCTTGTGCGGCAGCTCGGGCTCGTTGTGAAATCTCCCCACTGGAGATGTTACCAGCCAGGATTTATGGCTTCTGTAGTTTCCCTTTCATGGCTCCAGCTGGGGAAGCGCTGGCGAGGGATGAAAGGTGCTGCTGCGGGAGGGATGTCAGGAGAACACTTCAAAGGCTCCCGAGACACCGAGTCGCGTTAGGATACTCGGGATCCTTCTCTTCCAGCCACCCAGCACTTCCAGCAGCCTCTCCCTCCCCAAGCACGGCCTTCAAACCATCTGGAGCCAGAGTCGAGCACCTGCAGCTCAGCTCTGGAGCAGGAGCTGCCCTCAGGAGCCCCCAGCAGGTTTCTCATCACCCCCAACCTTCCTCCTGACCCCAGCCTGCCCCGAGCCCTGCACCCCCAAAGACAATGAAATGCCAGCCAGCTCAGGCAGGGCAGCCACTGCAAACCCAGAGGTTTCATGGGAAAGATGAGCAAGTTTTGCCCATAAGGGAAGTCTGGGCCAGAAGGAGCCTGAGAAGGGTCTTTGGCCACTGATCCCTCTGGATCACGACCCCCTCGGGCAAGTCACGCTGTGAGAAGCCTTCCTCATGTGCATCTTTCCCTGCCCACCGGGACAAAAGGATCTCAGACTCCCTGAGCTGGGCTGTCACACTCTGGTGCCTGGAGGGACCCAGGGACAATCTCCATCCTGTGAGCTGCCTGCAAGTGTGCAAAATTTCCCTCCCCAAGGAACCTCACAGAGAAGAATTCACCGAAAGGTCAGAGCGGCATTATTCCACACTCCTCCTCGGGGTGCTGACTCTGGCTCCAAGGCCACAGACGTTGGGAAATTCAAGCCCCATGAAGAAATCTCACCCTGAACACTTCAAACCCACCAAGCCCATGCACGGAGCCTGCAGTAAACGTTGCTGTGCTGTTGTGGATCTGATTCCTGGGTGAGTGGGTGCAGCAAGATGAAGAGCCAGCCACTGCCTTAAAAAACAACCAAACACAGACTGCAGGAACTCCCAGTGCCTACAGGAGCTGTTGCCCGAGGAAATTAAAACTCAGAAGTAGCTGAAGCAGCACATGCCTGCCCACACGTTAAATCCCCAAAAGCAGGAGCTGTAAAAGCTCCCAGCATTTTCCTGCCCTCTGTCCTTGCCTGGGCATCGTGGCTGAAGCTGCCCAGGTGCCCTGAGTGACAGAAAGAACAGCACAGGCTCCATTCTCCAGCAGAGCTCCAAACACACCCCCACAGGAGCCCACGGATCCAGGCCAACCCAGCCGGGCTGGATGGAAAACCTCAGCTCCAAGGCGCAGAGCGGGGCTGAGCGCTCACAGCTCTGTGACCCCGGTGGAACTTCATCCCCAGCAGCCAGAGGAGCTGATAAACCGGAGTCGCTGTGACCAGCACGGCTAATAAAAGCCAATTTCCTCAGAGCTCGTGTCCTTGTCCTCAAGCAGCCTCCAGGGCAGCGACCTCAGCTCCCCTGTTCACCCCAGGAGCCTCCTGACAGGAGGTGCAGCAGTGCTGGGACTCGTCTGGAGCCACACGTGAGAGTTTGGGCCAGGGCAGGTTCAGCAGCCAAGCTCTGCCCTCCAAAGGGTCTCCACTCAGCTCTCAGAGGGAGATGATTGTAGCTAGAGATGGGGAATACCACCAAAATCTTCCAAAGGAAATGATTACTTCGAATTTTTGAAATGAAATTAATTGAAACAAAAAAAACCCAACAAAAACCCAAGCAAGGAAAGGGGAATAGTTCACCCTACATTTTAATTACTCTACATTTTCACTACAAATGGGAACAGCCTGACACAGACAAGAAATGAACCCATGGCCTCTAAAGTCAACTCCAGGCATCCAGATCACCCCATTTCTCATTAAGGTCTTCCCAACAAGAACTTCACCCCAGAAACAACCTCCAACAACTGCAGGAGCTGCATGTGGCTCCAGCTCTTCTGCTTTGTGTTTAAAGGCAGCAAAGCCTCTAATGCAGCTCAAAGCCTCTGGCAGGAAATGGTTCAGGAAGACAACTGGGGGGTCTTCATCTTTTTCCTGGCATCCCACACCAAGGGCAGGAGCATCCAGGAGCTGGAGTTCCCCTGGGAGAGCTGTGTGCACACAGCAGGACGTGCACGGAGCAGCTGGGAGAAGCTGGAGCTGCTGGGCTCCCTGCAGGAGGCTGGAGCTGCTCTGCATCGGAAACAGCTGGATAAAGGCAGCAGCAAAGTCATGGAAGCAAGGGAGAAACAGGAGAAGCTGTCGAGGAGGGAAGGTCCTGACGGTGGGAATGGGGAGCCAGCACCGACCAGTGCCCATGCTGGGCAGGACTCTGACCCACACCAGTTCCTGCCCCTCTGCAAACTGGACAGAAGGAAGAAAACTACAAACACCAGCTGTCTGCTGCTGGTTCTGCTCCCACAAAGCACCAGTTTCCTGTAAGACCCTGAGCAATCCCACTCCGTGGTGCAGTTCCTGTCTCCCGTGGCAGGCCTGGCCCGGGGGCTGGCACTGCCCAGCACATCAAAGCAGCCCCTGCTGCCAGCGGGGCCGGGCAGGCGCCGCTGCCCTGGCCCAGCTCCCTCCCTGGCAGCCTCTCAAACCTGCTGCCTCCGGTGTCTGACTGCTCCCAATCAGCGTTTTTAATCACCGAGCACCGTTTAGAGCCCTGCCGTGCTCTGCACCCAGAGCTCAGCCCCGTAAGTGATTTCTCCTCTCCCCCACATTCCCCCGCGCGTGGACAGGGCTGCTTTCACCAGCGCTGCCTTCAGACTCATTAAGGGGAGCAGTATCACTTTAATCAGCCTCTTTAAAATAAGAATTCCGTGTGCAAACTGACAAAGTCATTCCCTAGGTTCTGCCAAGCCCTTTGCCGCAGGCAAAGGAGCTGAGACGTCCCTCAGCATCAGTTTTGTTTGTTTATTTATAAAGTTCACATGTTTGATCTTTGTTTAGCAACTGTTTTCATCTCCCTGTCCGGTGGTAAGAACACAGCAGTTCTTCTCTTGAGTCAAAGAATCATGAGTTCTCTTTTCCCAGCTCTGGAAAGCATCCAGCACCAGCTTGGAGAGCTCATCCCAAATTTAGGCAGGCCGAGTGCGGGAGGCTCTGCGGGGCTGCTCCCCTCTCCCAGGTACAGGCCAGGCTCTGGTGCCACCTGAAATTAGGGCTTCTCAGGAACTGCCTCGTGGCTAATTCACCTCCCTGCCTGTGACTACTTTTGAACGTTGCCATCACGACCCCAACTTGCTCAGTCACAGCTTCTGGCAGTCCTGGGAAAGCACCAACCCAGGTTAAAGCACTTCGGTACTGCCAGAGCTGCTGCGTTTTATTTGAAAGCAAAAGACACTAAAGAAACCCACCTGAAACTCAGAACAAGAGCTCTGAAATCCAGGAATTCTGTAATGGGATCAATTCAATCTCAGCTCCTGAAATGGCAACTCAGGGGATAAAGTTGAACCAAATTTGAGATATTTTTTGGACGTCTTTTTAATCAAATCTCACACATCTCTGAAAACCTGTATTCCATAGAAAAATAGGCTACCAGGATTTGTTCTTAAATTTCCACTTAAAACCTGAAAAAAAAACCTCACTTCTCCTAAAGAAATTGTGGGAAGTCATTATTTCTCAACTTGTTCTTAATTTTAAGGAAGTTCTAAACTTTCAGGGGCACCACAGCTGGTTATAGTGTTAGAAATAACACCAATTCTGCCTTAAATCACATCACCACTGAAAAAACCCTAAACCTGAAGGCCAAAAATGGAGAATAGGATTACTAATAAGCTGTGTTGTGTAGTTCAGCCCATCACCCTGCAGTCCTGGGTTACACATGAAATCTTTAGAAATGAGAGAAAGATCTGCTCGGTAGTGAAAATATAATTTTATTTAACAATAGCTGCCAGCAGTATACTGGTATATCTGTAAAAGATGTTCCAGAAAGTGAAAGACATAAGCAAACTACAACAAATTGTATCCACTCTTCAAGTATTTCTGCAAACCACGCTCCAATCCTCGATGTCCTGTCTCGGGAGTCTCCATGCCCTAATCCTGCTCCCACCCCCTCCAGAAACAAACTACAAGAGTCAATGGCAGGGGTTGTGAGGCAGACATTTCTCACTCGGGTTACAGCCTTCTCCTGAAAAATATTCGCTGGATGTGTTCGGGTGGTTCTGAGTGGCAAGGGAGCGCAGCAGAGCTGGCTGCACTTCGCCACGTTTTGTTCTGCACCCAGATAGGCATCGGTGGGTTTGGCTCAGGCAGCTCCCATTTATTCCTCTCTGCGCTCCTTTGATACCAAATGCTCATTTGCTGCTTTAGCATAAAAATTTGATTACATCTCTGTTCTTATCACGGAGCTGCAGCAGCTCTCGATCAGTCTGGACATGCCCCCTGCGGAGAAAACAGCGATTTTATGGGAAAAGGCAAAGCTAAAAGCTGGGACTGCCCGCGTGGGACATCCAGGGAAGAGATGGACAGGGCAGCTGTGGAGGGATGGAATTGTTCTACAAGTCCCACACGCCTCTCGTTCAACAGGCAGCATTTCCACAGCAGGCATCTCTTCAAGAAGGAAAGCTTTCTTAAGGGGGAAAAAATAATAATAATAATGCACCTAGGATAATCTGTTCTCCCACACAAAGACAGGGTGCAGGTGATGGATTTTCCCTTTGTGTTCAGGAAATACACAAGTCACCTGTTTTAATGCGAATTTAAGCATATTTCAGCTTGAGAATAAAGTTATTCAGCATGCTAATACATGCAACCAACTTGCAAACTGGAATGCCTACTTGAAAGGGTAACTGCTGTTTTTAAATTGGAGAAGGGGCTAGAAGCAGCATTTTAAATTTAAACAGGGGGTAGATTAATTGCTGTTTGATGAAATTAAAAATGCATTTAAAGATCAGATTGTAAACAAGTTGACAGAAGTCAAGCATTTACATAGTTATGAAAGGGCTTTTTTAATTAGTGTGGAGCTGGTGACTGGGGCCAGATGAAAGTGCTCTGCCCACACCAGACGCTGCCTTTCCCCGCTGCTCTGCAGGGATCACCTACGGAGCTGGGAGCTGCTCCTCCCCGCCAGACTGCTGCTCCCTCCCCGAGCCAGGAGGGGCTGGGCAGCTCCTGCCACAACAAAACCGTGCAGCAGGAAGCCTGAAAGACACCCGGGACAGTTACCAGTGCCAAGCTGGGCCTCACTGGATTCCACCTCCGAGCGAGAGGCTCCGCCGTGCCGAGATAAGAAACCCACTGGTCACAGACAGAGCTTGAACTCTGTTTACAAGCTCTCAGACACAATTAAAACACCGAGGGAGAATGGTTTGGAGGCTGCCTGAACAGCAGAGGCAATGGATTATCTCAGAAGAAGCCGGAGCTGGTGCTTAAGGAGGTGGAGGATTGCCTGCAGCACCCCACAACTCCTGGCTGTGGGTGCCCTGCCCTCTGCACTCCAGGGATAATTCCCTGGGAAGAGAGCACAGCCTGGCTCCTACAACCCCATCAACACAACTTCCAAGGGCCATCCTGATCTGTTTTTGAAAGGAGAGCTAAAAACTTAACAAAGATGTGCCCACAGTCACGTGCTTCCTACAGTTCTGTGAACTCTACGATGGCAAAGAGCACCAAACCAAGCAGGGCTGGGTTTGGGGTTCTCTTTCCACCCTATGTGTCACTAAAAATGCTGTTATCTAAATAAAAACGTCATTCCTTTTTCTGGATGTCACGTTGTAGCAGAGACTGAAGCCCTACAGAGGGTTCTTACGGCTGAGGAACTTTATTCAGGAGGGGAACGTGACATTAGAATACAGTAACTATGAAAGGGCTACAGTTAAGGTTCTCCTAACCAGGTCACTCCCCAGGATTTTCCCTCTGTGCCTAAACATTCCTGTAACAAATCAGAATTAAGTGTATCTAAGAGTTGCCTTTGAAAGAGACGTGACAGGATTGCTAAGTGCCCTTACACTGGAATTCTAGGAAGGCAAGGCAAGGCACCACGAGCCAGGTATACAAATATGGATCTGGGTCTCTGCCTCTTCTATGTCAGACTAACTCCATGGGTATATAAAGTAGCAAAAGCAGGATGCCTGGAAAAGTCAGGCTGGTTTTCAGAAAGCCAGTGCTTACCAAAAAAAAAAAAAAAAAAAAGGGAAAAAAAGGTTTTTTTNNNAAAAAAAAAAAAAGTGTATAAAAGTGTTTATGTGAGCATTTCCACGTTATTGCAGAATGTTAAATATTCCAAGAACAACCTAGCAGGAATAGCACTTTCCAGCTTCTAAAATCAGTTAAATATAAAAGTATCTTTACAAAAAAATAGGCATATCAGTCTAGCATTCTTTGGAGTTGTTTATGATGGTCTTTTAAAAATAACCTAGCAGTTTATTTCGTGCATCAAAACCATTAATTTTAAACAAGAAAACTATTCCCTGGTTTAGAAACATTTGAAAATTGCTTTTAAAAAAATTGTAGTGCTATTCCTCAATGTTGCTGTAAAAAGATTTAAGTATAGTAGTGCAATGATTATGAGTATGCAAAACTGCAGTCCAGGTGCACAGACAAACAGCTGGGATAAGTTCAAGGGAAAGGACTGGATTCCACCACCATTTCTCTACAAAACTCCCAGACTTCCTTTCAGGAAAAAAACCCAAACCATCATTTAAGGCAAATGTTCTGTTTAAAGGTCACTTTAGCTTTCTTCAGGGGAGAAAGGGCATTGAAAAGTTCCCATTTCATGGCTCTCGGTCCATTTTGCATCACTAATCATTGCACTGCTATTCCCCACCCACAGTTAGGACACTACAGTTTCCACGGACTTGGGCTATGACAGAACAGATTTTTAAGTAAAAATCACCAAAAAGACCTATACAAAACAAAGGCTCTTCACTACCAAAAAGAAAGCCACTTGCAGTTCTTAAGGTGAACCAGAGGGCAGCTGCCAATTCTGCTGTTTCCTTATGGCAAATCCTGACAATTACAAATGCAGGTGTTTAAATCTCCTCAAGCTCTTGAAGACACAATAAACATCAACTCTGAGCTTTGAGCTTCCTGCCCCAGCTCTCAAGCCTGGATTCAAATTTCCCTGATGCTGAGGTCACTCAAATCCAAGGTTCACATTGAGTCCATTCTCAACCATTACTGTGACTTCAAATCCAAGAGATTTAAAAAAAAATACAACAAAACAAACCAACAAAACATCGCCAAATATTCTGCAAATGGCTCTTTTGGATACTAAGTTCCCTTCTCTATGTAAATAGGATAGACAAGCAGGTACAGTTCAACGTGTCACAGGTAGGACAGCTGTGTACAGATCTTCTGGAAAAGCAATAAATTCCAAAATACATAAATATTCCTTGTACCATACAGTGAGACAAGATCCTAAACCAATTCCTGGACAAATCATGGACCAAATGTTTACAGAGAAAAGCAGCAGGGGCAAGACAACCCTTCACACTGAAGAATCCAGAGTCACCCCAGTGCAACAGGAACACAACTGCATCGATCATATTCAAAGGCTGTGAGAGGAGGTCAGCAAAAACAAGCCTGTAATTAAGTCTGCAAACTTTGGGTAATTACTGTACCTGGTCTATCCACCGTGACTTGGAGTAACTGCGAGTTCATGCAAAAAACAATTGCTATTTGATATGAAAAGAGCAGTCTGTTAGAAGCTTTGTTAGGGGTATGCAGGACGTCATCCTTCGCAAGTGCTGGTTACTTGGTGAGTCTCTTGGCTACGTCACTGTAAGCTATTTCAATCTCCTTGTCTCCAGGACAGGTGTTGGTGAACTCATCCCTGCTGTAAGCATTCGTCAGGTATCTCCAGATCCCTGTCATCTCCTTGGGAATCTCGAAGTTGCGGTATTTTTTGGCCACCACCTGGAACGAAAGAATTACGTTATGAGTTTACGTCATTAACTTCAAACACTTTTGCAGCCCTGGTCACTCTCTCGTGAAGCTATCCTTCCAACTTGGACACTTGGAATGACTCCTGAAGCTTCCAGAAGCTGTTCCTGAGGGATGCTCCTGGCCCTGGCTGTTGCTCAGGGCTGCTCCTGCCTCGCTCCCTTCGGGGTTGTCCTCACCCAGGCAGAAACTGAGCCTGTGGCTCCATCTGCAGTACAGAACTGACAGATCCCTGCAGGCAGGGAGAGGAATCAAACCACACTCCTGTGGGCACATCTGCACTCCTGTGGTTATCCCAGGCCGCCTCTTCCAAGGTTCCAATTGGTTTTATTTTATACAATCCCTTTATTCCCCACTGTGCCGTTTACTTTGTTCTGGAGCAGTTTCCTCTACAGAGCGAGCAGACACCACTTCAGCCATCACCTGCTCACCTGATCTTCACCCTCCTCCTCCTTGTGAGCTCTGCAGCTCCCTGTGACCACGGGGTCAGTGCAGGGAGATGGGGTTTGGCTCCTGCCATTCAAACCCTCTGCTGCCCAACCTGCCCACAGCTTCACACCTGCACGGAACGCGTGAGTGACTCAAACCTTGCGCAATTTCAGGTGTTAACAGTGCAGTTCAGCTCACAGGCAGCTGAAATTAGCTGGGCTCAGGAATGTCACCAAACCACAAGCATTTTCTCCTGCATCTTCCCTAAACCCCCCCAGGTTTTACCTTGACGATGTGCAGTTTGGGCAGCAGGTTGCAGTCGGCCAAGGTCATCTCGTTGCCATCCAGGAACTTGCGGGTGGAGACGGTGACGTCCTCCAGGCTGTTCTCATCGATCTCATCGGGCAGAGGCGAGTTCAGGTACTCGTCCAGCTTCTGCAGGGTTTTCAAGAGGCCACGTTCTAAGCCTGCACAGGAAGGGACGATTCCAAAACAAATTATAAACTGAAACTGGTACCAGATCTGAAATACAGACCCCACATTCCTGTGCTGCCCAGAAACACTGAAGGATTTGCAACCCTTGTTCAGTTGTTGTGCCCACAGCACTGCTGGAGCTGCCTCTGCTCACCAGAACACTGAAACTGGACCAGAATCCCTCTAAATATCCCACATATGCGGGTTATTTAAAAGCTGGCTAATACAGGAGTTTGCACTAGTTTAAAATACTGTAAGACTGTCCACAAGGGTTTATTTTTGGTTTAACAAGTGGCTTATGTCAGTTTCTTAAGACTGTGCCTAACTGGCTTAAACTGATTAGAATTAAGCTATGCTGGGGTTTATATACATTTAAACATAATCTGTTTAATGTCACATGCTCAGCAAACAGCCCTGACCAAACCCAGAGCAGCCAGGCTGGTGCTGGAATACAGCAGGATATGGAATGCAGCAGCAGAGGGCAGCACACCCCGCAAAATCCCCATTTATTTCCCAACTGTTTACAAATAT
Source organism: Cnemophilus loriae (assembly GCA_013397755.1). Classification (NCBI taxonomy): domain Eukaryota; kingdom Metazoa; phylum Chordata; class Aves; order Passeriformes; family Corvidae; genus Cnemophilus; species Cnemophilus loriae. The sequence continues at coordinate 41,981 of VZTF01009819.1, read as the reverse complement.
TTTGCATCTCTGCCTTTGAAATGCAGCAGAAAGGAATCCTGATTCCCTGAGTTTGGTTTTCCCTCCAAGTACTTTGAGGAGAAAATTGATTTGTACTGAACTGCTGAAAGGGCCAGCTGTGAGTTCTTCACCACTTATTGATCTCTCATGTTCAATCTCCTGTGCACTGTCCCCCAGTGACCCACCTTCATTAGCTTCTGGTCTGGAGTTCTTGATAAATGCAGAAAATTTGGCAAATATATCCATTCCAGCAGTGTTGGATTCTGGATGCTTTGGTGAGAGTTTCAGGTACCTGAAAAGCAGCAAGGAGCAGATCTACAGCACATTTAGCGGAATGATGCTCATTATCTATTAACTAGCACAAAATGGCCTTTTGTTATTAATTTATCCTTTTCCAGCCTTGCTTCTGAAGTGAAATACCACACACTAAGGTTGTTAAACCCAGCACTTTCCAGAGGAACACCAAAGCACATTCCTGCTTTGTGAATCAGACATTTGTTACAAGCAGAGTGTCTGAGGCGGCCCAGGGTCTCCCTTAATCCAGTGCTGCCAAGGGGGCACATCACAGATCTGCCAGCAGCAATACAGGGTTTTCCATTTCAGTTAACATCAGAGAATTATGGACTCCGCATCTTTCAACAAAAACCCTGCAGTCTTGCCATGCTAAAAAGACAAAACAGTTCAGCCTGTGAAAGGCAGTGTCTGGATCCGCCTGCCAGCTGAAGAGTGGAAAGCCAAGAGTCTGGAGAAAGTTTGAACACATTAAAACAGATTCTCACAGGAGTTTAGGACTGTTTTGTACAGCACACTCGTCTTCACTTGCATTATTTGGACATATCACCAGAACAGTCTGTGCCTGTCATCAAAAGGTAGAGTTTGAAAGTGCAGGAAGGATAATTTTAAATTAATCTTTAAGAGAAAACAGTTTTTGATATGAAGATGAGGGAGCTGGGGAGAAGAAGGTATGAGGAGCAAGAACCATCTTCCACATCTTCAGTTTATTGATGCTGAAGAACGTCAATTAGGGCAGCAAACCCCTGTGAGAACTGCGCCTATCTGAGGTGCCAAATGACCACTTTAACACTTACTTGGGTGGGGCCAGAACATCTTCCAGGAACTCTTCAATTTTGTTCACATCTGTTCTCACTTCCCCGTTGTATGTGATGAAGGGTGGGTGAGTGCCTGGAGCCAGATTCTGAAGGTCTGCTGGTTTCCTGGAGTGAGATGCAACCAATAAGGACTAAGCAGGGGACAAAATTTCATTGCTACAACCACAAAAGCACTGCTGAGGTTTTCACGTCCTCAGTTTCAAATAGATGCCACCAGTTTTCTTTCTAAAAAGTGAGTTTACAATTAAACATCTTAAATACACCTGCTAACAATTAATTTAAAACAGTTAAAACCAATTTCCTCCTGCCTCTAGGTGAGTTTATTCTCAAATCAATACGACGTTGACTAGAAGAGGGATGTCTACACACACACCACACAAACACTCTCCCTCTTTCCCAAGCCCCACAGAACAGTTTATATATAGCATAATCTGTGCTAATCCTCCCCCTTCACACAGAGCTGCTCTGGAAAGAAGCAACAGTGTATAAACCATTTATTACGTGCCCAGGGAGTTCGGTTCCAGGCAGGCTGACAGATGTTTAAACATCATGGTTAAAATTATGCTTCAGTTTCCTCCAGCGAGAAAAAAGCTATTTACAAACAAGAGCAGCACACCTGGGAGAGGAATCCCCACACTGGTATTAGACATGAGAGAAACAGCAAAAAGCTGAAATACTCAGCCATTTCTAACGCTAAAATTTCTAACTGACCTTTCCCTCAGGCACAGCACAGCAGCCTGGCCACCACCTCCTGCTGGCCCAGCAACAGCAAACACTGGCCCAGCTGAAAACCCTGCCGAGGTAAAGCTGTCCCTTGGTGGCTGTTCGAACAAAGCCAGGCTGGACCGTAACCCCTGAACTGGGACTGAGCCTTGTCCAGCGCGGCCACGTTCCTGAGCCAGCTGCAGGAACTGGATTTACTGGAAACTGGAACTGCACTTCAAGAAATCCTCCTGACACCAGACAGGGAAACTAAACCGGTGACATCCACAAGCCCAGTCTGGAGGGCAGCATGAGGAAGCAGCGTGCCCAGGGAGAGCACTTGGGCTCTAAACTGAGCCCAGCTCACAAGTTTATCTTGTTTTCCATTTCCTACAGAATTAAGAACCCCTGCCAGAATTTCATGTCCTGCTCACTGCTGCCCCTTTTATAGTGCAGGGCTGAATGAGAAAAGTGATTTTCATACTTTAGAATATTCCACACCCCGCTTTAAGCCAGGGAATGGAAATTTTACGAATACAAGAATTTAACTCTTTCCAATTTTTAAGCTTCCGAGAAGTTATTTCTCACTAAGAGTTGCCACCACTCTCTCACTTTTAGGATTTAAAGTCTGTCATCGGGTAATGCTTTAAGGAGCTTAACACTTCATTTAAATACAGCTTTGTAACTCACAACAATTACAGGAAGTCATCGTGGCTCCCTTCCAGTTCCCCATGTCGGCCAGATAAAATTCCTCAAAAGGAATGTTATTTTAAAAACAAACAGGGGCAAGACCACCGGATCTGCAGGAATACTATCAAAGGCAGGCTTTAGTTCAGACACAGATTATTCCAAAGAACTAACCAAAAAATTTCTCCAAAGAAGCAGAGTGCATCTCAGAGCACTTTATTCATCCGGTCACACCACCTGGATCTTTCAGGAGAAAGAAAGCACAGACTAAGATCCCACAGCCCAGGCCCAAACACAGCTCAGGGTTTGACTTGCAGTTTGCTGCTCCTGCCAGGAGATTACAAACAAGCCCTGCTCCAGCACAGCCCTCGGAGCACAAGTACACAGGAACGGCCTGAAAAGGCTCAGAGTACAAATTCCCTTAACAGTCAAACAAGCAGGCAATTAATGTAACAGTGAAGTTTTACTGGATAAAGCTGGAGAGCTTAAAAAAACAAACCAAACCCAAACAAAAAAACCCTTCTGCAACCACTCCAAATAATTCCAAGATGGTTTGTGCCTACCCCAGAGTTTAGCAGGGTTTTTCGAGGCAGGGCCATGTTAATTATCTGGTCATCGTTACCCCCAGAGTTAAGGTGTAAACACCTCATGGCTTTGCCACAAACCAGAAGTGCAATTAGCATGCAAATTATTTCTTGTAGAGCAGAAAAAACCCAGCCCTCAAATGTAAGACATTTATAAATTACACAAGTACTGCAATGAAGATCTGAAGAGTAACACGGGGAGAAGTCAGCACTAAAACCCAGTTCCTCAGCAGTATTTCACATTGCTGAAGTTGGATTCGCCTCTGGGCAGTCTTTAATATTTAATTTTAATATTTCATATCATTATTTAAGCTTTGCCTGTCAAAGGAACTGCAAAAACTCCAAATGCAGATGTTTCAGGCAGGATTTCAGCACTCAGCTGAAGGCAAGCTGGCCCTGAGTGTTGTTCCAAGCCCAACAAATGGTTTGTGCACTGCAGCTCTGCCCTGGCCTCCGGAACAAGCCAGAGCTCTGAGCACTGAAATGCTGCTGCCCAGAAGGGGAAGAATGAAGCCTCTGTGCGCCCAAAGAGAGGGAAGAAATGCCTGATTCCTTGCAGAGGGTGGGACTGCCCTCCTCCTTTGCCTGTGTGCGCATTTTGTGTGTTGAGAGCAGAGCTGGGAAGTGCAGAATGTGCCTTTGTTAGCGGCGCAGTTACGGAGGGGGAAACACAGTCAGGCAAAGCAGGCTCAGATTTTCCTGTGGCCCAAGTCCCTCACTTGTGAACTTTTGTACCCAACCTCGACCTTTCCATCCTCACAAACAGGCAGAGCTGGCCTTGCTGCTGTGCAGCAGTGACGTCACGAGGCAGAGGCAAGCAAAGCCCTTTTTCTTTTTCTTGGCCAACGAAATAAATTCAGTTGTTGAAAACAATTCCTGCTCTGCTCTTCAAGTTTGTGTCTAACAGGAACAAAGAGCAGAGGAGATAATTGGCTTGAATAATGTGCTCACAAAAGCAGTTTCTTGTGACAGTATTAAGGCACCACCTAACATCCATCAGCATTCTGGTAGTGATAACAAAGGAAAACAGCCCCATCTGATATCAAACACTTCCTGTTAAGCACTTAGCTGCATGTGATGTTCTGCAAGCTGCACTGCTCTGCCCTGCCACTGGGTATTGATCAGCCCACAGTGTTAAAGTTGCATTTATGGACTTTTAAATAAAGTCTGAAAGGAATTAAGTTTGTATCAGTATCTGTTCCAACCTGAATTAGCTTCAGTCGTCCTTTGTTTCCTTTCCCAGAGAACCCCTGTGCACAACACAAAGGTGGTTTATTTGACCTATTCCCCCTGCAGATCTTCAATTTTGCACTTATTTTGTGTTTTCCTCTCCTCAACAGAAAAAAGAAACCTGAAAGAAAGCTTTCCTTGTGTAAGAAAGGTCAACTTTAAACATCTGCAACCAATTTATAGGCTAAAAGTTAGCCTTACATCCCACTCCCCCATCTAATTAACTCCAAGCTGCAAGGGGACACAAAAAAAGGCCAATTCATCAGGAATATTTGGCATTTTAATGACATCTGAACTGGTTCAGCAGTAAAAAGCCTTCCAAGCCTAAAACATCTCTGTCCACCTTCTCCTCCTGCCCGCCCCAGTAACTGCAGTGGGTTAAACAAGCCCATCATTAAAGGAAAAGGAAATCCCAAACTACCAACAGCCCACAAGCACAAGTTCTGCTCCGAGTTCCCACAAACCACAGGCAGGGCTCGGTGGAAGATGTGACACGTTTGGGTTATGGGCTGGCAGCACCAGGATTTGCAGGGAAATGCCACCCTGGCCAGAAGAGCTCTTTGAGCAGCTCCAAAAGCTCCCAGAGCTGACAAAAGCTGCTTTCTCCCCCTCACCACACGTGGAAGTCTTTAACACCCCTTGCCAGCTCTGAAGCAGCAACTTTGGTGATTTTTAAAAGCCACACAAGTCACCTCCCTCAAAAAAAATCCCAAGAGGTGAAGTCCAGCAGGGTGATTTCTCCCTTCTACGCTGGATTCAGTGGAGAACACTGTTTCTGTTGGCTTTATTCCTGAAATTCAGGTTTGGAGGCACTGGCAGCCTCCCCTCTCTGCAGAGCCGTGACCAACAGAGTTTTCCATCAGTGCTGGGAAAACATGACTTCACACCCAAAGCAAACACAAGGCTCCTGCTGAATTTAGCACTTTTATAAAGAAGAATGCCCAGCCAGAGGAAATTAAGACTCCTGGATTCCCTTCTCACCGTTTTTAGCCACCAAGGTACTCATTTCACAGAGGAGAAGTTGCAATTTAGGTGACAGCATCATGACTTATCTGGCTGACACTGAAAAAAGGCAGAATATTCTACCTTTTATTCCTACCCATTTCACTTGGATTTACCTCATGGGCAGGTATTTTCATTATTATTGCATAATAACCAAAATTATTACTAAAAACATTAAGAAAAGGAGGAGGCTGCACATTATTTGTGGCAATTATCCAACAGTCACTAGAGATTTGATCAGAGGGTGGTTGACCAAAACTATCCATCTGTCCCCACTCAGGGGATCTTGATGTGAAATGAAGGAAATTAAGATTCAATATCCAGTTATAAAAGACTGTGTGAGTTTTACAGAAGAGCATCACTGAACAAATTCAAGAGAACTTAGCAGACCCATTATTTTTGGTTAAACCATCAATGAATGCACCATTTACATCCAGTTATTTGTTAGGACAGGTTTTAATTTCAGAAAATCAGCCCATAAGCCATAAAAGCTCTGGCCAAAGCTTTGTTACACCGAGGGTGCTAAACTCTTGCTGGTCCAATAAATCAAGTATTTCTTACCTCTTCAGGTCCACTGTGGTGACACTGAACACCACTCCCTTCAGCCACAGGATCATGAAGAGCCTCTGGGAAAAGGGGCAGTTTCCTATGCTCTCCCCATCGCTGCCAGCCTGCAGGACACAACAGAGCATTAATTCGGGGGTAGGACTGTGCCATCCACACATCTCACAAACACTGCAACATCTCCAGTTCAGCATACACTCAGCACTGCTGAAATTGCCACGTTTGTGAAGTTTTCACTTGTCATGTCTTCTAGCTGCTCAGAAAACGTATGGAACAGTATTCCAGGCAGCAGCAGTTCTCTTTGACACTGACAGTGCTGCAGCTGCCCTTGGCAGCTGAACATCCTCCCCTGAGCAGCCACACCTTCTGACGGCAGTTGCACCATGTCAGTGTTGTTCTTTGCTCTTTATTATTCTTTTTCTTTCTTCTCCAAGGCATAGCTGATTAATTGGAGTCATCTTCCAGCCCAGTGCTTCTATCTCTGCCTGTGCAGAGCCAACTGCAGCCAGGAACTGAGAATTGATTGTACTGCAGGTGTTGTGAGGAAAGACATAACTGTGAGTACATAGAGACTTCACTGACAATTAAATAATATCCCAAAGCCACTTTTTATAGGCAATTTATCAATCAGTCTTTGTCCTAGCACAACAAAGGTCCATTAGAAAGCAGCAGTGAGCTCCCCAGTGATAGCACACATCTCATCACCGCTCTGACAATGAAGGATGCATTGCTGAGTTGGAAAATTTTAGTTTTTACTGGGCTAGAATGAGGCACTGGAAACCTTTGTTATAAAATTCAGTCCTCTGAGAACTGGTTCAGTACTTAAAGCAGCCTTATTATGTCAGATTATCCTGACTTGTACTTTATATTAGATGAGTTTCAATGGATTTTGGTTATTATTGTTATGAGTCCTTCCAAGAGTGATTTTCATCAGTGCAATTCTCAAAGCCTGGCCAATTCTTTCATCATCACAGGGAGGAGAATTCAGAAAGACTTTGCAAGTTAAGAAGAGTAACAGCAGGATTCCCAAAGGCCAGGAAAACAGGAAGTTTTTCAGTGAAACTTTCTGAAATTCAGAAAGCTGTTTTGGGTTTTGTAAACTCATGGGGCCTTTGCAGGTAAAGCTGAGTCTCCTTTAACAGCCATTGAGGATTTATAAACTAATTAATTTTCCTCCAGTTGTTCTTTGCATTTCTGCAAGTGTCCCTCCTGTCAGAGTTTCCAAAGACCGGGCTATAAATACAGAGTCAGTTTTCTTCAAACCTTTATTAGTGTCATTAATGAAGGCTTGAAGAAAAAGGGAAGTTGTCTTTCTGCCCTAAATTACAAATTGCCTCCTTTATCTTTAGAAAGTAAAGCCAAACTTGCAGCAGATTGTTGTTGCTGGATTGCCTTAAACTCTGCCACGTGTCTGCTCAGGAGGCTGAATTGTGGAAGCACCCGGGAGAAGGATGAACAGAGCCAGCGTGGGCACTGTGCTCGGTACCCGTGTGAGGATCCCAGCTCCTGCCTCATCCCCCACTGCCACCAGCAGTGACTTCACTCTGCACTCCCCATCCAGCAGCTGGGCTTTTGTGGATGGTAATGTTTAACCCATCACTGCCCCCACACAGCACGCTGGATTTCAGCAATTCCCACCACAGTTACACCCGTGTTTACACTGGGACTGACATTTCCTACAGGTGAATTACAGATTTATATTCATCTGCTTTTTCTGCTGCCACGTGTCAGATCTGATCTACCTTTGGAAAAAGGGATTGAGAAACACAACACTGCATCCCATCTAAGGAAAATACATATTTCGTACTGCCTAGGGTGATTCATGTTTTGAAGCAGAAATAATTCTTTGACTCAGAACTGATCTCAGTCTTCAAGTTTTATGGCAACTTCAACCCAGCTACTTCAAGCAAAACCCCTGGGTTACACTGCACTAACAGCACAGGCTGAAATCCCCATCCCATTAAACTTTACTTGGCCCATTGGAATCCAAACCAAACCTACTTTAAAATCATAGAACCGCACAAAAAGTTGTTTAAAATTTCAGGCATAGCACTGACCTGTGGCTTTCACTCCTAAGCCGAAATCAAGGTGACCAAAAACGGTCAAATGCGTTTACTTATCCCCAAACATTCCTTCTCTCCCGACACAAGTGCAACATTCCAAGTGAACGAGCAACCCACAGCACCTGCTTTAGTTTAAGCCAGACAGGCTTTTGGACTACTGGAGTCAGAAGAGGGGATTAGAGCCCAGTACCACCCAGAGCTACAAACAAACCCTGCTGCACTCTCCAAGCCCAACAGCCCAAATGGAGCCCAGACTTTTCTGTCTGCAAACGTTTGTCCCACTTCTGCTCCAAAAAGTCCCAAGTTATTCTGAGCACATACTGGAAAAGGAATGCACTCAGAATGCCAAGAAACTTGGGCTCTAGTGCTCTGGAGCCAAGGAATCCTGCTCTGTAACTGCTCGCCCGAGAGGCCCGTGCTGTGTCTGTGTTCCATGCACCGGCTGCTCCAGCCCCTCCTCGGGAGCAGCCAGCCCTGGATTCTCCCCCAGCCCATGGATTCTCTTCCGAGGGGCACCAGTTTGGTGGGTGCTCCTGCAAGAGTCGCTCCTTTTCTCTGATTTTCTCCCCTAGAACAGAGCTGTGCTGGCAGTAAACTCTAAACTTTACATATCACAAGAATATTTGAAATCTGACACGATTTGTCGCACAGGGGGTTAATCATGGAATAACTGTTGCTTGTCATTGCCCTGTCTTTGAATTCAGGCCCTAAAATTCCAGGATATCGTCAGTGTCTAATCCTCGTCACCATCAGAGTAAAGCAAATATTAAATGTTGACTTCTTTGCACTGAGCACAGCATAGATTATTTGTTATTTAACAAGATTACAGTCATACTATACCGAGAAGCTTTGGGGTTTTATTTCAAATTCTTTTTAAACCCAATCTAAAAATCTTTATTACCAGTAATATTGGTAATATTACTAATGCCAACCTGCCTGCAATTAGGGCTAATTTCCAAGGCTACCACTGCCCACTGAAGGATATGTATTAAATACCTCACCATATATCTAATTTCACTGAATTTCAGGTTTTCAATTGTAGGGATTAGGACCAGACAGGAAAAAAGTGCCACACCTCACACACAGGGAGGAAATATGGAATTTTTCACTTGTGTGTTACCCTCTACAAACTGAATTGAATTGAAAAACTTCTGAAAAGGTGGCAAAAAGGACCGGGTTAATTGTAAGACGTGGCACAGGGAGAGCAGAGCACACACACAGCAGAGCACTGCCCCAGTGTTCTAGGAAAACAAATAAAACTATTTTTAAAGAAACATTAAATAAGAAAGGAAGTTCAAACAAGAATGGGAGAGTTACAAGGCAGTAACACAGATCAGCTGCTCCTTGAGAAGTCACCCTGGTTTATCACAGCCACAGTGAAACCCTGGCACCTCCCAGTGCCCAGCAGCTCGGCCCATGCAGGAGTGCCAGCCCTTTGGACAGGGAAAATCTCCAAAAATCTACTTATCCCAGTGTCTGGAAATCTGAGCTTAGCTCGGAAGCCACCTTTTCTCTTCCCCTGAGCAGTGATTTCATTCAAATGAGACTGTTTTTCCAAAAAAACCCAAAACCCCAGGGAGTACAAGTAACCAAACATCTGTTTGAGTGGCTGAACGAGCTAAGGGAAGGGAAAAAATCCATTTAAATTGTGAAATGTTTGTCTTTACAGCTGCATAAAAATTAACCTGAGTCCTGACACGAGAACCTGCGTGGATTTACTTTAGCAAGGGAGTGCTGAAGTTTATTGCAATGCTAACAAAAAACCAGACAAGCAAAGAAACATTAAAGGGGCACAAAGCCTTTCTTAAACAGCACAGATCTGAGAGATCTGAGAATTCCAAAAATCCTTGGTCCCAAAAGGGATTTTTTCTGCAAAATTGTTTCAAATATTACCCAGTTAAAAGGAGCACACTTCAGGTTTCCCAAACTGGATCAAATAACTGCAGAATAATAATAAAGTCAAAGTGCATCTGATGAGCAATGTGATACAGCTCAGTCTCTGCCTGCAAAAATAAAACAAGACGAAAGGGCAGAACAGCAAAAAACTATTTAATTTACCCAAAGCTCTCAAGGGAATTTCTCCCAGATCTGACATACCAGAAGCGGTAGAAAAGGTTTGGATGAAGAGGGATAAAGACATTTTAGAAGCATCTCACAGAATACTTTTTACCAAAGACAACTCCTGGAGCCATCAGATTGCACCACCAAGGACATCCCCACTCCCTCAAATAAGAAATCTGCACTCTGCAAAGTCTAGAAGAATAATGTTCCAGCCAATAAACAGACTGGGGGAAAATGAAAATAAATGAGAGGATATGTTCGAATTCTGAACTCAGCAGTCTTGAAATACGTCTTGAGTTTTAACAATGAAAACCAAACCTGCTGAGAAAACTGCATGAGCAACCCAGCGTGATGCAAAGCCACTGCCTCAAACCAGCAGACAACAATCAATTTTGCGTGTTTAATGACACATAATAAGCTCATTCCAAAACTGAGTAATTAATAATAATCCTTTAAGGATTATTGTTTTGAGAGGGAATGGTTTAAGGTGAACTAACAAAGCGATTCAAGAGAAAAACCTGCAGCAACTGCAAGGCCTGAGATAAAGGAACAGAGAATACAGAAAGGAGGGGTTTGATGTTCCACACGTGGAAAGGGTCTGGCGTTTCAGCCCAGCTCCTTGGACCTTTATCTTGCCAAGCTGAACAGACAGAATTCCGTGGTGCTGATTGAGGGTGTTTTCAGATAAGATGTGGAGAATTACACCCATGGAAGGAGTGACGGTAATTGATGTAACGAATACTCCCCACAGTGCCATTATTCCAACTGTTCCCGTGGGCTCAGGCAGTGCATGGATGAGCCTCAGGGATGCTCTGTGCACCAAACCAGACCTTAAAGGCTCCCAGTGGCTCAAATATTGATGAATATTGATATTTTCCTCTTATTCAAAGAGGAAAACAAGTGACAAGGTAACAAGGTGCAGGCACCAGGGCTGGAAAAGCTTATCTGCAATAGTGTTCCACTCCTTGTCACCCTCCCAGATCTGCAGTTTGAGAAGGGAGTTGGTTTGTGTTTTTAGGGGAGGAACAGGTCACGGAGCAGGGCAGAGTCAGGCCCTGACTAAATCCGGTTCAACCACATTTAATCTGAGGGCTGAGTGACAGGGACACTTCCTCCTGTCACCTCTGCCTCTCCAGGACAGGGCACAGCTGGGCCACGACCTCCAGGGCAAAGCTTTTCCTTGTGCCACCAGGCAGAGCACAGGTGAACAGGACATTTCAGCACAGGGGTGGCACAAAAACGGGGCTGATGTTGCTGGCAGCCCAGAGAAGTTCCTTCCCTGCCACAATGGACAGGTGGGAAGCAGGGAGAAAAAGCCAACAGCACATCCTGCAGAGGACTCAGGATATCACAAGGACCTTCATGCCACGTTTCGGTGCACATCAAACATTTCATCCCTGTCACTGGGAGCCTACCGGGACAGGCAGAGCAGCCGCTGTGGGGACAGACAGGAACTTACACCACTCATTGTCAGAAACTAATGGAAGTGAACAAAATCTGAGGCACTGAGATTCACTGAAAGGTGAATGAAAAGGGCCTGGAAAGCACCCACCACACACACCTTGCCCAGGAGGATGCTCTGAGCCATGAGCCACACAGGTGTGGCCAAGATTTGGGATGTGGGTCCCAGCTAGAGAGTGTGGATTGCCTCATAAAGGTAAAGAAAAAACTCCACACATGGAGAGGACAGAATAATGAAGATTTTAAATATCCCCCCTCAGAGACTGTGCTTTTCTTGAGCTCCTCTTTACGTTAGAATTTCCATTAAGCTGTTCAGTATCTAACACACTCTTTCAGCTCCAAGTGCTCATTCACAGCTGACATTTGTCACGTTTATGAACCAACTCTCCTTTAAAAGTTTTTTCTTAATAGATAAGAAACTGTTACACATTTAAAGTTCCATGTCAGCCTCTTAAAAAGAGACAGGAGCAAAGGCAAGTCTCAGGAGAGTCCAGGTGTCAGGGCACAGGCCCTGTGTACTCCAGCTGACACCACAGCACAGCTTTTCCGAGTACTTTGAAACCTACCCCGCACATTTACTGCTAAACTGAGTTAAAAAGTCATGAAAGACTCAGCCTGAGAACAAAATAATCTTGCAGGAACCATTAAGATTTATTCACAGTATTAATGTCTCTGACAAGCAAGTTACTCCCTGTAATTCTTCCACAACGTTAAGAAGATTCTAAATAAAACATCCAGCCCCACTCTCCTCACTCTAAGAGCAGGAATTAGGCACTTTACATCACTTATTTCAAATTCACCTTTGTTCCACCACTTCATCCTCTCATTCCCTACTGCCTTTGGTAACTGAACTCCAGCATAAGCTTCCCCAAATGCCTTTCAAATGCTTCTGAACTCAGAAGGTACCATTTTTCATAAAGGAAGTGACAAAATAAGCTCCCAGCACCTGTATCGCAGCCTTATCTTCACATGAGCAGTGTGAGCCCTTTAGTGCCTTTTGAAAGTGAATTTTAAATTTGGTAACACTGTGTGAAGTTAAACTCTCCAGTCACAACCACCACGTCCTGCCCAAGTTTAGCTCTACTGCACAATTTAGGCCATCACTGCTACCTTAAATAGCCATTCCTTTGAGAAAAACAGGAAAAATGGAAAACAAAAGGCATCAGCTCAGTGCTCACACCTGGAATTCTCAAAGATCATTAGCCTAAGATAATTAGTGTATATTTGCTATATGCTGACTGACATTAACACACCGAGGGAAAAACCAGAGTTACCACTGCCTCACCTTTGTGCCGTTTGTAACCAACCCAAGTTCCACATCAGCTGAAATTCCTTTAAACTCAAAAAATACTTCAAAAATAATTAACTCAAGTCCCTGTGTTTACTTGAGACCTGGCTCCTACAGCAGGGAAAGGAATGTTTGTCAGCCCCTCCAAGCTGCCTCTTAAGTCATCGCCTTTCTGATAAGCCCCCACTGTGTCACACACTGGACTGGGGCAGCCGCTGGCCATTTTAGGATGATGCTATTTTTAGCCCTGTGATGCTGTTCCCAAGAAAATAATTAGCAGACTCGTCCTGCAAACTTTCCTGCAACTCCTGCTCACTGCTGCCCAATTCCCACCGAAAAGCTTTTGGAAAACGCTGTGGGATCCTCATGATGTATGGAAGTAAGTTCCCAGTTCAGCAGAATTTAATTAAGTGCTCCTGGTTCTTTGGAGAACAGGAATTATTCCCTGCTCATCCTTTGGGAGAATCAGATGGAGAGTCCCAAACCTGCTTTAAATGCAAATCACCATTTTCTTCAGTGAAGAAATGAGCTTAATGACAGGAACACAAAACCCTGCATTTATTGTGGACAGACAAACCCAGGACACTTCCTGGCCTGGCACAGGAAAATCCAATTATTCACTAATGGCACAAGCCTGGCATCTCTGCTGTGGCAATACCTTGAACAGAGAGTTAACGTGGAACAAACCCCGTATGATCAGCAGGGCCACACCGACCAAAATGTGCTGGGTAACATCTTGACACATTCTTGCAATATTCTGGTAGCAAACTGGAAGCAGACAATTAACTCGGCAGCACTGAGGGTTTCTTTTACACTGCCTGAAAGTTGCCTTTGGGTCTCTAGCACATAAACCTAGAGCAGGAATTGTTCATGACAGTGATTCTCTATCCCTGGACTTATTAAATTTGTTAAAGTACAGTGTGTGCTTGGCTACAGCCCAAGAGACCCATTTCCAAACCTCCCCCACCAAATCGTGAGGCACCAAAGTGAGAGGAAAGAACTGCAAAGTCTGTCACTGGGGCTTGGAGGAACCGAGTCAAATTTGTATCTGTGGCATTTCAGAGTTCTTCAAATAAACCTCTGAGTGTGCATCACTTCCGTAGGACACGAAAAGACAGAGCTCCGTTTGTGGTATTTTATAACCTCATTTCGAGAGGGAGATGAGCCAGGGGCTGGGCAGATGAGCAGAGAGAACAACCAAGAGCTGCTCCAGCTTCACCCTGGGCTGCTCCTCCTCCTTCTCCAGGTCATTCCAGGCCGGCTGACTTGGACTGAACCTGAGCAGGAGAGCCCAGAGCAGTTCAATCAAAATCCCAGCCCAAAAGGCACCAGCTGGGAGCTTCAAAGACTGGTAAAACCCAGGATGCACAGCTAAAACCACAGCTGCCTCCAGCCTGGGCTGTGAGCAGCAGTGTCCACACAAGGAGGTGTCAAAGAGACAGAAACCGCCCAAATTCTCAGCAGCCTCTCGAAAACCAGTGCAGCCCTGAACCTGTTCCCCTGCTAGCAGCACGTTCACAGCTTCTGGGGCGGGGTGGGGGGGAAACATCATCTGAGACCAAAAGTGGGGCTGGAATTTTTATTTCAGAATGAAGGGTTTGGGGAAGGCCTGCTCTCTCTCCAACACAAGCAATGCACAACTAAAAGGCGCCTCCCTGGCTGAATTCCCCCTGCCCTGGGAGATGGGACCCGAGTTTCCCCCTCTGGGACACGTGTCCTTATCTCCCTGAGCTCCAGAGCAGCGTGTCGCACCGGGGCTCCTAATGCAGCACTCTGAAGGACCACAGAAATCTCCTTAGGCTTGCTTTGATTTTATTTTTAGATAAAAACCACGTAAAAAAGCTATTTCCTTTATTTCAGAAAAGCAGCTCTCCAAAGGACACAGCGGCAAAGTCCAGCCAAAATAGTAAAGCTCCAAGAGAGCCAAAAACCTCTGAGGCTGGTCCAGTAGCACTGACTGATCCCATTAGCTCTTCCCGGGAAAATATACAGATATGACTTCACTCCTGGATTACACTCCTATATTTAGTTTATACCTAATATGGAGATTCAGTGTGCACAACTCAGTCATTTCCTTTCCTCGGCTAAGTTCCTTGCCCTTTGTCTGGCCAACAATACAAGGAATAAGTCTGAACTCTCAGAGAATTCCCACACAAAGATGTTTGTAATTAACAGCAGTTTAGCTTATGATTTTCACTTCAGCAGAAGCAAACACCCTAAAAATCCAGATTGCACCACAAATGTATTTGACCTGAATTAAAAACCCCAAACTACACAAAGCAAGTTTAAAAAAAATTAACTATTATCTTTTTGTTAGGGAATAAAATATTCTAAATAGAGGATTTAAGGCTCCTGAAGTCATACCTCTATTTAAACTCCTGTGAAGACAACCTAATTTGGGGTTTGGGTGTTTTAACTGTTAAAATATGCACAAACTCTTAATACCACAAAGGAGCACCTAGCATCTGTTTTAAGACTAAAACTATATTATTCCACACTGAAGAATATGCAGGGAAAAAAAAACCAAACCCAAACCTAATTAGGACAATAAGCTGTTTGTTACAGGTTATTTACCAAGATACTTTGAAGATAAAAATCAAATTAGATGGATAACAAATACAGATGTAAATTATTTTTCCATGAACCATCAATTTGCAACCAACCACCACCTTAATTAAATTTTGTTGTCTTAGACAAACTAAGTGCCTCCCCTGGCAGACAAAAACCACCTTGTTTTCTCCCACGCTGCCCAGTTCAGGCTTTACAGAACTGCACCGCTCAGTTCACTGGGAAAAGAGAACATCTACCAAAACAAGGCAACAAATCCAATTACTGCCAAGCACAGTTATCCAGTCTTAAAAGTTGTTCTTGTGGATTTTCAAGTGGCATGTCCAGCCCAGCCAGAAGCTGGGATTGATGCAGGCACTGTTACAAAAGCTTGCAGGCCTTGTGTTTGTCACATCACAAGAAATGTTTCATTTAAACACAATCTGAACACACACTGGTGAGAAAATAACAGTTCAGGGCTTTTTTTGTCCCTTTGAGCTAATGAACACTTTTAAAAATCAAACGTTAGAGTCCAACAGTTGCTTTCCAGAGTACACAGTTTACTGTTTAGCTTGGAGTTCAAGGAATTCCCCAATTAGATTCTTCCAAACACAGATTTCTGGAAGGGACAACTCAGCCTTCAAAAATCCACGTCAAGCTACAGAACCAATGACTCCTCTGCTCTCCCCATTCCAACCAGAAGTCAGACAGGCTTGCTCCTGGAATAAAGAACTCTTTCCATGCCCAAAATGAGGTCAGGATAGCCATGGCAGGAGCAGACAGTGCCATGAGTCACTCCAGGCTGGGAGGGGGATGATCACCAACTTCTCAGCACGCTAATCCTGTCCCAGCGCTGCCCACTGCCAGATTAGCAGGGCCTCCCACCCACTCCCTAAACTGATGGAAGGGGTCCTCATATCTTGTTACTTCTCAACAATCGAGTATCTTAATGTCCACACAAAACTCTCTCTAAAGAGGATCTCACTCTCCTGATCCATTTTCACAAGAATGCCGGTGTTCCCAAAGCCCTGCCCTGGCCAGGGAACTCATCACTGCGCACTCACCCTGTCACAGACCGACACACGAAACATCAGGACAAGGCTTGGATCCTCAGTCTACCCCTGACTTCTGACAGCCTCCAGGCCCTGGAGTTTGCCCCACAATGTGTGCTCTGACACAGGCTTTTCCTTCCACTTCAGGCCCTCAGTGCACACCCTGAGAAATCCCAGCTGGGAAAACTGAGGACAGATTTGCCTTTTCTAGCAGGATCTGTGTTGCAGGAATGTGTCCCTGGCATCCGACCCACGGAGGGAGTGACTCACAAGCACCACTGCCCATGGCCATACACCCAACCCACAGCCTGTGAAGGGCCGCGAGCTGAAATTTGGGAATTCAGTTTTTAGATCCCCCTAAGGGGAAAGGAGGAAAAGTACCTGAGTGTTAAGACATATTTCAGCTGCAAAGTCAAACACAAGTTCTCCTGACAATCAGAGCTGCCTGGATGTTAATCATTGGAAGGGGAGAAGGGATGCCAGGGAATATAGCCATTACTCAGAAGCAAGTCCTGACTGAAGGAAAGCTAACTCATCTGTGTAATCCCTCTGGAAATTATTGCCAGCAGGTTTTAAGCTTACTTACCAATGATTTGCAAAAAAATTTAACATTGACACTTGAGACCATCTCTGTACCAAGAGCACCAGTTCCTGTATCACCAGCCAGACTCAAATGAAGAAGCCGAGGATGTTTCTGGCTGTGAGGACTTTCCCAGGCAGAATTTAAAGGAATTACAGTTTGCTGGCCAGAGAAGGAAAAGGCCTGATTCATAGCCACTGAGCACAGGCTATAACAAAATGGTTACACCTCAGTTTACAAAGGGCTCCTTTACAACTCTCCCAAGAAATAACCCTCACATGACATTTTGCTGTCTACACCAAGCACATATCAAAGACAGGCTGAGGAGGTTCTCGGCTGCTGAGGTTACATCAAACCCTCCAAGGATGATCTGGTGCAGAAGGAGGAGACTTATCTAATAAGATTATCAAGCAATAACCCTGCCAAGACTATCTCTGAGAAGCAGCACTGCATGTCCCCAGTCCTGTTATTTCCTTGTACCAAAGTGCCTTTAAATTGCACAGCTACTTTGTGGGTGGAAAAAACAAAATTGATGCCAAGGAAGCTCATGGATGGTTTGTTATAAACCAATGTACAGAGCTACAGGGCTCCAGAGGGCCAGAGCAGAGCTTACATAAGGGAAAGAGCCCAGGGTGAGACAAAGGCAGACCTGAATCCACACAAATCCATCCCGTGGAGCTGCTGCTGGAGATGCTCACATCCCCTTCCTGCCACGGCCCCAGCATTGCACTGAACAAAACAGCCCCGAGCCCGGAAGACAAACAGTTCACCTGCCAAATCTCTGTTTGGTTCAGATACACAAAAACAGAGACAAGCTTCTGCTACAATCGCTGGGAGTGTTTCAGAGTGGCTATTTATTAAATGTGAAATCACAGCTTTTTTTTTTTGTACCGACAGTACAATTCAAAGGTAAACGGATAGTGGACTCTATCTGATTTTCAACACAGGTGCCCCATTTTGCAATGACATCTTAATTGAGAGCTGCCAGAAATCCAAGGTCTGATTAATTAGCAAGTACACACACGTTACCCCGTGGAGAGGGGAGCACCTTCCTCACTGGTTCCCTGCATCTGCTCCAACCCATCCCACGCCAGCAGATACACGACTGCCAATGTCTCGTTTGTGGAGTCTGGTGTTTGTCTCCTTTAACACTGCACTCGCTGACCCTCTGTGTCTTCACCTCGGTACTAGCAGAGGATGCAAACACTGAGTGCCCTCCAGAGCAGCCAGGGCTGAGCTTTGGGCAGCTCCATCCTCACACAATCCCTTACAGGAACTGCACAGGCACTTTTGTAACTCTGTCCTGTGATTTCCACAGCTGAGTGGCTCTATTTGACCAAGTCACTTCACCACGTTTTTTATTTACAATAAAATTCCACACACCATCAACTAAAGCGCAGCTATTATTCCAAGTGACCTATCTGAGCTGCATTCAGATCCCAGAGCTCAAGTTTCTCCGAGCACATTCAGCACAATGCAGCCTTCAATGCTCTGAAATGCCACTAGGGCACAGAAAAATATTCCTGTCAGACAATGGAAGCCTCCCTCATTAATAAAACATGGCACAGAGGAGGAAACTAAATGAAATCAGATACATCACTGGTTTTCTCCTAATCAGCTCTCAAGAGGAAAGACTTGGAAAATATTTACAGTTGGTTTAAAAGAGACCACAGGCAGCCCACCAGCTCTGGTATAAAAAAAAAGCACCGAAAGTTTTCATTGTGACACCAGAAAGATTCACCACTGTAACAGATTTTCTTACCTAAGTACCCTAATTCTGCACGGAGCTCTCACAGACTACGAAAATACAAGTTACAGCCGATTGATACATTGTCCTGCGGAAAAACCCGTATCAATTTGCCGGTGCCAACACCCCGATGGAGTTATTCCTAAGTGAACCCAGCCACGTGTGTGCTCCTCCCCACGCCGCCGTGCCCATCCTATTTTGTTACCGATCAACATTTAATCAGGCTCAAACCCCCAGCAGTTTGGGCACGGAGCCAGACCCTTTCTCCTGCTTCGCAGGTTTGTTTCTCAAGCTTTAATCCCCACCTTTGTTTCATCTCATGTCTGGCTGCTACAATCCTTTGTGCTCAGGTCATGCAGTCACCGCCCCTGGGCCGCGGGCGCTGGGCTGAGAGCTCCAGTCTGGTCCAGAACCCTTTCCACTACCTCTGCCTGAAGAGCTTCCCTGGCTAACAGGGCACAGGGAGATCCCACACACGGCTTGAGACGTGATTATCTGTGCGGAGAAACTCTCAGGAACTTCAGATTTTTTTTCTAGATTCAACCACGTGAAAAACTGCAACTGAGCTTCTCGTTCAAAAAAAAAAAAGACTAAAATCCAAATTTAGTGCTCCTCTAGACAGACACTGTTGGTTCTCTTCAATAAACATATTCTCCTTGCAGTTTCTGAAGCGAGCATCGAAATGAGTCAGAAAACAAGGTTTTATTTGCTTTACAAAAACGCTGTCCTGATAATCTTCAACAGCTTCAATAAAGTGTGGGACAGGAGCAACACCCAGGTGAAACAACTATTTTGGTCTGTCTGCTGGGGCTGGGGGTTGTCCTTTATCTGGAGGATTTTACAGGGAAATAACCTTTACCTGAAGATCACGAAGGCAGACAAGAATAACTTCCTATTTTAACCTGAACTTTATCCTTAGGGCAGGCAGTGCTCAGCGTGCAGCAGTCATCCCTAACAATGGCAAAAGGTTTCCTTGAGGGAAAAAATCCTCACTGATAACCCCAAATTTAGCCTTCTTAAACCCATGCCAAGAAAGAAATTTCAACTGAAAGGGACAGAAAAATTCTCTGATTTCCCCCTTTCATATCATCTCACAGCTTTATTGGTCCAATTCTGATTTAATGAGAATGAACATATCTCTCTCGAAACTATTTTTACAGCTTCTTCCATACCACTCCTCATGCATGAAATATTCTCTCTAAACACACCCACAAAGCTGATTTCCCTCTGCCCCCAAATCATTCTGCCATCAATCACTGCTCGAATTTGTTTAAAAATAAGAAAAATCAGCCCACAAACTTTAGGACAGATGAAGATAAATTGGCATGTTATATTAAAGATCCACTGCTATAAATAATTCAAAGTAATCTGTAACTTAATTGCTGCAGTTGTAAGTTCTAACCTCTACAGTAAGAGCCTAAATATTCTGACCAAAATCTGGTCTGGAATCCTCCACTGCAATGCTCTCCCTGGGTCCCGTTACTGCCTCTCGATACTATTAATAAGAAGTATGAAAAGAGGAAAAATTCAACACTTTTAGAGCGTCATTTAAGAAATAAAATCTATATTTAATAACTGATTTTCAAAAGCTCTAGGTGGAAATTTTCAGGTTTGTCATCGTGGCTTTTATACAAAGCAATTCCCAAGCTGCTAGATGAAGGGATCTCTGATTTTCTCACTGCAGTTGGAAGAAACTTCATCTGAAGAATTTAAATACTTTTCTGCAGAGGCTTTCATTAAAGGACGTTTAAGCACAGAAAGAGAAGACTGCACGGAGTAATCGGTGTTACTTTGGATACGAAGTAAAAGTAAGATGCTGCATCACCAGAGCCCCGGAGGATGCAAAATATTGCATCATACAGCAATAAATGAATGCAAAACATGTGGAGATACCATATGGTATCTTTGCCAGATAAGGGCAGCACAACACATGCTCATTCTTCCAGTTTGGATAAAAACCTGGTGCTACTTTACATATTCGCCTCCCGTCATAAAAAGTAGACTTTTGGGGCGGGGAGCGAGGAGTAACTCGTGGTTTTGCTGCCTTTTTGCCGCCTTCCTGCGCCTTGCTGGGCACACAATGCCGAGCGAGGGCGATCCATTGTGGCGCTCGGTTCTCCCCTCGTGCCAGCGCTGCCCGCGGTGCTGCCCCGCGCCCGCGGCTCCCTTTGCTCCGGGCGGAGAATCTTCCAGCAAAACGCACCCGGGCCGCACTTTTTCCCCCAAAAAGTGACTTTGCTTGCGGTCCGTCGGCGCTATCGCCCGCTCCATCTGCGCGCTCTGACTCACCGCGGCTCCCGCACTCTCTCCTGGCGCCGGGCACACGCCCTCGGCTCCGCTTTTGTGCCCGCACCGCGCCGGGAGCGGCCCCGAGCGGAGCCCCCCGCGCCCGCGGGGTGCTCGGGCGGTGCTCAGAGGGGCTCCCCCCG
>VZTF01009819.1:0-20662 GCA_013397755.1 Cnemophilus loriae | reverse complement strand
GGACGGCGACGCCGCTCCGCTCCCCTCACCCGCCCTGCGCGCGACTGAGAGCGGCCCCGCCCCGCGCCCGGAGCCCGCCGGGGCCGCGCGGGGTGGGCGGGGCCTCGGGAGGGGGCGGGGCAAGCACTAAGGGGGCAGAGCCTATAGGGCGTGGTCACGGCTGAGGGGGCGTGGCCGCCTGGAGGGGGCGTGGCCGCCGTTGCGGGGCAGTGCTGAGGGGGCAGCCCCGGCCATGGCGGCCGCGGGGGCCCCTCAGGGGCGGGGACACCCCCGTGTCATCCAAGGGTGCCCCTGGCGTGAGACACTGCCCGCGGCTGGTGCCATGCTCTGTGACAATGTCTGGGAGCGGCCTTGACGGAGCCACAGCCCTGTGGGTGCTGCCAGCCCCGGGAAGGGGGTCTGGGTATGTGTCCCCCCCACCATCGGCTCAGCCTGTCTTACCCTCAAGAGAAAAACTTAAAATCTAGAAACTTTCACCTCACGGCTCCGCCACACCAGAGCAGCACAAACAGCTCCTTTCCTGGCAGAGGAAAAATCCATCCCAAGAGGCAGTTGAGTCGCCAGCCTATTTTCCCCTATTTTCCTATTTTCCCCTGACTATTAAGGTCAGGGACGGAGGAGCCAGACAGAAAAATGTGGGGAGAACTGAGTGAAACGTCGGCATGAGAAGAAACCGCGCTTTTTCCAGCCTTTCCACCAAAAGAGCAGAGCCCGCCATCACATTTTCCCCATGCGGCTTCACGCCTGCGGAGCCCAGCCCTCGGAACAGAGCGGCTTTCATGCCTCGGCACCTCCCGCCCTTGCTCCCGGTCCTTGCTTTTCCTTTTGGAAGCCCAGACTCTTATTTTTAATAGTCTGAGTGTAGCTGCACCTGAGCGTCTCGGCAGAGCCGTTCCCAGGGCAGGCCGGGGCTGTGGCATCCCCCGAGGTGGCACGGAGTGACTTCAATGCCGTCTGTGACCCGGGATGAGCCTCCCTGTAATTTGTACCCAAATGCGGCCCGGGATGGCTCCGCATGGAATGGTTACCAACGGAGCGCTCGCTGCTAATAACAAAACCTCCTGTCTCTCCAGGCGTTTACTGCCCTCGGTTCTGCATAACCAGATGTCATTACGCAAATATCGGCTTTGAATGCCCTTGAATTCATCTGGAGCAGGAAAAACTGCTGCGAGCCCCTCTCCGGAGCTGATAGGGCTGGGCCACCGATGTGACAAAGTCCTTTTCATTCCCATTCCTGCAGCTTCTGGACAGCCCCAGCTCCCCGGGAGCCAGTGGAATATCCGTCTCTGTTCGGTTTAGAGTCCGAGGAATCTCGCTGATTCATGGGGTGGGACGGTCTGGGCTGGAAATCGATGTGTCACTGGAACCAAACCGATGTGGGGCCGTGCAGTCCAGCCCTGGCCAGGAACCTCCCTCAGTAATTACCCGTTAATTAATTGCAGCCTGTACCACGACGGACACCGTCCCACCGCTGTTGTTGTTGTTGGAACGTGGGTGGGACAGAAGGGAAGGGAAGAAATTTCCCTTAAATGGGGTTGTCCCGGAGACTCCACAAGCATCTGTCTTGGGCTTTGCATTCACTTTTCTGCATGGCACAGTAGGGAATTTGCACCAGTTGGGGCCAAATGTGGATTCAGGAACTGGTTTAACGAGAGGCAAAGGAATGTTGGGTCCTCTGTCTGCTGGGAAAGGCAGGAGCTGAGTCCTTATTCCAGGACAAGGAACGCTGAGCCAGGTACTCCCCCTCAGCCAAGGACCCAGCCTTCCTCTCTGCTTCACCAAAAAGTTTAAAACCCCAGGATTCTGTCAAACTTGCAGTACTTTCCAGGGCTCCCCACAGCACAGACCCACCTGCTTGAGAACAGGCAGTGGTTTAGCACAAAGAAACAGCTCTCCCACAGCACCCACAAAGGTGGGTGTAGAGCAACAAATTTGAGGTCTGCGAGGCACTCGGGGCCTTTTTATGTTTGCCCAGCCCCACAAAGGAGCTGCCAGGGCTGTTTTTCCGTCACCACTGCTGCATTTCTGCTCTAACAAAAGCTCTCCCCTGCTGGTATCTCACAGAGCAGCTAATAGCTCATTTCATTTATACCCAGCTGCACCAGCCCTGGCTCTGCTTTAATATCTTTTCAATTATTTCACTTTCAGATGACATTTTCCTCGTTTCCAGCTGCCACTTACCAAACCCCTCATGCTCTCCATTCAAATGAAACCTCTAACGACGCTCAGTCTGAAAACTCTCGATTCTTTCCTCCTTCACTAATTGCTGCTTGTATTATTCTGGATTTATTTATTTCTTTTTTATAACACTTAGAATTAATTTGTCCACGCTTTACATAATAAATCACCAGTGCTCTTAGCAGTCCATTGGGAAATGTGCATCACCCACCTTTAACAGCAGTGAGCAATGAGTCAGGAGAGTTCAGTGACTTACTCAAAGCTAAATTTGCACCGAGCCAGGGAATGGGAACAAAGCAATTCTGGCCCCCCACGTGCGCTCAGTGGGTCACTCCCTCGATATTATTTTATGCTGCATTCAGGAGCTTTGTTCCCATTTGGCAGAGCAGCAAAACAACGTGGGATTGTTTCACTTCTCCAGCACTTTTGGCCTTTCTGCAGCAATTTTTCCATCTCAAACTTTCCAAGTGCTTTTGAAACTGGAGGCATCAGATATTAAAGATATCAAAGCAGGTCCTCTCCTGCCCTGGCTGTGCGTGTTCCTCTGGTGGAATTCACTGCCACGCTGACCCCAGGGCTCAAAAATGGGTTTTTATTTCCACGGGGAATTTTTCAGGCACGGGAGGAGCTCAGCACACAGGTCATGTTGTCACTCAGTGGGACACATGTATGAACATCCCATTTTTTAAACTATAATGGAACTGCTGTGAGAAGAAAGGTGCTGAGGAGGTTTGGGAAGGAGCGCATCCAGTGCTGGCTGTGGCTGGAAGCAGGAGCCTCTCCTGACGGTCAGGTTCATTAGAGCTCCTTAAAGCTGCTGGACGCAGCTGGGAGAAGAACCTGCCCAGGGCCACCTATTAAAGGAAAGGCAGGACTGACACACCCTGGTTATAAATACCAGCATTCCCATTCCACAGCTAATTCGGGATCCTGGGCTGGGATGCAGCAGCGGAAGCGCAGGCCCAGCCCTCGTGTCACAGATGCTCTCTTGAGCTGCTGCCCCTTAGCAGAGTAACCTCAGGAGCTCCACATTCCTTCCTCTCGTCCAGGCACAGAGCAGGATTTTGGGCTCCATCCATCACCTGCCTCCTGGGAGGGACGAATGTGTTATGGCTCATTCCTCTTTTATTGCCCCTGCGTCAAGCAGAGTTTGGTTTGGAGCTGCTGGGAGGGCGGGGGCCCACCAGATTTCCAAGGAGTGCGAGGGAAATCCAACTTCTGCCGGTGTCAGACTGTTTGCAGTTTGCTGTAATTCCCAAGCAGCTGTCCCTGGATGGCTCATTTTCCTGCGGGGTGGCTGCCAAACTTTAGGATTAGCTGCAGTGAGCAGCTGAGGACACGCGTGGAGCCCGCCCCGGAGCTCACAGCTGCCACTGGGGAGAAATCCACAGAAAACAGCTCTGTGCCCTGGGCTGAGGCAGAGTGACAGCAGCACAGGACACATCCCATGGCATTCTGTGGGAAGGCGACCTCATCCCACAGTTTCTGGGTCACTCCTCTGTTCCACGGTCCAAGCTGAGGTTGGAGAACTCAATGTTTCTAGGAAATGTTCATCAAGAACTTTCGGTGGCAGTAATTGCACTTGGAGTCACTTAACAATCAATGGCCTTTCCGTGCTTCTTCCTTTTTTTTTTCCCCCTGGTTACTGGCATATGGTCCTTCCCCCGGGGAGCTGGATGGTAATTAATGCATTTTGTGGTTAAATGTTTGGACTCAGCATCTCAGGGCACCCGAGGAGCAGGGAGGGGGACAAAGCAGGCATTGTCTGCAGGTTTCCCTCTGCCGTGGGTCCCCTCCACGGAGGCACTTGGGGCAGCTCTTTGGGAATGCTGACACAAGGCAGAGTTTTCACCTCGGTGCCGTAGGAACAGGGGGGAAGGTGAAGTGCTCGTAACCTCCGTGCCTTTGGAGGTGATATCCAAGGAGGGGGAAAAGGAAAGTTGGCTCCCAGGACCACACACACAACAGGAGTAACTGAATGCCTGACTCCCCTTTCAGCAGGAGGCTGTTGCCGTGCTCTGCCCAGGATTTCTCGCTGCCCTACTTTCCAAATTCAGATATCAGCCTGTCCTCTGCTGTGAGCATCAGGAAACAAAGACTTGGGCTTCTCCCTTCTGCAGGAAGAGACCTGGAAAGGATCAAGAGGCAGAGACGGAGCTGGGTCTGAGTGCTGGGAAACCTCCCCATGGCAGCACCGTGCAGATGCACACGGACAAGGAGTTCCTTCAAGAAAACCCCCAAATCCACTGCATGCCTGGTTTGAAAAGTTATTTGGGAAAGAGAAAAAAAAAAGTAGTTTTGTGAGCCCGATTAAAATCTATATTTCCCCACCTTTATGTATAGAAGTTGGCTGAAAGTAAATAAATTCAGGTATTGGCTGTTTTCTTTTCAGGTTAGTCCCCAGGTGATTCAAACACCTGGGCTGATAAGGAGATTTGGTGAAGAAAAAAGCACTACACAACCTGCTTCTCCCCAAATAACAACCCCAGCTTTGCCTGCCTGAGGTGCATTAAGAGGTTAAATCAGCCACACTCTCCTGAAGCAGCAATCAAATGCCACCACCGAGGTTTCCTGCTGGATTTCCATCATCTGAAAAGCCTGGCAGCTGCTGGTAGCTGGGGGCTCTCGTAATGAACCCTGTCCATTATATCCCAGCTGAGATTCAGCACCACTGGCTGAACTGTCAGAGTGGCTTCTGACACGGAGCTGAGATGGCAGAAACTCTGTTTGCTGTGGGTTTTTAATGGGCTGCAGGGTCTGAGGGACCTGGGGAAGGGGAGGTGGGGAAAGGCAGCGCTGGCTGCATGTGCTGCCTGTGCCTTTGTGTGTGGGGAAAGGGGAAGCAGCAGATCCAGCCCCAGCTCCTTCCCACCTTCCAGCTGCCCTCCCATGGATCTGCAGGGATCAATCCAGTCACAGCAATGACACCAAGATGCTCTATTTTCTCTCTGGGGTGCAGCCCAACATCAGAGAGAAAAAGATCCACAAAAATAACCAAGTCCAACACAAAACCTCTTTATCTCTAGGCTGGCTTGATCCAAAGCTGTGAGCGTTAGGAAAAAATCCTTCCCTGTGAGGGTGGGGAGGCCCTGGCATAGGTTGTCCAGAGAAGCTGTGGCTGCCCCTGGATCCCTGGAAGTGTCCAAGGATGAGCAACCTGGGATAGTGAAAGGTGTCCCTGCCCATGGCAGGGGTGGAACTGGATCATCTTTAAGGTCCCTTCCACCCCAAACCATTCCATGATTCTCTGATTCCATCAGTGCAGGCCCCTGATAATCCATGCCAGTTTAGGGCAGGACTGTCACCTTCACAAATCCAAACCACTTCTGTACAGCTGGGCACCATCTGAAGTTCTACATCTCTGCTCTGCCTGTGGGGTGAAGCCGTGCATCCCAAATCCCCTGAGCTTTCCAGGAGCTTCTTTGGGCAAAGTCTGCATCTGGGATTGATGACGTTCATGCCAAGGAACAAAGGGAACCTCTCCCAGAGCCACCCTGCTCCGGACTGATGGCGTAAATGCTGATCTGACTCAAGCAGTGACATGATGAATGTGAGGTTTATTTCCTCCTACCTGAGTCACACTGGAAGGAGCCAGGTTTTTTTCCAAGCACTCGGGAAAGAAAAGGAATTGTGGGCAGGACAAGAGGCCAAGATCTCCCAGTTCTACCAGGATTTAGAAATAATCTTTCTGATAAAATTATTTGCATTGCAGCAGCACGTAGAGTGCTCCAGCTCTCCAAACACAGGGACAGAAACTCCTCCACCTTCTCCAAACCTTGCACCCTGAGGCAGTGCCACGGGAATGACATCCCAAATCCCTGAGATGCCCACAGCAGGACGGGGAACTGAACCCAAACCTCCTGAGTCACCGACTCAAAAAGCAGCTGCGGTCCCCAGCAAAGCCACTGTGCCCTGTAGATGGGGAGAATAACAACAATCCTGCGGGGCAGGACCAAAGAGTTCCCAAATCTTCCCATCTCCTTATCTGCAGCACAGCTCGACCTGCTCAGGCTGAAATTCTGGTATTTCAGATCACCGGGTACTTGCTTTTGCAATTTTAATTATCACCTCTTTACCCCAGTGGTTTGTCTGTGTAATGATTGCTGTAAGGCTCTTCGGGCTCCTACTGAGTAATGATAAGAGCCAGTTAGAGCCAAAAGTTTAGGCACAAACCCGGGATAAATAACTGAGGACTGGAGCCACCCTCTGCCCCCCAGCCTGGCCCAGCCCAGCCAGGCTCTCAGAGTATCTCTCTGAGTACCAAGGCTGTGGAGATTTTCCCTTTTAAATCCTTTGCTTTTATCCCAGCCATGAATCCCAGCTCATCACTGCAGCAAGGTGGGCAATGGGATGGAACGGGAAGGAGTTGCCACCGAAATTGCTCTTCTAACCGTGCCCTGATCAGCTGCACAAAGACGTTTCCGTGATTCAGGTTTCTTTCACAGATTTAAAACTCATTCCAGATAAGCAAATGAGCAATTAGCAGTGCTGCATCTGTGATGTCATTAAAATTCAGATGGTACCCTGGCTGCTGATTAGTAGTGGGATGTGCAGTTGGAGAGGATAAACCCAAATCCTCTGTTGGCAGCAGGGAGAGACCCCTCTCTCCACAGCCCCCTTCTCCCGGGGGTTGGTACCGGCAGGGCCAGCCCCTCCTCGGCCTCTGCAGCAAAGTGGCCTCTGAGCTGCCGGAAGAGTCTCAGCACACAATGTTCATCACATGAGCTTCATCAAGCCCTTTATCAACAGGAATCTCCATTACCTCACCGGGAATGCTGAACCCGTGGTGCTGAGGGGACAGAGGCAGGAGGGGGATCCCACAGGATTCCCACAGTGTGGCAGCATTCCCAGCTCTGCACCGACCTCGCCCCCTCCCTGCAAAAAATCCCCCCGAGAAGGGCAGGGAGCAGGGAACTGGAGCAGCATGGGCTGCAGCGTGTCCGTGCTGCTGGGCTGAGGGCGGGAGGAAGGAAGCAGCGCTGGAGAGGGGCCAGATCCCCACTGGCAACGCGGCCGGCCTTGGGACACGCTCTGAGCAGCAGAGCCTCGGGGCTGCAGAGCAGCTCCTGCAGCTGGAGCAGCCCCGGCAGCTGATCCAGCGCGGGATGGAGACCCTGCGGTGACAAAACTCATGGCATGCAGTGGCTGAAACGGTCTGATCCCCTTGGGAGGGGGGAAGGCTTTTATCCAGTGGTGAGCTGGGAACCCACAGACCACTGACACAAACCCAGGGCCCGTGGAGATCAATCATGCCCAGGGCCCTGTTCTCCCACAGAACATGTGGATTCCTCCCTTTTCACACAGCTCCCTTCACTTATCTCTGTCCTGGATAACAGCAGGTGTCCACTTTCACTGTCTGGAAAGAAGAGCTGAACTGAAAGCAGAGTCTGCCTGCAGCCACAGGGACGGCTGCCTTTATCCTCGCCCATAAATAACAGAAGGATTCATTCACAGGCTTGTAATAGATTAAAAATAAATAAATAAAAAAGAGCTCAATTTTGTTTTGCCAATCATGCACTTAATGTAATTTTCCCTTCTCGTCCCCTTGTGCCGGTGCCTGTGGACTCACAAAGGTTTTAATAAGCTGGAAAGGTGCCAAACCATTTCTGTCTCATTAAAAAAATATCAGCACGGTGACAAAGGTAATTTTTTTCACATCAGTAGTCAAATCCACTTGCTGAATTAACATCCAGCTGACAGGGAGACTATCAATTTTTAATAGGAGCTTTCTCCCCCCTGGAGAGGGGAAGCCTGGGGGGGTTATTCCTAAAAGGGATCCACATTTCTCACAACCTTTCTGCCGGCTTTGGTTTCAGCTGAAGCTCGAGTTTTAAAGCCTGAACAAGGAATTACAAAAAGCACCCCCAGGTAAAAAACCTTCTGAGAGCTTCTCAGGCTGTGCCCCCACGGACATTTCCTTCTCCCACCCCACGTGTGGGTCAGGGGATGGACCCCACGGAGGCTGCCGAGCTTTGTGCACTTGGGCCAGCCCGGAGCAGGACACGGCACCGGCACAGGTCGGGGTGGGGACAGAACCCAGAGGAAGGTCTGGCTCAGGAGATAAGGACCGCACGTGCTGTGGAGAGTCCGGCCCCTCACGCTGACCCTCCTCTCCAGGGGCCATTCCCCAGCTGACGTCGGCAGCAGAATTCCATTCATTTCATAGCCACAACAATTTACACGAGCTGCAGCTCTGCCCCTGGACTGAACACAAAGCCTCTGTGGGGGAACCGAACAATTCCCTACAATTCCCTTCCCCCTCAGCGCTGCTTTCCCAGGACAGCTGTTTTCCGTGTTTTCTTCTAAGTGAAACAGAAGGATCCTGAACTTCCCAGGGGCATCGCCCCTCCACGCCCGGATCAGCACAAGGCCCAGCCCCACGCCAAGACCAACCTGAGCTCTCCAGGACCTGCCGGACAAGGTCCTTCTCCGTTTCCCCGCATCCCCCGCTGCCCCCGGGATGTCAGAGCTCGCTGCAGGAGCAGCCCTGGCTCCAGGGGGTCGCTGTGGGAGCCGCAGCCCCGCGGCCCCCGGGCCCGGTCCCTGCCCGGGGCTCGGCGCACAAAGCCCGCACTGACGCCGGGAGCTGCCCGGGGCGGCCGCATCCTGCCTTTGTGTGGGAGGAAGGACGCTCCGGACCCCACATCCCTCCCGCGTTCAGCTCCTCGGCCCGGGGAAGCAGATGTGGGAGTTCAGAAGGATTCCTGACCCCATCCCGGGCTGGGCGGCCTCCCCCGGGCCCGGCCCGGAGGTCAAGTCCCACACCTGGCCCTGGGAGAGGTGTTCACCACACAATTCCCGACGGATTAATCCCAAACGAGAAAAACCACGATTCGTACAGAATCTGCCACAACATGAACTCTAAAGATAATTAATGACTTAGTGATTAAAACACCTTGCGTTGAAGGCTCAGTCTTCTCCCCGCGCGGCAAATCCCGATCCGTGGGACTGACCCCAGCCTCGGTTTGGGAAGCAGCACGTTCCCTCCTGGAGCGCTGATTTTTGGGATTATCCCAACCCCAAAAGAGGCTCGGCACAAGCCCAAAGCACGGCACAAACAGGAGCGGGTGGCCCCAGCGGCTGCGTCACCGTGAGTCACCCCCGCTCCAGTGCCGGCTTCACCCAGCCGGGTTCGGGTGTCAGACCTGACTCACCTGCCCGGGAGTTGGCCGGCTCCCATTACAGAATCCGACACTCCCAGCTAAGGAAGAATTTCGCAGGGTTTTCCCTCCCTGGGAGATGAGCTAGAGCCACACAACTCCCGTTTGCTCGGGCACAGCCCCTACACAAGACACCAGCTCATGATTTTAACTGCAAGACTGGGAAAAAAGAGAAGAAAAACCCAAACTCTCCTTTCCAGCTCCATAACAAACAGTGATCCTCATCCCTTCAGGAACAGCTTCCAGTCCATCCCCAGCCTGGTGAGATAAGAGCCAAAGCCACTTGGAGATGTTTAGGTACAAACCTGGAGTGTGAACTGGGGACCCCTCTGAACATCATCTCTCTCTGTGTATTGGTTGTTCTCCTACTTTAAGAGCAATTTAAATCAATCCCACTCTTCCCAGACATCTCCCCAAGTCTTAATCTACACTCAGAATTTGACATAGGAAGAATTCACCACGTATCTGCCTGATTGCCTCCAGCCAGCCAAGGAAGCAAACACAAACCATCACAAGTGGACCAGAAGATCTTTAACCATGTTGGATGTTCCCTGAGCTCCGCTCACAGCAGAAGGAAACGCTCTGGCTCACATCAGAACTAAACTGAACAAGTGATAACAAAGCAAAGCACTTATTTCCCCCAGAACCTGGCTCAGAACGAACCCGGGGCTGCACAACAGCTGAGGTGTGTCACGCCCTCGAGTGCCACACAGCAGGAAGGAGCCCAGTTCCTGCTGGACTTTCAGCAGGGACTATCTGACCCCTGAGCCAGGGGGAGCCCAGGTAAGAGTGGCTGGTGCAGGACATCCTCTGCCTCCAGCCAGCGCGGGGGAAGCATCCCCAGCTGTTGTTTCTTACCCAGCTGAAGAGACTCGAGCACTTCCAGACTCTCTGAACTCATTCAGGATTGCTGCATAAAGTTCAAAAGTTAAACTGCTGAATAAAGTCTGGGAATACACAGCTCCCTATCCCATTGTGCTGAGATTTAATAATCTTTTCATTATCCTGGAGGAGATATAATTACTTCCAACAGTAATTTATTGGAATGAGTAAGATCTGATTTAGGAGAAACACAATTCCATTGGCATTGTCACTGCTGTGACTGCTTTGAGACACTGGTGACATCCACAAAGGACTTCAAGCAGACAAATCAAGGGTTTATGAGATGATCCTGTACCAAATCATCAGTTACGACACACAACAGCTGGAATGGAACTCCACCAAAATACAGCTCCGTGCCCCGCTGAGCTGCTGCTTTTTACACCAACGCACAGATTTGGAGTTTGGTGCTCAAGGAATGAAGTCAGAGCGCAGAACTGCTCCTCTGAGCCCAGGTCCCTCCCTGCAGCCCTCGCTGCTCAGGACATGGATTTGTGTCAGGTGAGGGAGCTTTTGGATGGCTCCCAGCACAGAACTCTGCCCTGCCGCTGGGGTTTATCCCTGGGCTCCCAGGAAGCACCAGGCCCTGGTGCCAGCAGCAGAACAGTTCTGTGTCCTGAGGCAGTTCAGGGTAAATCCCTCAGCTCAGGAAG
Source organism: Cnemophilus loriae (assembly GCA_013397755.1). Lineage (NCBI taxonomy): Eukaryota > Metazoa > Chordata > Aves > Passeriformes > Corvidae > Cnemophilus > Cnemophilus loriae. The sequence goes on along the minus strand of VZTF01009819.1, from coordinate 9,792 downwards.
CTCCACGCAGCACTCCCAGGCAAATTGCCAAAGTCACACCAGTGGAAAAATTTAACAATCCAGCCCGGAGTTTCTATGAACTCAGAACTGTTGCACACACACACACCTGCCATTGTCCCACCTGTTGACACAACAAACACATCTTTCTTCAGAAGCAGCTACAGAGACTGACCTGTGACTCACCTCAGCCTCACACTCACTCCTGGGGACTCACTTCATTTCACTTACACAGTCAATTAAACTTTTTGTGGAGTTAAGACAGAATTATTGCAGTAAGTCCCTTACCTAGACCCTGTGTCTGTCACTTCATGAGGGTGGCCTGGGTCAAGAAGCCAAAATTCAGCACGAGCAGATCCAGGATAAAAAGAAGTGAGATCCAGGCAGCTCCTGCCTCATCACACCAGGCACCTGCAGGGTCATTCCTGAACTACAAATAAAAGGATTTAAAAACAGAGAGAAGAGGTTAACCAAGAAGCTGGAGCGGGGAGGGGATCAGACAAGTTTGGGTTTGGATGACGGGAGCTCAATCAGAGGATCAGGAGTGAATTCAGTGGTGTCACAAACAGCAGAGACACAGATGGAACCCAGCCCAGCAGAGATTCTGTGCTAAAAGGGGTCTGTGCAACAGCAGGGACAGGGACAGCTCAGGAGAGGACAGGGCTGATTATCCCAACTGGTATTTAAATGAAATGTTAGTACTTGACTGGGTAAGTAGGAAGGAACTAAATACTAAGCTAAACACAATTTAGAAGTTATATTCTTTTTAAACGCTGCATATAATTGCTGTTTTTAAGCCTACACCATTCTTTGTGAATTGATGAAAAAAAGAGGCAGAGGGAGCACCAACAAAAGAAACTCCAAGGGAGATGGAAAGGTGGAGGGAAGGCCTGGCCCATCCAAAACCAGCACTGAGGTCCTTTATCAGTCCTGGAGGCAGGAGATGGAAATAGGTGTGAGGGAAGATAACCTGTGAGTCAGGTCCTGAATATATTTAAAGAACTTCTATTAGTGCTAAGATTAAAAGGCATTCAGAGGTCACCAAACCTGGGTGGAAGCAAGATTGGGATGATAAAGGAGGAGGCATTAAACCCTCGGGAGCTGCACCCCTGCAGGCTCTGCCCGGGACATCCAGGGAAAAGCCAACTGAATGAGGATCAGCACGTCCCGAGTTTGCATCTGTGGCTCCACAAGCACCAAATCCACTCAGATGCACTTTGAAAAATGCCTCTGTCCAGAAGCTTCTTGGAATTTATCTCACACATTTTAGTAACAGGTGATCCTCAACATTCCAGCTGCTGGAGGAAGTTTACAAGCACTTGAGCACACAGTGATATTCATGTGAAAAAATAGAAAATTCAGCACAGAGGGAAGTGCAGAAGGAGCTGCTCTGAAATCTCCTCTCCCAGCCAGGACCTAGAGCAGCCCTGCCTCAGGTTAAACCCTGCACAAGGGCAAGGAAAGACTCATCAATCTCCACACTTCACTGTGCACATTACAGCTACTGCAGCACAAAAAGAATTCAAAAGCATTCAAAATCTTCCATTCCTCCTTCCAGAGGAACCTCAGGCTTCAGAACTGAGCTGATTTCAGAAACACAGCTTGAGTTTTTACAAGAATTCCACAGCAGCAACCCAGCAAGTTTCCAGTGTGATTGGAGGGGGTTGGAACTGGATGGTTTGTAAGGCCCCTTCCAGCCCAACCCCCTCTGTGATTCCATGATCATGGGAAGGCAGGGAGCCCCAGGATTCCTCAGATGAGCTCTCACAGCGCCACAGCTCCTTCTCCAAGTCCATCAAACCTGCTGTTCATTTCTTGCAAGGCTTTGAAACACTTTACTTGCTCTGACCAGCAATTTTCACAGCAAATATTGAGCTTGAGCTTCTCCATCCTCTCAGAGCAGTGCCCAGGTAAGGCTGTTTGACTCCTGCTTTGCAAGAATTCAACAGAAGCATCACCAGTTAAAGGGCTTTTCCTGCTCCCCCAGGCCACTTAAAAGCCCCAGTTTTTCCAGAGCCAGCACAGTGGATCAAATATTTTTTTCATCTCTGAGCAGTCATTAACCCTGCACAAAACAAAGCTGATTAGCAAATGTAAATGTCCAGATAAAAATAGCCAACATCTGTTTAAATTTAGAAATTTATTTTGTTTAATCCACAAGCTTTATATAGCTTTAGTTAAAAAAACAAAAACAAAGAACAGTGAAAACATGACAATATCCAAAGTTCAGGTTCCTCTAAACTTTCAAAGAACACAGCTCTGAAAGTTGCTCAGACCATTCCGAAGAACCGTAACGAGACAAGATTTATGAATGGGGCAACGACAGCTCACAAACAAAATTTATGGAACTGAAGGAATTATTTGTTTTTTTTCTGGGATTGCTGATCATGGAAACTGCCCTTTAAAAAAAGAACATAAAAATACAAATGAAATTCCAGTGTTCCAAATCAACATGTTACATCAATATAAACCCACAGTGTCCTGGTAAACAACATGCTTTCATTTATGTACCACTCTAAATTGCTATTCTTGATTGGCTTTAATGGAGACTATACAGGCAACAGTAGAAAGCATTAAAATAGAGATGTACTTCCTTGAATTCTGCAGTGGTTTTACTCCTGGGCGAGCCTACAAACCACAAAGGTTAGTAGCATCATGTAAGTGATACAAAAGAAGTCAAATGAGACCCTCACAAATTCTGCTCAAGGCTCTGCTGGATTTCAAAGAAACGAGGGAACTGACGGTCATGGTTCAAACCTCCAAAACAAATTCCTACTGCTTCTAAAAAGTCTCACTCTAAATGAAATTATGCTGACTGTCAATGAAAGAATGTCACTAGTACACTGTGGACACCTTTTGTAATGTAAATCCATGCCCTTTGTACATGGTGAACCTCAACCTAGCAATTATTACAACAAATGTTATATTCTAAAGCTCAAACACATTTAGCAATTTGAAATTGAATTCTGAGTACAAACCAAATAAAATGTACATTATATCAAAGGGTTGGCCTAGGAGGGGGGGGACACCTGCGCCTTCCTCATGGACCTCAGGGCCTTCTCCCGCAGGTGCTTTTCTAGGTCATCCAGGTTGTCCTCGGGTTCACTTTCTGTCTCCTTCAAACAAACACAAAGAGTTGCTTCAAACACGCCAGGCGCAGCCAGGCTGAGCCCTCCCAGCACTGAAATCCCCACATGGAATCACACACACACACCAAATCCCATTTTGGAATTAAGGCTGTCGGAACAGCAGCAGTGCAGCCACACCCACCCTGTTTGCTCACACTGGGCCTTTACAGAGTCCCAAATTCTCACCTTTTTGGGTTCTGTCTCTGCTTCCTGGTCGTCCTGTGCTGAGGTGGTGTCTGCTGCAGCCACAGCAGCAGCTGCTGCAGCCGCTGCCGCCTTCTCCTTCTTATGCTTTTTGTGTTTCTTGTGCTTTTTATCCTTTTTATGCTTCTTATCCTTCTTTTTCTTCTTCTTCTTGCCACCACCTTCTTGATCTGAATTCTGTAATAAGTAATTCAATAGAAGTTACAACTCATCTCTAAAGCTTCAAAATTCTTTGGCAAAATGGAATGGTCCCTGGGAAACCCCTCAGATGAAGAGGTGAAGACACCAAACAATCTGTTCTCTTCCCACTAGGAATACTCTTGAGTTTGCACATAGGATACTGAGCATAAATGAGCCCCCCTCACTTTGTAGATCATGAAACTCATGTACACGCATGAAATGGGACAGACTTTTTTTCCCAGAAATCTGATTTTCTATAGAACAGCATTTTCTTCCAGACTTGGAGACGTTAAGCTTGAAAAATTTATGCTGCAAATTGTTTTCAGAAATTTTTAACCATGAAGAATGACCCCACGCAGTTTTCCCCCCTGTGAATAACCCTGGGGCTGCTCTGCAGCTCAGCCTCCCCGACAAGAACTTGCCCTAGACCCCAAAGCAGTGCTGCTCTATGAGCGGACAAATACCCTGGCAGGTGATGGGCTCTGAGTTGGGCTCTTGGCCTTTTTTGCAGGTGACCAGTTTGCAGAAGGAGAGCGAGAGCGGGCAGGAGATGCAGGTCCTTGGTGCTTTTTGGGAGCTGTCTCAGGTGACCCTGACGCAGATCGGGACGAGGACACGCGCCGGGGGCTGGGGGTGGAAGCCCTGAGGAACACAAGAGGCACAGTCAGAGACACCAAACAAGGGAATATCGACACAAGAGCCCAATGAACACCTGTGCTTTAACGTGGTCAAGCTGCACTTAGAAGATTTAAATTGATTAAAAAAATACATAAATTGCTTTGCTGATGTGATAAAAAAGGCAAAACAATCCAATAGCAGAGTGGATCCATAATGCAGAGGGCTAATGCAGCCTGAAAAGGCTGTTAAACAAACCTGCTGCTGCTCGGAACTGATTGCTGCCTAAGTTATAACCACATTAACAGTCAAGAGAACAGCAATGCTATTTTATTGTGCAAGGCTCTCCACTCAGCTCCATTTTCCTTCTGAAAAAATTCCTAAGCCAGCACCACACTTTTCACTGTCTGCTCAGAAAAGCAGCATCACACTAAAGATGAAAATATTTACAATTTTTGCAGTTTATCATGAATGGCCACTTATGGAATTATTTCTCAACTGATGAGAAGTGTTGGTTTCCTTCCACAATTAGGTTTAAAGACAAAGTCAGGTTTTCTTTAAAGCCACCAATTAAAGAGAAGGCTTTGGGAGACCTCGTGGCAGAATTCCAGAGTCTTATAAAAAGGAAGAAGAGGGGCTTTTTATGCAGGCAGGACAGGTGCGAATGGCTTCCCACTGTCAGAGGGCAGGGTTAGATGGGATATTGGGAAAAACATCTTCTCTATGAGGGTGGGGAGGCCCTGGCACAGGGTGTCCAGAGCAGCTGTGGCTGCCCCTGGATCCCTGGCAGTGCCCAAGGCCAGGCTGGACAAAGCTTGGAGCAGCCTGGGACAGTGGGAGGTGCCCCTGCCCACGGCAGGGGTGGCACTGGATGGGCTAAAGTCCCCTCCAGCCCAAACCATTCTATTAGCTACTTTCACTGCATTACAACTGGTCAAAAACCCCTCATCAAACCCAAAGCGGACAAGAAGGATTCTTTTACTTTGTTTTCTTGGGTTCTGGCGTTCTGGACACCCTCCTGATGGGCCTGGTGCTGGGTGAGGGTGACTGTCTCCTCTGCGGCGACGCCGACGCTCCCCGGCGTGGTGGCGGAGGGCTGGAGGAGGGGTGGGAAGCTCGAGGCCGTGGTGAAGGTGAATGCCTTTTGTTTTGTGGTGGAGAACGTGTCTCCCTGTTGGATCTGCTGGGAGGAGACCCCTTCCTGTGCTTGGAAGATACGGAAGGGGAGCGCCGTTTAGCAGCAGGGGAGCTCCTCTGTTTTGGCGGCGGGGAGTGGGAGACTCTGCGCTTGGACTGGGGGGAAGGGGAGGCCCTTCTCTTGGGAGGGGGAGGAGGAGAAGCTGTTCTCCTCTTGGGAGGGGGAGATGGGGAGTATCGCCTCTGGATTGGGGGGGAGTATCTCCGTGGAGAGGGAGAACGTCTGCGAGGGGGTGGTGATGGAGACCTGCAAAGAGAACAAACGTTCAGGGGCCACCCAGGCATGGCAATCAGTCAGCAGTGCCCTGCACTTCACCCAAAGAGGGGGAAAACGTCTCAAAATTTAAACTAGGATTCTTTACAAGTTCTAGGAATTTAAAATAAAACTCTATAAAAGCTCTTATCCAGAAAGTTTGTGGTANGGGGCGCCGGGGAAGGGGAGCGGCGCCGGCGCGCGGGGGGCGGCGAGGGGCTCCTCCTCCTCCTGCTGCGGGAAAACAGGGACTGATCAGGAAACTGCCAGCTGAGCCACGAGGGCCTTTGTGCTCTGCGTTCACTACACAAAATCAGCTCCTTCATGCACCTTCCAATGAAATTCTACTGCGAGCGCTGATGGAAAGAAATGGACTTAAATCCTTCTGAAGAGTGTGAGACGATGAGTGTTTGATTGTGACCCTGAGCCCATCACAAATGTCTGACTGTGACCCTGAGCCCACCACCAGTGTTTGACTGTGACCCTGAGCCCACCACAGCAGCCAGGACACAATTCCGCATCTGCACAACCTGNCAAACGTTCAGGGGCCACGCAGGCATGGCAATCAGTCAGCAGTGCCCTGCACTTCACCCAAAGAGGGGGAAAACGTCTCAAAATTTAAACTAGGATTCTTTACAAGTTCTAGGAATTTAAAATAAAACTCTATAAAAGTTCTTATCCAGAAAGTTTGTGGTAGCCCCATCCCTTGGAAGTGTCCAAGGCCTGGTTGGATAGGGCTTGGAGCAGCCTAGGCTAGTGGGAGGTGTCCCTGCCCATGGCAGGGGGCTGGAACTGGATGATCGTTAAGGTCCCTCCCAACCCAAACCATCCCACAGCTCTGTGATTCTGATTCAGGATTTGCAGCGACATCCAGGCCATGCACCCACCACACCCAACCTCACCAGCACAACCACAGCCCCCTCAGCTCCCCAGCCAAGGAACTGGGCCCTGGGCCCTTTCCCCACGCCCAGTGGGGAGTCCCCAAGCCCAGAGCAGGCAGGTGATGCCCAGGGTGGTACCTTCGGCGAGGCGGGGACGGGGAGCGGCGGCGCCGGACTGTGACCCTGAGCCCACCACAGCAGCCAGGACACAATTCCGCATCTGCACAACCTGATCCATCACCAGCAGAAAAAGACCAAATGGTTGGAATAATGGATGGATCGTGTGCTGATTTTGCCTGGAGTGGAGTTAATTTTCTTCACAGTCTGAAACTGTGCTCCTGAAAACAGCTTTTATCTACAGATCTGAAATCCAAAATTATTTATTTCTTGAAATACAGTGAAAAAAACCAAGAGTGGTTGCTAAACTGCAGCTCTCTGGATTAAAACTGTTCACCAAATGAGCCATTTTCTGCTTTACAGGGTTTACAACAGACTTCTGGAAGGGGGAATTCTAATCCAACACATACTAGAGTAGAATTTTAAAAGAGAGGAATATTGGTGAAATGAAATACTCCACTTTTTAAAAAAAGCAATTAAGATAAAGTGACTGGATAAGGGGAAAATGAGAGTAATTAAAAAGCAAAGCAGCTCATTTACATAAAGTCAGATTTGACTTCGAATATGCTGGGTATTGTTCTCCACGGCAATGAGACACACTTTTCTAGATAAGAGTTTGCTCCAAAATACAATGTTCTTTTATGATACAAAAAAAACCCCAGCCTTCAAATGTACTAATCGTCCTAATTAAACGTGTATTTATGCAACAGGCAGTACGTGAATTCAGTGGGTTGCAAAACAACATCAAAGCCTTTGAATCCCAACCTGTTTTCCATAGAAATGTGTGACAGGATCCATAATTAGGAAGGCCTGCATTTGTGAGGAGTCATCCTCATTTCCTACATCATGATGTGTGCTGTGAGTATCTGCTAGCTAGGGCTTAATTACAGCCTGCTCAAGGGTCATTACATCCAATTAATAAACCCATCAAGCTTCCTCCACCTTTCTGTATTCCCAGATCAACACATAGCAAACAGTGTCACAAATAAAAAAGTCACTGCTGTTTAACTTATTGTCTACTTCCAGTAGTTCCACGTATCTCACGAACTGATGAATGAGTTTTGAAAGCTCCCATCATCTGTGACCCAGAAGATCAAGATCTTAATTGCTTGTTGCAAGTGTGCAGGAGGGTTTGAGCCAGCGCTAGGAACCCCACACTGCTCACCCAAAGCTGGGTGTCTGGAGCGAGGAGCCCCTGAGGAACACAAGTGTTCGGCTGTTGTCAGGCATCAGTGAGATGTAACAGCATCAGTTATTGATGTCACAGGCTGATGTGAATTAACAAGGAGGGAGCAGTGAAGGACACAGAGCAGCTGGTGTTCCTTCTCTTTTTGCCAGTGAAATGGTTCCAGATCCAACACATGAAGGAGCACATCGTCTGACTTTCCCTTACCGTGAGTGTGCAAGTCTAAAGGACAAAGGATGGCAAATGCTTACCCATGCCAAAATAAATGACAGCCTGTGTAAGAGATGAATTTCTAACCAACCTTTTCATCACTGGTGATTGCCACCTCTTTTCCATCTGCATCCTGAGAGCAGTGGAGGGAAAACAAAACAAAACAGATCTATCTGCCACGGATCTGAGGCAAAAATGACACGTTCAGAAAAAGGTCAGAGCAGTTTTTACCAAATGAGTGTAACAGGAAGGAAATCTTGAAACAAGATTGGGCAGAGCGGGCATGACTTGATGTATATTTGGTGAGAGTTGCAGAGAGATAAACAGCATTAACTACCAGGAAAGGAGCAGTTAAGTTGAAGCAGTTACCGAGGAGAGGGTTCCTTCTGGCGCTTGCGGGGCGATGGCGAGCGGCTGCGCGAGTGCGAGTGCCGGCGGCGCCTGCCCACCTCCCCGTTCTTCACATTCGACCTCTTGGGCCTCTCCTCTTCTGAGGAAGATGAAGAACCAGAATCTGCAAACGTAGAAGAATCACTCTCTGGAAAATGCTCCTCGTGACACTCATCAGTCACTGACAGGGTAACGCTGCAGTTCAGACCAACCTCCTCTCCCGCAAAACGAGAACCCGACATTTAAAGGCAGATCAACTAAAGGTGTTGGTTAAAGCCACGTGATAAATAAATCCATCAGAGCTGAGTAAAAATACTTGCGGCAATCTAACTGTCCTCATAAAATCTGGCTAGACAGATAATTTGAAAGGTGAACTGTAGCTGCTTTTTGAAACTATGTGGACAAAAGTACCCAGGTGAGTTTACTGATCTCAAGCATAAAAGAGTCCAAAATAAGGACAGATGAAGTAATCCACAGCACACAGTATTTGTGTGTGATGTTAAGAGTTTACAAAGTGCAACTTCTAAAGATGCAAACCCATTAACAAAAGAAGGAATAACCTTTAAAAGTCATACTTTCATTCTTCCTGAGCAATAATTAGTGACCTCATTATGAGTGGCAAATCTGTAATTAAGTTTACAATAGCACTGAAGAGCACAGCGCAAATAGTTTTAATCTGTATTTGAACTTAACTACTTCCTGCAAAAGTAAACTACAACCCAGTTTTAGGGAATTTCTGTGCTCCATACCAGATGAAGACTGTTGATTTTGCCTCCTGTACTGGCGCCTCTGTTGGACAGAATCTGCTGCAGCCATTTTGCCTCCTTTGTCTTCTTCTGCAAGGACACACAAGGACAGGGCACTTAAACCAAGGATACAGATTTGCCTTATTCAGGCAGAAGCAAAGTTATGGACAGCAGACCATCAAGGAAGGGGTTTTCCCTCACTCAAATCTTAGGATAACATAAGGCTGGAATGCGCCTTGGCTGAGCTGTTACTCCAAGCAATCCTGGATAGACTGAGGCAGTAGGAGTGATCATCTTTAGAGTTCTGAAAACTCTTGCTTTCAATCCCAGACTTCCAGGAGGGCTCAGCACTTCACTGCCCTTTACTAGCAAGTATTTCTGACTAAAAACCCCACCCAGGAGCAGAGCTGGAAAGCCAGAGCCGTACCTGATTCCGACAGTTCCGCTTTCCTGGGCTTGGGTGCTGGCGAAGGAGATTCTCTTTTCTCAGTACTCTTATGTTTGGGTGCTACAAGACAAAATGAAACAGCTCAGCTGCAATTCACACCGTTCCTCCATGCTCTTCTGCCCCTACAAAATGTGCACACGCTCTTTGAGGGAACAGAAGTCCAGAACGGGACACGGGCACCGACGGCTCCGCTCACCTGAAGCCCTGCTGGGCGAGACGGAGCCGCAGCTCTTGCGGGCA
>VZTF01009818.1:446930-474321 GCA_013397755.1 Cnemophilus loriae | reverse complement strand
GTGAAGTCCAGTTCAGTGGTTTCCATGCAAGAAAGCTCTGTAGCGAGCAATCAAAAGAGAGGNTGTAAATGAGGGCTTGAGCTTTGCCAGAGCTGCCGTTGATAGGGAGCATCTGTCTCATGGTCTGGACTGATGCCGTTTGCAGGAAGAGCAGGAAACGCCACAGCTACTGTGGCTCCCTTGTCTGAATTGCCTCCAGGCAGCAAGGGTTGCTCCCAAACGTCAGCCCCTGGCTCCGTGACTGTGACTTGGTGAGGCTGTGTTCCCCCAAAGCCCAGGTGCTGCTTTGTGGTGGTGTGTGCACCTCTTGCCTTTGCCTGCTGTGAGCAGCTTTGTGTTGCAGCTCAGTGAAGTCCAGTTCAGTGGTTTCCATGCAAGAAAGCTCTGTAGCGAGCAATCAAAAGAGAGGTGTGAAAGCCAGGATCCTTTGACTTCTGCAGTGGACTTAATTTTTTTTTTCCTCCTCTCGTTCAGGAAAGGAAGAACCATTTAAGTGGGCCCAGTGATGCCAAAAGCTTTGGTGTTTGAGCAGCCAAAGCCAAGAGGCTCCAGCCCTGGAGGCCTGCGCTGCAGGCCCCCTGGTCCTGCCTGCACTGCGGGGTCAGTCAGAGGGACGCAGGGTCCCTCTTTTCCTCTCTGCTGGGATTAAGTGCCTAGAGAATGACATTTCTGACAGCCCGGTCCTACCTGTGTCTGCTGGAAAAGGGCAGAGGTGAAGAGGCGAATACCAGAGTTCCTTGGGGATGATGGAGTTGTGGTGTTTGGCTGTGCCGCGAGGGGCAGGCTGAGCATTACTTGTATGTCTAAGGACTGGTCTAGGGGTTCAAGAGCCCGGGGAGCCAAGCTCTCAGTGTATTCCCAGCTCTCCCAGGGGTGGCAGCTGGTGCAGAGCTGGGTCATAGCCTCTGGCTGGGCTCGGGGCAGGCACTGGCCCCAGCACAGACATGGGTAGGGTTTGGGAGCATTTGAAACAAGGCAGGTCAGTGCAGTGCAAACACCCTGGCAGAAGAGGGTAGCACACAACAAAAGACTACGACACACACAGTGGCAGAAGTCAGAACTGTGACATGAAAAAACATGCTTTCCTCACCCCCAACACAGGAGCCCAGGATGGACACTTTGAGCACGTCCATCAGAGCACCAAGGACCTCTGCAGGAGCCACAGCCCTAAAGACTCACGATGGCACTGAACAGCTTTGCTCCCTGTCAACCTCACTGCACTTATCTGGCCCCAGGAGGGGATGAGGCACTCGATTCTGTAGCTTGTTCCCATTCACACCTGGATCTGTCATCACTGGCCTCATTGGGGAGATCCAGGGCCACCACCACGGATCAGGTATGCCTGTGAATTGCTAGAACCAGCAACAAGCCACAGTTATTCCTTATGTCTTGAAAGCCAGGAAACAAACAGGGTGCATGCATGTGCGGACAAGACAGAATGCATGTTTGCACAGACACCTGCATGGACGCACGTGCTAACAAAAATCCACTCGCGTGGACCCGCAAGAGCTTGCAAAGATAGAAGCTCCCATGGACGGAAATCTCACAGCACAGATACGCAGAAGACAACGAATCTGGCTGCTCCCAGGCTCTAGCCTTCTAAAGCTGTGGGGCATCAGGGTTGCAAGGCAGCTCTCCTCTGAGGAGGCAGCTGGGTCTGGTGGCAGCATTCTCCCAAACTGGTGCATTCAGACCCTCTACTCTTCACCAGTTCCACCGTGGTATTCCCCCATGTCACTCTTTCATTTGCACTGAAGCTCGACAAGGCTGTAGGACACCAAGCAGCGGTATTACTTCAACCACATTTGTACGTGGAGTTCCTTACATTCCACCTTCATGGAACGGTGTTTGTTACAAAGACTGAAAAAAATTTTTAAAATCCTTCAAGTCATCAATTTATTAGGGTATCAGAACCCATGCTTGTAACCCTAAATGTATTGAGTGCATATGAAATACACTCTGCTTCACTGTATGACGTTTTATTAAGCTATACTAACTAACTCAGAAAGGACTGAACATTTAACTTTTATTATAAACTTCAATTCACTTTTTTCAGATATGAGTTAGAAACATTTTCATATATGCCTGGACCTTCACTTTTCAGATGAGTGTCCCAGAGCTGCATTTCAACTAATTACTGGAATAATACTTGGAAGTGTTGGCACCGAAAGCTCAATGCTCAAAGTTACCAGAACGGGCATAGAAATATGCCATTTCCTTAGCATTCCGTTTTCTTTCAAGTCTTACAGATGACAGGCCAACTCATGTAACGCTAGCAAAGTCTAAAAATCAAGAGTTCAGTTCAGCTGGTAAGGCACATCCTTTCATCTGCACAAGTTAGTTTTACATACTGTAACAATAAATTAAACTCATGGCATTTCAACATACTGCACTCGTTGCAGATACATTGTTACTGTGGTAATTACAAAACTAACACGAATCTGTAGGAAATACAATTCCAATACACGAGTAAGAATTTACTGTACCACCATTTATAGAAAGCATTTCAATGCAAAATGGTCAGAACAATCTTTAGTATCTGTGTAAGAATTCATAAACATTAGTAAAGATATACCAGAGACTACAGCTTTCTATGTTTTCAAGTGTAAGTTCTGGTAGATAGCCACATTTAAATAAAATGGACAGTACCGGTAGACACGCATACCTCTTTCGTCTTTATTTATAAAGAAGTGACAACACTAGAAAACACATTGATAACCAGTGCTTTGAACAGTGAACGTGGGATCTAAAAAAAGTCCGATTAAACTAAACAGCCGTAGGTCTTTATCAAGTTGCATATCTGCTAGGAATGCTGAAATGCAAGAGTTTACACCTGCAATATTCCGTAATGGAACAGCCACATGATATCAAATATAATCTTAAATTTCCAAACTGGTACATAAAAAAGCCATCACCAAGTACTAAAAGACCGCTGCAAGGTCTTATGGCTTTTTGAGTTAAATAATAATCTTCAAATAAGCCAAAACCCAAACAATCTCTACAGTATCTTGCTTATCTTTCTGTTCATTCATTAACAATGGAAGGAATCAGTTATATGATGCAGCAAAAGGGGCATTTAAGAACACCCAAACGAAACCTATTTAAGTACACAGGCATCCCCACCCTCCCCCTGAAACCCACTATAACCACTTAGTGCTGGTACAGGAGCAAAACTTGGTAAGACAAAACCAGAAGTCTGACTACAGTAAGAAGGAAACACAAAGGGAGATAGAGCTTCCTTAAATATTCAGAATCTGATGTCTTCCAAAACAAAGCACAACATCCTCATAATTTAAAAAGGGAAGTTGCTTTCTATGTATCTAATCCTCACACATGCTGAGTAGTTCTCAAGTCCACTGAACTCCACTGTGCAGCAGTTGATTTTGAATTCAACAATGCTTCAAAAACTACGGTAATATTCAATGCGCATTTTACTAAGGAGAGGAATAAAACAAATGCATTTGACGTTGTTCTTGCTAGTTCAGCATTTCTGCAGCAACTCCGTTTGTTTCTTCCAGTATGAAAGTTCTAACAGCATCAGTCTTCAGAATCATCTTCAGAAGCTGTTGGAACAACACAGTGTTATCAGAAGCCTTGACAAAAATCTGTCATTAAAATCTGAAATTAAAGCACTTCAGGATGAGTAGAGGAAATAAAGGTGATTTTACAATATTAAATAGCGAACTGTAATACCCACCCAAACCTTGTGTAATCACGTAGCTTAATTCTTAAATGCATCTCATGTTGGAAAAATACAGCATTTTCAAATCAAAACTCAGCAGAACATACACTATGCAGTGTCCTCCTACTCCTTCTTCCTCAAAATAAGAGGAAGAAAACTTAATTACGCCAGAGATTCAATTTTTATGTAGTGCTTAGAGTGGCTAATTCCAGCAGTAGTCAGAGGAGGATATACTCGATCCATGACAGCAGCACCCAACATAAGGGAAAGAAATTACTCACTAGGTTAACAATTTGGATACTAAAATACCTAGAAAGATTCAGCAGTCTAAACAAAGACTCTTAAATTTTTATACACATATACATATATGTTGCTTAATGCAACCTGGGCCTACTTGGAAGCAGCTCCTCTCACCACTCCTGTCCTTTCAGCGTATGGAAGATGAACACGAAGCCCACGTATGCACAGGATTTTGTTGTTGCAAGGTGAGTTAAAAGACAAATACACACTTGTCAACTAAGACAAAACAGTCAGTACACACATCCACATTAGGTTTGTAAAACATTAGCTTGTCTGTAACAGGAATTTAGTGTGTCCTCTTAAGCAAGATCTGCAGGCAAGGAAGTACTTATATTGGAGTAACTTGTTCCATCTCTGAACACAGAAAGAAGAGAAATCTGATTCCTTGCTTCTTCAGTTCTTAGAAGAGAAATGTAACTGAAGTGCATCAATAATAAATCTAGAACTCAGTATTCCTCACCTGCAAGTTAAAGGCTGAATCAAATATAGGTTGAATTAAGGTGTAAAATGACACTCATTAATTTTTACTCTAGTAAGGATGCACATAACTTGGGAATGAATTCAGAACTCAAGTCCACCTTTGACCGCTCTGAATGCGGAAATAATCGTCTTGAACCAGAACTCTCTCACACACACACACACACACACTCCCATTCTTTATAGTACTCCAAATGCATCCTGCATACTGAAAATCCATACACAGTTGACAGACACTCACATGCACACTAGGAAAAAAAAAGGGTAGATCAACTACCCTTCCACTGCCTATCCAACATGCCCAGAAATAGATCCACGGTATATTTACCGGAAATGTAAACGTATCGGCATATCATTAAGAACTTAAGCACACTAAAAAAAGCCATTAGAGGAAAAGTAGGCTAATCCTTTGCCAAAACTGACAACCTTTAGACTTCATTCACGAGGTCTGATCAAGGAACCTACACAACCAAAAAGTGCGTGTGAATGGAAAAAACAAAGGGGAGAAGAGGGCAAGAAAAAGAAAGGGAAGAAATACAGCAATACAAGTGTCTAATTTAAATGCAGTAAAATTCAATTCTAAATGTTTCTTTCCTACTAAGACTCTTGTAAAAGGCAACAACCTGAAGGTCACAGTTTATCCTATAATTACAAATTACCAGAACTACAATAACCAAACTGTAACTAGGAAGGAATTTCATTATCAATTGCAGATAACAGTTCTGTGGTCTAAACCACCCTGTGCTGTTGGGAAATTAATCATGGAGAAGTAAAATCAGTTCCCCCTCACAATAATTCAACTGGTGATGGAAAAAGCACTGCTGGGTAAGGTTTTCCGTAATTATGTTCACTATTATGAATCTTGGCAAGGAGGATTGTACTCGTTTAGCTTTGAGTTGATCTAATGGGAGGGGAGGGAAAGAGGGGAAGCACCTACTTTCAATATCTTCCATATGTGCCTGAAGAGTTCTTGCAAGGTTAATAAACTAGAAACAAGGCAGAGAGAAAGTAGTTTAAAAGTTGCAAAGTTATCTGCAGAAATTTGCAACAAGTCAGCAAAGTTTTCTTCACTTTTTACATCCCAAAGCTTCATGCCAGATCTTGGTTATCCTAACCCATTCGCCCAACTTACAAAAACAATGCAAAATTTAATATAAATCCCCACACATCAGACTTCAAATTGCTATTGCATAATTATTTCAGTTGTAAAATGTTTCAGCTTGTGACATCATCTTCATGTTCTACATGTTTTACAAAACACATCAATTTTGAAAGCAGCAAACATAAACAAGTGTCAGTTTAATGAAAACCATTCCTAAAAACTGTAACGCAGAAAAACATGATCACAGTAAGTACTTGCATTAGTTAAATCCATTTCATTTAATTCACAACTAATACGACAAAACAGAACCCTCCGACTGAACGTGGTTCATGAAAAATGCATAAACACACTTACAGTTTTTGTTTACAATTAAAATCTTAAGACCAGGATTACTATTAGGCAACAGTGGCAGCTTAATGTTAGAAGCACGTGGTATCAAAACCCAAAGCCAAAATTCCTAGGAATAAAAAGTCTCAGCCCAGTGGTTTTCTTTTGTCACTGCCAATCTGCACCACTGCTTCAGTTGAAAGTCCAGATACTGAGACACAGCAGATAAAATGAGTTTCCATAGCTTACTTATATGCTCGATATCAAACACCAGCATTGGTGCTCTCACTGGTTTAAAATGCAGTGGCACACACAAAAGTATGTAATGCCTCTTCTGATGGGAAACCAGTAAAAACATCTTCTGCAATACATTCAAGCTAATAACCTGTGCTAGATGCTGGCTACAATTAGATCATGTGTCTTTTATATCTCTACACTTGTAGCAGAGAAATTGGACCATGGAATACAAGCCCTACATTAGATGTGTACAGAAAAGAGGAGCACTGTTCTAATACATTAAGAGATTAGGTAGAGCACAGTCCTGCCTCTTCCCCAAAGACCTAGTAAGTACCTGTTAGCAGTCAACCATTCCTATATGCGTTGGATAAGCTTAATACTGACACGTCTTTGTATGTAAGTAAAAAAATGAAAAGTAATCAGCTTTTCAGGAGCTCAGTTGACTAAGAGCACTGATTAATCATCTAGTATCAAAAAAACATGTAGAATACTGGATTTATGAGTGAATCACTGTGCAGAAAGAACTCTGTATGCCGATCTCTTACTCGTTAAAGGTGTACTTACCACGTTTCTAAGCCAGGCCTTTCACGTGACGAGAATGCAGTCAAATGCAACTACTATGAGTTTGGACTAATGCCAGAGAAATCATACTATAGCTATAAGCTGTTGCAGAATGTTAATACTCAAGTACACATTCAGGTGTACTCCGGCAGACAAGCATCACAAGTTCTAGACCTTTGCAATATAGACTTGCATGAGAAAAATTAAACAAATCAGGTAGTCCAGCATTCTTAACTGCATGTTTGGCACAGAGAGAAGCTAACCTTCCAGTTTCGCATAAATTCACAATAACCGTGACAACATACATGTTAATTAATGAATTACCAACAACCTTGACAAAAAGCATTCTGTAGCACAGTAGCTGCAATTATGTAGTACCTTCAGTTTCCAATCAAACACGGTGCATGGACAAGCCCAGCCCATTTTAGACCTAAATTCATTTCAAAAGCGTGTTTCTTGGGTATCTAGCTGCTAGGTCACTCAAGGTGACTCGATCTGCTTCCAAGTTCTCTGTATGAGCAATTCCTGCCAGAAAATCACTGCATACTTACTCTGACACGAGTGCTGGCCTCATTTCCAGTTCCTAACATATCAGAAAAGCGCTGCTCGCATAAGTGTAACAACACTACAAGGTAGAGACCAGAGCTGATAAATTCATAGTCTGCCTTAAAGGAGATCAAAAGAAACATTCAGAATGTCAGTAATACATCTGAATACATGAGTCAAGTAGAACAAGAATTAGATTTTAATGGAATCATTACAGATTTATCTCTAGTTGTTCCAAAAGAACTTAGGAAATGTAATAACTAAAAAATTTAAGTTACTGAAGAGCTATTTATACTCCTGGTCCTTCCCATCCACCCCAAATCTAACGTGTTATCCTTGAAGATAAATAGAGTTCTACAAATCAAATCTCAGTCAGCATGATTAGTTCAGAGGAAAGAATGTGTGAATCAGAGTATTCTATCACTTGGGGAAACAAAACCAATATTGCTGGTTTCTTCTCTGTGCTCCCAAGGCTTTACAGAAACCCAAAATAAAGGAATATATTTTAAGAACTTTAGGGTGTCACAAATACCTGAGAAATTCCTTTACCTGCTAAGATAAAAGAAAAACTTTTAAAATGCTACTGCTGAACAGACCTTTTATTCAATTCTTTAGGAAAAAAATTCAAAGTTCTTATTTCTATTAAAGTGCAGTGACAGCAACCAATAAGCACTAGCACTAAAACAAGATGATGGCACTCTCGAGACTTTTCAGAGACTGCCCCAACTGATAGGAATTAAGAGTACTAGGGTAAGAATTTACTTTAAATAATAAAAAAATTAGAGGCTGATGTTTTGCCCCAAAATTGATGCCACTTGGTATTTCCTTTAAACATCTGAGGTAGGCTAGTATCATTGGTCTTTGTATATTATCAGAATACAACCCAGAGAATAGGGAAAAACCCTCCGAATGAAGTTCATTAAAAACATCAGCTTTGTGTTATTTACTCATTTTTAAATACTACACAATCCAGTAGTTCTAAGATAACGTATTTTAAAAACCAAGAGTAATACCAATGGGCCTTTCATTATTTTTAAGTTAGGAAATTATTTGAAGGAGCAGTTAGAAACTGCTAGAACGGATGTTAGTTTCTACCACTCTAATGAAACAAAAGAAGTTTGTAATTGTATGTTTAAAACAACTGCTAAACTGTGCTCAGAAACAGCTAAAAGCGATGACAACTCCTGACTTAATGTGAAATTCAATCTAATCATGCTAGAATTCACACTGCACCTATGTGGCAGAGACACCGGATTACAAAGCTAGATGACAGATACGCAACTAAGAGATATATTACGCTTACTGAAAGCTCAACTCCAGGAAGCATAGCAGGAAGGTAGCGGTAGTCAGAATATTGAGGAGAAATATCTGTTCCACATTAACATTACTTTATATGCATAACAGTCCTTCTGAAATGGAGATGCATTTGCCTTCTCTAAAGAAGGCTGCCCTCCCAGCACTAAAACAAACACTTACCAAATTAGGTAAAATATACTAACTTGTTCATTTGCATGTGCCCTATAGAGCTCATGAATGTCAAAGTCTTCCAGATTAAGATGCAACTTCTCCTTGCACAATTCACAAGTTGTCACTGCTTCCAAAGAAGAACCTGGTGGGGAGTTGGGCAAGGGGAAAACTCAGTGTCAAGTTTCAACACTCTGTAACATACGACACACTCATATAAACATTAAAAATTGGACGTAATTTTCGGCTTTATTTCTTAGAGCAAGGTTAGAAGAAAAGAAAGCCTCTAACAGGAATGTAGTGACATCTGCTACTTGCAGAATTTAAATGCTGTAGAATGTTTATTCTCTATCCAGCTGCACCTATTTTGCCTCACATTCACTCTGGACATAATATGCCTCTTTCTGCAAGTCTGGCATAAAATCGCTTCTTGGGCTTTCTGAATTTTACCGTGTAATCCAAATACACACAAAAGTAAGAATAAATATACCAGAATGAAGTTATTGTTAAGTAACATTTCGTCTTAAGCACCGCTTTTAAAACAAACTTCTCCATAAGCAACAAGATGAACAAAGCAAGTTGATAGTGGACTTATGTCTTTATATATAGTTAATTAATTCAAATTAATTTCTTCTACAGGCTGAGGCTTCTAAAACATCTTTACTCTGATGTGTATATCCTCTGGTGCTGCGTAAAAAAGTCAACAGATACCACCACCTTCCCTTGGTACAAAGTATTTCATGTCTTCTATCAAGCCACCTTCTTTTAAGTCTTAAAAATACTACAGATAACAGTTACAAACCAGTCAATCAATTTGTTACAAAAATATTTCTACAGCATGCAATATCTCAAGTGTTTCTTAACGAATTATATATGCACTTTGAAGTAATTTTTGAACAAGCAGTTTTAAAGTGCCTTGAACAGGAGTTAGTATCTTTAAAAAAAAAAAATTAAAGTACTTAATTCTAGTTACAATTCAAAATCACTTTTGGATTTTCAAATCCCTATCACTGCTAACAGTTAGCTCCGCTACAGAAGTCTTGAAAAAAAGCACAACCATTTCCGTAAGGAAGGGTAGGGAACAAATGCCACCCAAAGTGGTACCACTGAAGCGGCAGAGTAATTCTAAAGTGACACTTCTGCAGTGTTATATTTTGTCTAACATCTTAGTAGACAACCCCAAAAAATGTAGTTCTCTAAACAAGAAATACAGTTCTTAGAACTACTCACGTGAGAAGCTGCACAGATACACAAAGAACCTGGATGTGCCATACTACTGTTTGTCCCCACTGCTCGCTTTTCAACTAAATGCCTCAGTAAGTGCAATCCTCCTGAGAAGCCTCCTTGTATAACTGGAAGTCTATCTTGGTCTAGAGTCTGCTTTACCTGAATTTATCTTCGACTGCAGCCATTTTTTCATGCACTCCTGGTGAACATACTGCAGACTTCCAGTGCATTTGCATGGCTCTATTAAAAGGTTGTCAGAACTTGAAGAGGACATCTGACAGATTCTGCATAAGTCACCCTCTTCATCTTCAGAATCTTCTAAAAGCAGGCTGAATAGGATGGAATACCAACAAATGCTGTGACATTTCACGTAGGACTTTTTATAATGAAAACTCCACTTATCAAACTGTTCTCGAACCTACGAGAATTAAAACGAGTTTCTTTAAAGACAAAAGTGAGAATACAGGTGACAGGGGACTGAGTTGCTGCCTCCTCTAAAGTAAAGTTTTCTTTCAAAATCATGATTGCAGGAAGCCTTCTCATGTTAAAACAGGTACATTTTACTATCGCAAAAGAACGCACTAACTTACCTTTCCTTAATCTTCTGGAGTCTTTCCGGATCTCTTGAAGGTGGTATTTTAGACTTGCCACTTTCTTGCCCATCAGACTGATTCCAGCCAGAGGGAATAATATCTACAGTTATCATAAGATTGTCAGACAGACTGCTTCCTAATGTTGGAGGCACTGCAAAGCGAAAGAGAGAACCAGGCAGAATTCCCGAACTTCTTCCACTGGGGGCTGAATCTGGTGGGGAGGCAGTAGCTGTAGAAACAACAGATACTGCAGGTGTTGGTCTGCTAACAGAAGCCCGAGGAGGGCAATTTGATGCTTCAAGAGAGGTCTCCTCACCTGACTCTCTCCTTCTAAAGACATGTTGTGATCTAGCAGTTGTATCAGAGGTAGAGATCCTTGCGGATTCATCTCTTCCTTCTCTTCTTCTTCTGGAGAAGAGAGGTGTACATCTGTTCCTCAAAGAGGATGACAACCAGGATCCTGTGCTCCTACTTTCAGTGTCCGGTCTGTAACTTTCCCCATCGGAATCAGAGTTGCGATTCTGCGAAACTCCTGATAAACCCCATCTTCGTCCAAGGAAACTAAACCCCTGAGAAGCTTCGGATGACTGAAGTCCTGGAACTTCCGGAGTTGCGGCTCCATTACTACTCGACAGAGTAGTAGCGTGAACTCTTGGGACCACCGTTGACTCTTCAGAGCCTAATGATCTTGTATGCAATGGGTCTTGACTAGACCTTCGAGAGAAAAACGTAGATGACATACTAGATGCTAAACGAGACAGCAGCTGTCTGGTTGTGCGCCTCCCTTCGCCGTCAGCTGCAGACTCATTCAATGACCTCTGAGAAGATAAAACCCTTTCAGAACCACTTGAGGAAGGGGCTTCATCTCTGATGGCAGTAAGAGAAAATGCTGGCTGCACACTCCGCTGGGGAGATTCCAATTCATTTCTCCTTTGTCTTGAAGAATAGCTGGATCTTCCAGAGCTCATGTTAGAGTCTCTGTTGAAAAAAGATGGCTGATGATCAGAAGGCAACTGGCGGTTCATGGGTGCATTCAGCCTCAAAGTGCTTAATGAGTTCTCTTTTGGTCTTGCTCCCTCTGCATATGAAGAGGCAGGCCTGTCTTGAAGATCTGTTGCAGAAAAGCAGAGGAAAATACTATGACAAGATGTGCTCAAACGCATCAGGAAACATTCAAGGTCAGGTTCACTAGGGCTCTAGGCAACCTGTCCTAGCTGAAGATGTCCCTGTTCATTGCAGGGGGATTGGACTAGAGAACCTTAAAGGTCCCTTCCAACCCAAACCATTCTATCACTCTTACAAGCATATCTTCTGTAAATGCTGTCTGAGTATGTCAACACACTGAGAAGAATTCCACTGTAGATGTACTGTAGTTCACATGAGGCAGCTGAGGTGGCCAGTCTCCTTCCTCAAACGGCTGCACTGAGGGGTTGTGGGTGGGAAAAGAGGGAAGGAGGAACAAGCGTCGATAGATGAAGGTAGGAAACAGAAGCTCTCTATGTATTCTCAAATTAAAAACTTTCATCTTTGTAGTTTTGGTGACTTTCCTTTAATGGGTTCTGCATTGCAATCACCATTTACTGCTGAAGATGAGGTTTATTTATCTGACAGATTCCAGCTAACAAAACATCTGCACAGATACCAAGCATCTACCATATGCTTTTGATTACGCATCAGAGACCACGGTCGGGAGTTATTTTTACAGCACTTAATAGCAGCACTACTGCTAGAAATGCAGCATGGACAGTACAAAGCAAGGTTGCTCACCAATCCACTTCTCCCATTAGGCTCTACCAGGTAGAGTAGTCGAACTGCTCACTTATTAAAAAATGTTAAGAGTATGATGACATTAAAATATACTCTTCTGCCAAGGAAAGACAACAGGACAAATTCTAGAAGTAGTTTTTATCTTTTCTGCTTATCTTCTATCCTTATAAATGTGTCTTTTTTTTTTTTAACTTCTGCATTACAAAATTACCAAGGTTGCAGATCAAGACTAGTGGTGAGCTTCCTCTAAGTCAGCTCTAGAAGGCCACAGCATTCTGAACAGAAAGTGAAAATTCAAGTGCAGAAGTCCTTACTAGTCCTAGCAGTTGCCATGAGACAAACCTCTCACCTCATGTAAAGTGTGTGTTTATTCATTTTTATTTTCAGTGGTCTAGCAGGTTTCCCTAAAAACCATTTAAGAACCCAAACAAAAAAGACATAATATGCACCTTTAAGAAAAAAACTTTCCTGGGTCAAATCAACATTATTTCTTTTCCCATACCTAAAGACAAAGAGATTTTAAGACTAACAAGAAAAGAGCTTTACTGACTAATCACAGAGTTACAGTGGCGACCACTGACACCACTTTCACATGACTGAATGCATCTACAAGCTAGACCATTCGTATATCCTTCGATGGTTTGGTCAATGCATGGAAAGTGGCCAACCAACTTCATTTAAAAGGATACTTTAAAATATATTTTGTGTTTGTGTTTTGAATAAAGTATTAACAGAACACGCCCAGAGAAGTTCTGGACGCCCCGCCCCGTCCCTGGAAGTGTTCAAGGCCAGTCTGGATGGGGCTTGGAACAACCTGGGATAGTGGAAGGTATCCCTGCCCATGGCAGGGGGGGGAACAAAAGGTCCCTTCCAAACCAAATCATTCTGCGATTCTATGAACATGTTAAGAAACTAAAAGCCATACAAACTATAGGCTTACGAGCTTTCAGTTACACAAAACGTACATGTCGAAGGCGAAAAGTCACTGTTTCTGTAGCTGGAATCCACCAGGTTATTAACATACAGATCTGTTCTTCTTTCTAACTGTGTTCGCTCTCTCACCAGATCAGTTCCAAGGGAGCCAAGCATTACTGATGAAGATCTAGGAATCCTACTGCATCTCCACGAGGAATCTAGAAAGAAAAAGTAAATAAATCCTCTGTTTTTGTAATCGTCTAAAAATCCATTAAAACTGGCCCTTACGCAGGCATTTTTGTCATCCATGTCAAGGGCAAGTTTAACACTACCACTAAGCTGACCAAGGACCCAGCTACCAACATAAAGCTAAGCACAATCTGCTGATGCTGGCACTTAATTCACCTTGCAGCAAGTTAGTGCTGAAAGCTAAATCAAACGAGAAGTAGTAACACTTTTGTGAAGAGTCAGACCCATTAACACTTACAGTACAGAAGAGGAAGAGAAGCAGCATCTTGCTTCCTAATGGTAGCTAGTCTTTAAAAAAGTTTCACATTATATCAAAACAGCAGCCTGAGACTTAGTAAATGCTGCCATTCTACTCGACGCTACTTAAATGAAATTTCATTTCTCGTAAAAACAGCTCATGAAGCTTAAATGCAGTTTAGACACAACTTTAAGAACAATGACTAATACTGTTCTTGTTCATATTATAGAGCGAAACACTTCAGTGTAAAAAGGGATCTTGTTTTTTTTAATAGCTCCAACAACTGCATAGCAAACTGTACATACATCAGCTGTGGACAAAACTCTTTTTTCAAAAGAATCTTCGTCAATGGCTCTGAAAAATTCACCTTGATATTGCTCCACTGCTAACTTAGAAAACCAAATTTAAGCACTCCTTGGTCGGCAGTGTGACAACCAACCAATGTAGAAATGGAAAGATAAACAGTCCTACACCACAGTGAGATGGCTGTCGTTTTATTAATGGAGTAAAAAAGTACCAATAATACCTAGGTTTGAGCAAGAACTTATTAATCTTTATTTGGATGGCTGTGCAATCGCATAAGGGGATACAAAAAACTCACTAATCCATACTCACAAGGGTAATCTGAATTAATCTGACGATCTGTATCAAAATGGTTTAGAAATATTTTCAGTGTAAGGTTTTGACTGTTACTTCCCGAGCTTTAGACTTCTGTTGGCATACTGCATAAATTCTGTCTATCCAAGTTTCATGAACTTACTCACAGCTTTAATGAAAATCTCAGGTTTTCCTGAAAGAGCTCTTAGTGTAGAATGTTTCTTTAGCTGGGACCTACAAAATTAGTTGAGGCCCTGTCAAAAAAGGAACTCTTTCTTCCCCGACCCCTAACAACAGGGCTCTAACCAGCTATGACACTGTGCTTGAACATACTGCTAAGTATGGTAAAGATTTCCTTTCTGCTGTCCCTGGCACACACTGATGTATCAACACAATTTGACTCATGAAATAAAAGCAGCTGCACTCATTCTTTTCTTGAAATCGTAACCAATTAAGGTATAGTTGAGCCATGAAGTTCAGCTTGACCACAAATGGAATAGGTACAGGTAGTAATTCTGAAATGACTTGAGTACAATTGGATTTTCAAAAGACCATGTTAACAGCATACTTGGAACTCTGGATACTGCTATCATTGTGAACATACTCTTCAGATAGGCGTAAATTTTTATTATTTAAGAAAGATATAAGCATAGTATTTGAAGCAAGTCTTTTAAAACTTGATAAACCCTGATCTTACTACTCAGACAATTTTGATATACTTCAGCTCAAGTAATCAACCTCTCACCTGAAAAGGCAGTCAAGCCATTAGTTCTCACAGAAGAGGTAGATGTACAAGATAGCTTAGGTCTCTTTGAATCACTATCTTGCTGCTGGCTATGCAGTCTTGAATATGCTCCCTGAGTTCTCTCAGACTCACCATAACACCCAGATGTGAAATGAGAGGAAGAAGACGTAGACTGAAATAACATTTAAAAATAAGTTACATTGTATATCAGATACACTTACACTGCACAAAAGTGTACATAATGTAAAACTCACAAAAATGGTAAAGAATAACTTTAGATACAAAATGTTTTCTTTAAAAATAATGTAGGAATTATGCTTGTGCTCTCGATTAGTATTTCCAGGTTTACTCAATACAGTCCTACCAACAAACGTCAGTTTCTATAACATTCAACATTATACTTCCTTTACAGATAGATGTGGCTTACGACAAAAAACTGTTGTAAAAAGGGGAAAAAAATTATATCCCTGGCCTGTAAGATGCTATAAACACAATCAAATATAGCTTTACAGATCTCCAAGGGAACATATTTTGCTGTCCAGAAATGACCAAAACCCAAGAGCTACTTTATTTTACTTAACAGTTTAACAAATCAAACTTATTTCTTATCAACCTCAAATATAATTAGCTAAGGAGTGAGCTTCAGGAAAACCGTTTGAAACAAGTATATTTTGATTACAATAAGCTCAAGCGCAACGGAAGGAGTTCAGAGTAAAGAACGGGTACAAAACAATTTTTGCAGTGTACGGCACTGAAATAGAACAGTTTTGATAAACTAGTACTATAGGACTTAGAAAAAAAAGTTTGGACTAGCCTACAAAGCTGTTCATCTGGTTACTTACAGTCAAGGCATTCATTTTCTATTTGAAATGCTTTGGGTTTATTTTTTCATATAAAAAAGAAAAAGTTGAGCTCAATCAAAAACCTGAATTGAGCTGTTTGTCTTCCCGGAAACTATCTATAACCAAGATCCTTTAAAGATCAACCAAATTAGAGTATGTTATACCTGTGTTTTATTTCTACTTAGTTATGGTTTTTACTCAGTTTAAGACACAACTTCTTACACATTCAAACTAAGAAGTCTAAGTATTTCCCTCGTCCCATCATAAAAAAACAGATAGGGAGACAAACTAACATCAGAAACCAAGTACAAAGCCAGGTTACTTTCCCTTATTAATCTTCTATTTAGCGTAACACTTATCTTTTAATCATTTACTATTTGATATGTGGAATTTTCAGAGTGTCTTCTGCAAGGTTCGCTTGCATTGGAATTTACTTTAAGAGAACAATTAACCTTAATGGTGAAAAAAAAGGGTTTTCATCTTGAAAACTATAGCACTAATTTAACTAGATATGTAGACCACTTAGAACTACAGATTCCATTTGCATTTAGACTATATGTAGCCATCTACCATGACATCCCCTGAAGGGCAACACATGCACACTAGTTCTTCCCTCCTCACCCCCCAATACCTCAATGTCTTCGCTTTAAAGTCACCCAAGAAAACCAACACCTCTTCAATGATGCGAGCACTCTTACGAACCCGAACATCTTTCACTTTGAAAGTGAGTAGAATGTTTACTTCACTATCATCCCACCAAACTTGTTCACAGTTTTCAGCTTTTCCTGTCTTATTATTTCTACTGTGCTTCAAAGTGTTTTACTGTTACTCTACAGTGCACAAGCATGTCACAAGCAAACTACTTTATTCTTGGAGTTACAAAGGCACATTCTAGAACCCAGTTAACCTATTAGGGCCTGAGTCTTGAATCTTAGGTAACCATTCTTTCACAGTATGGTGTAAGCAGCATGTAAGTAAGAACAATCAGACTATGAACTACATCTCACAATTAAATTTCCTAAAGCAGGTCTCCAAACCCATGAACTTTGTGTTAACTCGCAAAGCTCGTACCATCCAAAAAACACACCCCCTGGAAATACCTGATGGAACAAGTATAAATAATGTCAACTTTGCCATCCACAGGACTATAACATGTCTGACATTCTAATCAACCCCTCCTTTTTTCTTTTTAAATGGATCTTTACAGAGCTACTGACTTCAAATGTATTTCTTAACTCTTAGTAAAACTAATACACATCGCTATTTTCATCCTCTGAATGTTTTTTAACACTGCTATCTTCTAGCTTTTGCTCCACTTTGAATTAGTAAGATCTACTTATCTAGAAAGTTTACAGTGAGCCCCCACTGGCAGCTTTTCAGACTGGGACGGCTGAAGTAAAACCTCGCGGTTTCAGTATTTTTTTTCCAAGTATGACACATTAACAGTTCTCACCAATCTGTTTCTGCTTCCCAAAAATCTTCCAGAATGAGGGTGATCAAGTGTCCCTGAGTAGCGAGTTGGAGACGATGCTGTAAGCTTCCAAGGAGTTTCACGGGTGTCTCTTTCTCCAATTCTCCAGTCTCTACTGGAACTATCCAATACACTGGATTCCTGAAGAACAACATGCTTATCATATGCATCTTGTAACTCAAAAACAACTCAGTATCCGACCTGAATATTGAAAATACAGGGAAATGGAGGTAGTAACAAATCTGGAAACATTTAATAAGAAACCTTGACGGATAGCCAAGAAACAAAACAGGCTTAGAGAGAACCACTGGCCAAAGGGAAGTTTTGTTGTTTGGGTTTTTTTTAAGTACTTTATAGCAGCTCCTTCATCTGTCCTTTCATTTGACCTAGGACAATAAAAAGTTGAAGTGCAAGGCTTTTGAGGCATTACCCCGACTTCAATACTGCAGCAACAGGGCAGAATTAAGGGCCTCACTTTCAAGTGTTATGAAAAAAACCCCACTGGTGTAGAAAGGGTCTCCATGACAACGAAAGCACCTCTCTGGCCACTAAAACAAGCTGAATTTCAATAAATAGATTATAATTGAGGAAATAGACTGCAATTTAACTTGCTCCATATAATAATCACTGAGATTAGCAAAATTAATAGAAATAACAGAAATGCAACCGCTTTATTAATATTAAGCAGCATTTTTAAGTGATTATTGGTCCGTTCTCTTTCTATGAACTATTCGTACTACAAACGCAGTAGTTGCTGTCACCATCTCTTAAAAGCAACAACAAAGCACTCCAAACCAAACCAAAACAATACAAAAATCTCAGCTTGTTTTCTTCCTTCAGTTCAGCTTAAGACTACTTAACATCCCTTCTCAGAACTTAACAATTAAAGCCCTACATAAGATATTCTGGTAGCTGAAAAGTGTGATCGGGAAAACATTCAAAACACTTTTGTAAACTACACTGGAAAAAAGAAAAAAACTTATAATTCATTTCTCATAAAATGTTTACTATGTTGTATCATAAAGGATAGGAATTTTTTTCTCATACCATGACACTAGTTCGATATTTTTATTTTCAAGTCACCTAGAAACAACACTCTATCAGATCCATCTGATTAGTTTACAATTAACCTTTTTGTTACGCCTCCTCAGATAAGCAGGGGCTAGCACCCAGATCAATCTCAAAAGTGCACGACATACAAAAATTTCATACCTATATGAAAAAAAAAAAGGTAAGGACAACAAACCTACCCAATAGAAACCTTTCTTATTTGTTAGTCCTAACCAAAATCAAATACAAATTTGACTGATCTGTCCCAGAAGTTTTTGAGTCAACCTATAATCAAGTGTTCTCTCTAAAGAAATTCTGTATTAAAGATCCAAGTCCTCTTTATACCTAAAGCATTAATGATAGTCATAAATTTTTTCTTCTAAATGACAAACTTTAAATTATTTGTAACTGAACTAGATCTTGGATACTTTAAGGTAAGTTTCTGAATGGATTAACAAAGTGAAGATGCCTGTCCTTTGCATTCTTGTCTGACTGGACCTAAACTTAAACCTTCTTGCTCCAGTCTCTGTAATCTTAACCTGCAAGCAATGATGCAATTTGTTCCAGCTCTGTAAGTACCAAAGCTTAGTCAAGAGACGGAGCTTCCCTTCGGTTTTATCACTAAGCACCAGTCTTGCGGAACGAGCTCTCAGACCACCTTCTGAAAGCTGGGAGTGGAAAAACGGGATACAACATAATCTTCTATACAAATATTTTCCCTTCTGTTTCAACTGGCAAGTGTTATGAGATCATTCCTCAGCTCAGAATCACATTGCTCAGCAGGAAATAGTCAAAAGAACACACAGTGCAGCAAACACATTGCAATTCATGTAATAAATGAAATAATGTAAGGTACATTGTGTCAAAATCTTTTAACAGTGGTAACACATCGAGCTTCACCGCACCAGTTCAGCGGAAGACTCCTCTTCTGATCAATGCCTTTCAGTATATGTACGCTGTGTGTGGACTGTGTCCATAAATCTCTACAAAAGAGTAAGACTGTTTGATTTGCTTTTGCTGAGCAGCCAGACAGTGAAAAACGTAGGACTCCAAAATGCAAAAACAACTGACAACTGCTTCCCCTCGTACATTCCCTGTACCCTATACAGTAACAAGCACATGCATGCTAGAGATAACAAAAATGTAACACACATACATTTAACTGTGCTAAAAATAATGTTCTATTACTTGTAAAACTGTTTCTCAAAAAGGCATTATGTAATACAATGTCCCAGATAGCTTGTCAGCAGGGACCAAACTCCTAGGCCTTTTTTTTTTTTAATATGTACATTTAATCACAGAGTTAAGTTTCTGCAATTTCAAAGACCAAAATGGGCTTACATTCCTAGGCCCAAAATTGAGACGAGAATTGCTGACAGGAGCAGAAGAAAAGTACTACGATAATTGAGCCAAACTGCTATTTGTTGCTTCCAAGTGTCCAAATTAATTTCTACAGTAGTTTAATCTTTGCTTCCCATAATACTCTCCCAAACGGCAAGTACCCGCACAGTGTGAATACTTCCTCTTAAGCACAGCTCCCCTTTCCCACAAAAGTAATTTGGTTTGTGTAAAATGCTGCTTGTGAAACAGCAAAAGGCCTTTTCTTCAGTCCCATGTATTGCACACAAAGCCCAGCCGTACTAACATACTGACATGACAGGCTGATGTGAAGTCTGTGCTGGTTTCGCATGGCCTGGTTTTTGAGACTGGGGGGGCCACAGAGGTGGCTTCCGTGAGAAGCTGCTGGAAGCTTCCACCATGTTTGGCAGAGCCAATTCCTGATGGCTCTGAAGATGGACGTGCTGCTGGCCAAGGCTGGGCCTCTTGGAGACGGTGGTAACACCTCTGTGAGAACAGACTTCAGCAGAAATCAAAACAAAAGTAGGCATGCAGTTTTAATTCCAGCCATAGCAGAGTAGCAGGTGAGAACACGTGAGGGAAACAACATGGCAACACAAAGGTCAGCGGAGAAGGAGGGGGAGCAGGTGCTCCAGGCACTGGAGCCTAGATTCCTCTGAAGCCCGTGGTGAAGACCATGGTGAGGCACCTGTGCCCCTGCAGCCTGCGGGGATCCACAGGGGATGCAGAGATCCACCCGCAGCCCGTGGGTCCACTGGGGATGCAGAGATCCACCTGCAGCCCATGTGAGAGGTGCCCACGCTAGAGTGGGTGGATGCCTGGAGAGGGCTGTGATCCTGTGGGAGTCCTGGTGGAGAGATGGGCCCTACTTCCAGGCTGGAGCAGCCTGTCCTTGGAGGACTGCACCCCATGGAAGAGTGATCCACATCGCAGCAGTTCTGGAAGGACTGTTTGGCCGTGGAGGGAGTTCACGGTGCAGCAGGCGCAGCAGGTCTGCTGCTCGTCAGAGTGGACCCACGCTGGAGAAGTTCATGGAGAACTGTCTCCTGTGGGAGGGACCCCACGGTCTCACAAGGGAACAACTTCTCTCCCTGAGCCAAGTGGAAGAAAACCTCGGGTGATGAACTGACCAAAACCCCCATGCCCTGTCTCCCTGCTTCCCCTGTCGGTGGGAAGGAGGGAGAGGTTGGGGGAAGAAAAGGTGTTTTCCAGGGCTTATTTTACTTCTCATTATCCTCCTCTAATTTTGTTAGTAGTAAATTCACTTTGTACCTCTAAGTTAAGCCTGTTTTGCCCTTGGAGTGTTTTCTCCCAGTCCTTATCTCAACTCATGAATCCTTTGTAAGTTTTTCCCTCCTCTGCCCAGCTGTGGCAGGGGAGGGCGAGTGAGCGGCTGTTGTGGGTGCCTGGCATCTGGCCAGTGTCAAATCACAACAGAGTCTAAAGCGCCTCTTCTTACCTTTGCAAAATATAAACACAGGAGGTGTTGCAGAATGGTACAGCCTTGTGAACTAACAACATAGCCCGTACTTTTTGCATCACCAACACATCAAGTGTAATGCCCTACACATAGCAAAGTTCAAACAAAACCCTCACCTCTCCCTCAACAGAAAACTCCATTTACCCAGGTTTAAGACCGCAGTGACTCATAAGAAAATAGAACCATATTACCAGGATGCCGTCTCATTCATCAAACAGCTGATTTCTAAAGGTGAAGCTACAAACAAGAACACGTAAAACCAAAAAATCTAGAACTACCAGTTCAGTGATTACTGTCATTGGCCTGGTTAGTAAATTCTTGCATTTTAGTAATTTTGTTTGTCTGAGTTTTGGGGCTTTTCTTGGTAAAAAAGACACTTTTAAAATTATTTATACTTTATAGAAAGAAAAAAAATACATTACCTGGTGTCCAGATTCTAACCTCCATGAAGATTCTCTTGTACTATATGCACCAGATAAACCGTTTCCAGTTCTAGATCCTAGAGGAGAGCTGGAAGCCTGAACAGATATCCTGCGAGGAATTCTTGAGGGTTTTGACTCCATTCTTTGTATCCTGTACAAGGACATACTGATCAATTTTTTTCATAGAAGCAGGGAACTCATGCAAAACAGGCACAGATCATTCTGGGTGTAACATAAATATGATTCACATATACGAATATTTACACAGTGCTTTGGTCTTACTGTGCATCAGCAAAATGGGGAAACAAGGTCTCATCCTAGTTTTTGTAACCTCTTCTTTACATCTCCTCCCATCCCTTATCAGAAAACTACAGTCCCTTTTATCATTTTGTTACGATATATTCTTGCAATTATAAATATAAGAGGTACTCCCTTAAGAACCACAGTACTCGTATTAATGCAAAATGAGTCAGGAATAGAGTACTCAGATTTCTTAAATTCACCTATTATGTTTTTGCTAATGAACTGCATCTCAACATTTGCAGAAATTATATCCAGACTTATTCCTCCGGGCTGAAATTTTGAAACTTCATCCTCCTGTGAAAAATCACATCTGCAGTCTATCTGCTTTCAACTTCTCCAAAGACAACTCCCGTGGAAGCTAACATATGCAAAGGAGCACAGGCTATCTCACAAGTGTATTTATAAATTTACTTTTCACTTGCTGAGTGTTTATCTGCCTTTTGCTATTTCTAAGCATTTCGAAAGAAATGCTGGTGCCTTTTCCACACAAGAAGTGTTCCTATACTCATCCCTGCCCTTGAAATGGTATTTGACTTAACGTTTACCTAAAACTCCAGACAGCTAGATTCTTCCTCCTCAGGATAGTACAGACAGAAGCAGACCACAAACGGTAGCTCTTAAATAAAAAAATTTAAGGGAATTGCAGTATCCTCAATGGTGCGATACAGGAAGAGTATCACAACACCTAACAACTCAAATAGATACCCGAGAATCGCACTCATACACGGTGATTTGCAGAAGTGGTACAGTCTATTTAACCACTTCTAATTCTGGCCTAAACTTCTGAGAATAGGAGTAAGCTATATTGATAAAAAAAAACCCTATCCATCAATAAAGCACATTTTTTCCCCAATTCAGCCATGCTCATCAGTATCACATTCTGCAAAAAGGTGCTCCATCAATCCTGACACGCCTCACGTCTGGCTGCAGTTTCAAGGTGATCCCACATATTCAGGACTTTTAATCTTTGCTCAAGTCATGCTGAATTAAATATTCTACCTGGTAAAAGCCAGTTAGTTTGTACAGAACTCCACTGACCAAACAGTTGGGACAGCTGAGGGTAGTTTCCTTAACCACTGTTGTCATGCATGTTCAGATGTTAGCTAGCTTTACAACAGCAGCCAAAACACAAAGCAGCCAAACTTCTTAATCTTGCAAGTAGGACTCTGAAGTATACTGAGTTTAAGCAACTGTTTACCTTTGTGTACAAAAGAGCTACTGGCTTGTATTATAGAGGACACCTGCTTCTAGACCACGCTTCCAACACTAGTAACCTATTCGTGTTTGCCAGAGCCGTCACCAGTTAAACAAGATCTGGTCAGGAATCTGAAATGCTCACTTGCCCAACTTTGCATTAATATACTGAAATAATTAATTAATTTAATTTCCCAGATCCCATTTAAAACCTTCGGTAAATATTCAGCAATTTATGCAATTCTCAGGTTGTAAACGCATCTGAATCAATAAGAACGTTCTAAGCACCAGTCCAGAGTTCAAAAAAACAGTTAATTGTGGAAGTTTAAAAGAAATTGAGGACAAGCCTAATTATCTAAACTACACCACTTCAAGTGGATCATTAGTTCAATAAAATATAACAACCGTATTTATTCCTAAACTGCGATGATAGTTAATTTAACCTTCAGCGTCATCTGCCATAATGTGCTCTACAAGTTTAGTAGTTGTATGAAGCTACAATGAGTGTAAAAAAGTAACTATCAAAATTGCAAACTGGGAAGCTAAAATAATATCACAATAATATAAACTAGAGTGTAGGCTGGATGGGATAGCCGTATGTCTTGATGAGATCTGATACTCAAAGCACTGTTTGTCTACGTTTTAGCCTGATATAAAATACAAGGAACAAACACACAGAATAATGGTTCCAATTCTGTACTTGACAAAGAGTGCCAGAATTATCTCCTTTATTATGGATCATTCTGCTTCTGAATCACTTTGTTTCAGATAGGTGTGGAATCAGACGAATTAAATAACACAGATAAAAGTCAGACATGGACATACACAGAAAATGCAAAGGTTCGAGAAGGGATGGAAGCTCCTACTAGTAGGAATTAAGGTTCACATGAATCAGTGGAGGCGACAGAAGTGTAAGACAACTTCAAAGACTAAATTAGAAATCATGTAATACTAATAAAATTGCTTATGCACCATCCACAGAACAGGAAAAAAAAAGAGCATTCACACAGAACAGGACAGGGTGGAAGACTGGACACCAGAGCCAACTACCTGCAGCAGCTCAAATGGAGTCTAAAATTAGCAAACTGCTTCTACAGTTACACATAAATAGGCACAAGACTAATTTTCTCCTTCACTGGTAGCCCCAAGACGACAATGTTATCCATCAGCCTAATCTTGTTAATTAGCACAGGTTGTGATTTCAACCCAAGTATGTCAGGATAATACTATCTATAGAATATTTTCTTTCTCCAAGTGAAGAAATCTTGCAGAAACTATACCCAAAAAAGGTGTTAAAACCAAGTTAAGGCAGCACAACAGAAAAGGCAAAATTTAATGTCTCAATTTAATGTGTGTTTATGTATACACACTATGATTAATTTTACATTTTTTCTGCAGTCTTTGCTTCAGTCAACAAACGAGAAGGATTTGCTATAAAAATCAATCAGAGTCATGTAAGAATAGGCATTTGACATCTGCCATGTCTGATGCAGTGGTGAAAAGATGCTGAATAAAAGGCCTTATGGTCTAGGCACAGAACTTCTGATCAAGGAAACTGGATTTTACCTTTACCTTTTAATCAAGATTCAGTGACATAAAGCATGTCATTAAGACGAATCATTTTTAAAAATCTGCTGCACAGGAGCTCTTCAATTTCTGGGCATCCATTATAAAATTTACTTGCAATCCAACTAGCAGAAATCATAGAATAGTTTGAGCTGGAAGGGATCTTTAAAGATCATCTAGTCCAACCACCCTGCAATGAGCAGGGACATCTTCAACAAGATCAGATGGCTCAGAGTCCCATCTCATCTGACCTTGCATGTTTCCAGGAACAGAGCATCTACCACCTCTCTGGGCAATCTGTGCCCATGCTTTACCATGCTCATCATAAAAAATGCCTTCCTTAAATTTACTCCTTGTCCTATCACAACAGGCTCTACTAAATGTCTGTCCCCACGTTTCTTATGAACCCTGAGCATCTACTGAAAGGCTGCAATGAGCTTTCCCCAGAGGCTTCTCTTCTCCAGGCCAAACAACCCCAATCGTCTCAGCCTCTCCTCATAGTCTTACCCAGATGGACAGAGACAGAGCTGAAGTCAATGGAGCCATGACGTTCATTTACTAGACAGACAAAACTAGATCTAGGCATTTCACCTCTGGTGATCAAGACTAGTAAGAAGTCTTTCGGGTTTTGGGGTTTTTTTTCCCCCCAGAGTTCTCTGAAAACCATTTTAAGCACTGTAACTTGAAAGCCTGAGACACAGTTGTCTTCATAGGTGGCTTGAATACAAACAAAACACATACAAGGCCTATGCTGATCATAGTAACACAACGAGGTGATAATAAATAAGGTGAGCATGCTAAGCCATCACAGAGCACAGGACAAAGCCACACAATGGTCTCACGCTAAAAAATCAACCACATTATTAAAGCCACAATAATACTTGTCCGCAAGAGGAATACTGTGCTTGTATACAGTATTTCAGAATGAGAATGGTTCCCTTTTACAGTATCAGCATCTTAATGGTTTTCCTGAAGAAAGACACTCAAAACCTCAAGCATTTCATTTTCACACACAGGAATTCAACAAACCCCAAGTGGTAATTAACCTGCTGTAGTGAGTTCTATAATGACGAAGTAGACACCTCAATTTACATAGAAGATAGTGCGACCAAAAAATACTTAAATTACTTCTCTGAGGAAATAATAACAATAATCATAGTAACAGAAATTGGGTTGTAGTCTGAAGTGATTAGAAAGCCTGTTGTTGCCAGAAAAAAAAGGAACACCTTACTCAAATATCACACCTGATGTGTCCTTCATTGAGAACCCTCAACACAACAACCTGGGAAAACAAATTTCTGGCTTCTCCATTATTTTGACACTACTCACGCTCATATCCAACAATAGAGAAATGAGAACATGTACAGCAGGATAAGCAGCACTTTTCTTATCAAAGCAACGTATTTAATCACCTTATGCCATGCTACACTACTTAGCAATCAAAACCTCATGAAAAAAATCTGGAAAAAACCCTAGAGACTCTTGATATTAGGGATACATGCTATGCCTCTCAAGACTTGGTCAGAAACCAAGTTCTGAAATAAAACTTTAAAGTCATACCTGAGGAACAGATGACCAACTTGAAACAGGAGGTGGAGCTGCACAGCCTATTTTGAGCACACAGATCAAATGTTCTGCCTTTCTTGACCTGTCATCCCTCCGACAGCATTATAAAAGATGAACTATACTTAACATAGCCATGGATAGAGGTAACAAAGTCATAAAGGATCCAAGAGGTCTTTGCGGGAAAGCAATGCAATCTCAAAAGATAACATTGTTACTAACATTAATTGTCTATTCTTACAGCCCTTCACAAAAAGGGATTCACAAAACACAGCAAATATTTCTCTTCTGCTTTGACTCTCTCTATTGATAAAAGAGGAGCAATTTCAGGTAGTCGTGTCTACAAGTAAGTAAAGCCTTTGCCAGCTTCCCTGATTTCTATCAGTTTTAAGCAATCTTGTATCCTCCATCAGAGGGAAGCATAAGCTTCACTGTCTGCTCCTAAATTCAAGTCTTCTAGCTTAGAACTATGCACTGACACTTCTACCTAAGACTCGAGCTCTCATGTCTACATGTTTTTGTGTGGTTTAACATAAAACTATTCATAAGACTTCCTCCCGAGCAACTTGTGCTCGCCTGTGTTCCTCGGGGCTTACTCACAATCCCGTCTTTACGACAAACAAGACGGAGCTCACGAGTCTTTCTCTCAGACTGCAATTCTTCGTTACGGGTATTTTCTCAACCTTCAATGTAGTGAAATTGACAAATAACTCAGGAGCCTCTCAGGAGTCCAATGAAGAGCAAGAATATTTACAAATGTCGATGGCTGCCCCCGCTGCAGAGGCTGGTGCCCTAAGGCTGGGCTGTTCCCGCAGACCGCGGATGCTCCGCAGAGCCGCCGAGGGCACCGCACCTTCCCCGCCAGGCGCCGGGGAGCGGCCCGCACGGCTCGGGCCCGGCCTGAGCCCGCGGCCGCACCCGATCCCGCTGCCCAGGCAGCATCCGGCCCCAACCGCCGGGCAGAGGCCGCGAGGGGGTCGGAGAGGAACGGGGGCACCAGGTGTCACACGGCCTCGCTCCGAGAGCGGGCGCGGAGCCCAGCGGCCGCTGGGGGCGACGGCGGAGAGAAGGAAGGGTGGGCCGGTCCCAGCAATGCACAAAATGGTTCCTCCGG
>VZTF01009818.1:418522-446851 GCA_013397755.1 Cnemophilus loriae | reverse complement strand
GGCCGGGCCGCCCGCTCGCACTTTCTCCCGCACCACAATGGCGGCGGCGCGAGACGCCCCAGCTGCCAGGTGTGGCCACTCCCAGCTCTCGCGAGAGCTGCGGCCGCGCGGGCCAGCCCCGCGGAAGGGGCGCGGCGGGAGCGGGGCCCTGAGTGGAACCTGAGGGCTGTGGGTGGGCTGGGCTGCAGCACCCGCGGAGCGCGGGCGGGAGCCGAAAAACCCTGCTGGGAGTGACAGATTCCTTTTTTTGTGCGCGGAGTAGGATCCTCAGAGACATCGGAATAGACTTCCACGTTCAGCCTGAAAACTGGAACACGGTCTTTGAGTTTTCTGTCTGTGTCACTTCCTCTTCTTTGCCTGAACCCTGTAAATGAACTCCCCTGTGTCTCGTGACCGGGTACAAGCAGGCTGTCCCTGAAGGACACGGCGGGATGGGGATGTTGGACACAGCCCCCTCAACGGCAAAACAACAGAATTGCCATTCATTTTAATTGTATTGAGGCGTCAGTTTCGCCCTCTTGAAAGTAACAGACATTATTGCATGATGTAGGAAATCAGGAGATAATCTTCCCAAATTCTTAAAATGCCAAGTTTTCGCATAATCAGAGAGATTTTAGATTAGCAATCCTAAACAAATGATGATTTCCAGTGTCCCTACCCACTACAGAACACGGCAGAGACTTCACACTGTGTTTCTGAGCCAGGCCCTGAAGAAGAAAGGTTATGTTATTGCTGAGGAGTCTAGACTTCTATCACAGCAGTCATGAGCCTCAGTATTTTACTGATCCAACATCCATCTGTCATCAGTCTACAGCAGGGCTTTCCTGAATCCCAGTATCACAGTGAGTGCCATGGATCACACTTTGCAAGTCAGATAAAGGGGTGTGCAACAGTAGCAGGCTGGCTATTCTTTAAGGGAGGAAAAAAGGGAAAAAAAAGAAAAACAAACAAAAAAAATTAAAAAGGGAAGAAAACACAACCAGCCACCCTGGCATGGGGCTACAACACATACAAATTCAATGTGTCCATGCCTAATAGGTCTGACAGATCTGGGACACGCATAAGATCAGCCAGGCTGGTTAGAAACTAGCCAGGTGGCACTTAAATTGTAGATAGTCCTATTGCTATGTTTAGCAATACGCTTGATTCTGTTTCTATTCATGCTTTTAAATATGTTTGGATTGTGTTGCATTTTATTCACTTACTCCCACAGAGAAATAGTGGACGAAGTACTATTTAACTGGAGACAAAAGATGAAGAGCTGGGAAGAGCTGTAAACAGAGAGAGGAACAATTGAACAAAAACTGATAGGGAGAGAAAGGCCGTTGGTTTTTTTTTTTGCTGATGGGCATGTTGCCTTTTCACCATCGTGCCAAGAGCAATGCTTATTGGACTTGGGAAAATCTTGTCTATAGCACACAGAAGCAGGCCTGCTGCCCCAGACAATACCATTTATTTGGCACAACTGTCTCTGGGGAAAGAGGACAGCTAGAATGGATTCATGAATGATTCCAGCAGTAGCAGCTGCTCTTTTTCCTGGCTAGCAAACAAGAGCACTTATAGAAAGAGTTAGATCTACAATAAACTCAATCCTTAAAGGAGTCATTCTGTGTTTTAGTCATCATCATTTAGCACAAATCAAGTGTTATTCACAGATCTAGTGAAATACCTGTGTAAATGTGGAGGATGCAGCATACGGCCTTCCCTGCAGCCAGGATACATCACAGCCACCACTAATCAAGGGCATTATGCTTGTCTTTTTAAAAGCAAGTTCGAAGGTAAGTGGGAAAAACCCTATCCAATACAAAACTTAAGGGGTCTTCAACTCAGTCTTGATATCATCAGAAGAGGATTTACTGGGAGTGCTAAGATGTTATACCATGCACTACATTAGCCCTGTCCTATGAAATGCACAAATTTTATTACTTGAGGGTTGATGCAATAACCTTTTATTAAGAATCTGTGAGCTCTATGAGCCATTTATTGGCTCATAGAAAAAAGAAATTGGACTATCACCTGAGTTCATGAGCTTGCTTTTTGTTTGTTTTAATCTGCATAATGGATCAAAGATCTACCCTGTAACAACTAGTTTAATTACAAATATACAAAATCAGGAAAGGTTAAGACATAGCGTTCAATACCACCACATTGCACAAAGACTTCTCTACATTCTGAATCATTGCTAAAACGGCACCATCTAACAAACCTGGATATGATTTGGGTTTCGTCTCAAGGAAAATATCTGATGTTGGATGTTAGTGGCTGAAGTCACAAATACTGTGTAACAGTGTGCTCGTAAATGGCAAAGCAGTAGGTTTGGAGTACATCTGCTTTATCATGTTCTTTAACCATATCAATGATATGGAAACAGGCAGATTTAAATCACATAATTATTAACAGAGTTACTATGCTTAACTGTCCATTTCTTACACCCCTTCACAAAAAGAGATTCACAAAAGCTGTTTTTTCACAAATGGCTGAACTTTTTGTAGCGTCTGTCCTTAACTTAAGTAGGTCATAGTCTGAAATTTTAAGATTATCAGAAATTGGTGTTGTCTAGTTGATTAGTTTTTACTTATCCCTATTAGTAAGTCGTTCTTCAGTAAAATTCACTTTTAATAACCATCTGGAGATAGACAGTTTACAAAGACTTTATTTTAAATTTCTGACCAAACTGCAAGAATCTTACTAGAGAGCACATTTTTTTAAATGCAATTTAGACTGCATCTTGAATATTCATTTGTTATGAAGGATTTCAGGCCATATTCTAAGAATCTTAACCATCTTCTTTCAGAGAGAAAAGGCAGCATAAAGGTCCCAAATCTAGAAAATGGTTTTTGAAATGGCATGTTATCATGCAGATGATCCCAAATATTACAGTAACCATTCGCGTTTCTGAAACTGGACAGACGCAGGAAGAAGACCTCCATGGATAGCAGCCATTGTGTCCTAGAAAAAGGCAAATGCATCCTTGAGACAAAAGTCCATTTATTCAATATTCACTATGAAATACAGTTTTTGAAATACACGACCTGCTGTGGGTGTGTGGCTTAGACAGCAGAAAAGGCATAGGTTGAAGAACTTGAAGACAAAGACAAAAACCAAAGCAATCTCAAATCATCCTTCTAACGTTTTTTTCTGCACTGAAATGTTACTTTAGGTTACACGTGGACTTGTCCTTTTTACTGTGTCAGCTAGAACAAGTACTAAGGAGATAGTCCCTATGGTTGACATTAGACACATTCCTGGGGCTGTCTTTAATTAATGTAACCCTTGCTTTTTCTTCTTTCCGCTATACATTACCAGCAGGCTGTTGTGTTGGGCACTGAACAAGCTCCCCAGAGCAGTTGTCACAGCCCCAAGGCTGCCAGAGCTCCAGGAGCGTTTGGACAACGCTCTCAGGCAGATGGTGGGATTGTTGGGGTGTCTGTGCAGGGCCAAGAGTTGGACTCGATGATCCTGGTGGGTCCCTTCCAACTCAGGAGATGCAGTGATTCCATGTGCACTAGAGCAACTGAGCATGACACTAAATGTTTTAGAGGTTCCCTGGTTTCCAGCCTGCCAGGCAGGGTTGTGGGGTTGCTCCTGGTTGACTTGTGAAACAGTAGGTCTGCACCATATAGGTTTTATAGAGGAGGGAAAACTGGGATGTGAAGAAAAGCACAGTTCCTGTTCAGCTCTCTATGGTAAACATTACACAGGAAAGATTTCTGAAAGTGGACAGTGAAATAGAAAGTTGTCCTCAGAAAATAAATCCAAATCACAGTTCATAGCTTAAACAAATCTTGTCAGTGTGGTGTCTGTAAAAGGCTCATTGTCTCTATCCAAACTGTAAGACAAACAGCAGTGATATAAAAAAAAAAGAGAAAAACCCAACATTGCAGAGACAAGAGAAGTTAGAACAGATTAAGCCCTGAAGAAACTACTATAATACTGACAGTGAGAAACACGGCATAACTCATCAAAAAAAAATATGTTGGCTTTACAGTGCAGGCACTTCGAACATAGTATTTTTTTAAGGCAAGGTTAAAATAACCACTTTTAAATTTTTTGATACAGAAAATTAACTTAAAACCTAATTTTGATATGGGAAGCTTTGAAACTAAAAGACTTTTTAACTTTATCAAAATCAAACTGAAATAATTTCAGCCCATGTGGATCCCAGTTTTATGAGATAAAACACTGTGGTGCACATCCGTCTTAAAAAGGTTTCCCTCTTGTTGTTTGACCTTATAAATCTATACTTCCTTTTCCATATCCAGCCAAAATCATTGTTCAGTGTTCCTGAGAATTATTTTTTTAAGCATAAATATATTTACTTTATTCTGTTACTGACTTATTTTAATCAAGAAGCTTCTATGTGCCTTCTGAATTACACCTATTCTTGCTTTCAAGCAGTGTAAAGTGGAAGGCAATTAAACCACAGTAACAGATTAATTTTGTAAATATTACTATACCTCGGGTAGCTGGACCAAGTGTACCTGTATCTTCTTTTGAAATTTTAGGTTTTGGCTAAACTTATATTTTGTAAACTAAAAGAATGTGTCTTAAAAATTACAGAAATCATTAGAATTGTTAAAAATTATTCAGTTATGTTTTATAAAGGTGATGAGTTATTTTTTATTTTTCTCTATTTACTATTTCTGGAATTCTAATATTATAGCAAGTGTCAATGTTTTAAAAGATCTGCCTTTACTTCTTTTCTTCTTCTCATGTTCCAAGTCAGGAAGAAGGCTAAAGCTCTATGAGGCACAAAATTGTACTTCTAGTACTGTTGTATTCACCAGGGAGCTCTTATTGCTCATTTTAATTAAACACTGATTAATATGCTTCTGTTGGTTTGTTTTCTCAGAATACCTATATTCTCTTTCATTCATTTCTGTGGAATAACCAGTCTTCTAAATAGAAACACATAAAGTTAAAACAAAAAAATTACTTAGAACTTCAGCAGACATCTGAAGCAACTACCTTTTCCCTTTCCAATAGCTTTTATGTTTAAAAAGAAAAATCTAAATATTTGTATACCTTGTGAACAAATATCTTAATAAATAGGAAGAATTCTTCACCTTAAATCATATATGTCGATTGTTTCTCATTTTTGCAATAGAAAAAGCTAATAGTGAGAAGTCACAACACATTTTAGAGATAAGAGAGTGTTTAGACATCAGTATTTTCTTTCATCTTCCTATCCAGGATAATGTCTTCAACCTAAGCTAGAGCAGTGGAAATTAGTCCACTGGAGATGAAAATGTCTTTGTTTATTGTCCTTTAGCAAGAAATTTTAGCTACTAAAAACTTGGATAGCCTTAAACTATCTTTCTATATACCTATTATAAGAATCTAATGGTTGCACAAAACCAGCACACAACTGTGTGTACGCATGTATAGATATACGCTTAAACATATGGGATTAAAAAAGTTTTTGAACAAGAATAATAGCA
Source organism: Cnemophilus loriae (assembly GCA_013397755.1). NCBI lineage: Eukaryota > Metazoa > Chordata > Aves > Passeriformes > Corvidae > Cnemophilus > Cnemophilus loriae. Next base: position 441,410 of record VZTF01009818.1, on the reverse strand, counting down.
GTGTAAGATTTTACTGAAATCTATCTGAGCTCTGCTACCGAGGATAGTATGTAAGTAGGGTGGGGAATGCAATACGTTTTACTTCCGTGTTGATGAGAATGGACTGGAATCCAGATGCAACGTAATTATTGTTATTGTCACATGGTGACTAATTCAGTGTTAAAGCAAAGAAGGAAGTGGGAGGAGCAAAACATCAGGAATTATTAGTTACATGTACATACAACAAGGAGTTCATTCTGCTTTTCCTGTAGTTGAAAGACAGGAAGTGGAGTCATCTCAAAAGAACTACTTGCATTTATTTATTTATTTACCTTAATTTTTATTATGTCAAACACTTTTACGGGTAGGAACAAAGGACTGTGATTAAAACATAAGTAAAACCAGAAAGCATTTGCAACTGTTAGTGAAACTATACCTGTCTCTTGTTCTCGCTTTATGAGTGAATAGATTAATATCCTTTTCTTAAGGTTCAACTAGGAAAAAATGAAAATGAGCATCTGCATTTTGCTGTGCACTTAGTACGACCAGAGTAAACCTCTTCCTCTTGTGCCTTACACAAATGAGAAAATAAATATCAAGTAGGTTTGACTTAATAAATAATGTGTAGTATTAGGAATATAGACCTTGTTTCTACTGTTATATGTACTACAAGTGTATTTCACCTGTGGAAAAGCTGCTCAACTCCCCGTCTGCCTGATTTTTTTTTTTTATGCTTTACAGTGAAGATGTGGTAGATACAGTGGTGCATTTAAGAAAATATATAATCATTCATTTAAAACAAAAGAGTGTGTACGTAAATATAACGAAGACCTAGTTAGAGTTTACCTGAGAAGTAATTTACACGAAAAAGGCCTTATATGCTCCACTGTGCCCATTTTAAACCAGCTTAAGATAAAGAAATTGAAGGAGAAAAGAGAAGGATTTTGTTTTGACCAAGGATATGGAACCACCAGTCGGCAGAGATGGGAAAGGAGAATGAAGTAGATGAGGTCACACTTCTGCATTTGGCATAAGGTATTCTTGGAGGTTTTTATCAGGGAGGCTCACGTGGGGCTGAGACAGCATATCTTCGGCTTTGCCTCACACAGGGAGGACTGGAAATAACAAGAAGACAACATAGCCAATGCCGGAAACAGCTCAAGTGAAAATGCTCTTCGATTTCATGGGATATTAAACAACAGAGGCATTTTTGTCACTTTAACTTTTTTTACTGATGTGATGATAGGTGCTGTCAGTGTTACACAGACTGTGATACTGGACACGCGCAGAGTTTGTAGGAATAACTGCAGCCCATGGGAAGGACCTATGCTGCAGCAGTTTGTGAAGGACTGTACCCTGTGGGAGGGATCCCATGCTGGAGAAGGGAAACAGCATGAAGAGAAAGGTGTGGTAGAGAAGTGCATGCTGGTGTTCACTGAGATAATTTTCTTCCTAGTAGCTTGTATAGTCCTATGTTTTGGATTTGTGATGAAAACAGTGTTGATAACAGGAATGCTTTATTGCTGCATAGTGCAATCCCCATTTCCCATCCCCACTGCGCTGCTCATGGGAGAGGAGGTAAAAGAGTCAGAACAAAGCAGTAAAGTTGAGCCTGGGAAAAAGTGGAAGGGGAGGGAGATTGATTTTCATTTTGGCTTTGCTGCTCACCATCCTGCTCGATTTTAAATTGGTGATAAATTAAATTAAGCTTCCCTCAGTCAGTTCTGTTTTGCCCCGATGGTAATTAATAAGTGATCTCTCTGTCTTTATCTCAAGCCACATAATTTTTCGTCTTATTTTCTCCCATGAGCTCTTGAAGAGGTGGAGTGGGAGAAGGGCTTAGTGGGCATCTGGCTGGCAGCCAGCCAAGGTTAACCCACCACATAGACCCTGTTGGAAACAAGATAGTGTCTTGGATGCTCATTTTCTGATCTTATATAGGCAGACTTGTTTGTTTATTCACATTCCTTGAACGTTCCATAAGTAGGAAATGTCAAACTAAATCTCTGTCAGCTACTGACTTGTTCCTTTCTCGCAGTGGTGAGTTTGATAGCTCTACTGGGAAGATGGCTCTGCTTTATTACTGCTATGCACATACCCCTAAATAAATCTGAATCTTCCTGCCTGGAAGGACTGAACCTGAAATCCGAATCTATGGTTAATGACATATGGCTTTCTCATTTAAGACAAGCTTGTGTGAAATTTGGCAAGTCTGAAACAAACCAAGGGAACCAAGAACGGCTTTGTCTTCCACAGCTTCAAATAGTTTATTTCTGGTTTGGTTTTTTCCCTCCTTCTCTTCATTTTAAATATCACATACAATATAAAAGGCTTTCTTTTAGATGCTTTGTACAATTTTTGACTTCTGTAAATAATAAATTGGTTTTATCCAAACTGTACAACTTGAATAACAAATACGTAACATCACATTCATAAGATAGAATAAGAAAACTTAGGTCTTACATTTTAAATCAGATTCTTAGTATAGTTAAGTAGCACTTCTTAACCTTTTCATTTTTAGAGCTTGAGACTTCTAACAAATCTATTGCTTCCAAAAGTAGCCAAAGGAGATTTGGCCACAAGCTGTCGAAACAAGAAATTATCACAGCTAGAAGTATCTGCTTTCTTTGTATGTGTTTGCTGAGTAGATGGGAACTAAAACGTTAGTGAAACAACCGCATTTTTCAAACCACTATTCAAGTTATTATTAACATAAAAACCTTTAGTGTTTTGACTGATGAGTTAGCTGTGTTTGGCAGAAAGTCATAGAAGGAAAATGCATGGCAGACTATTAGCATGTTCACTTCTCATTAAAGATGTAAAGAATAAAAAAATTCTATAAATACAACCAGTAACATTTTACTTCTAAAACAATGAAATGTGGGAGAAAAGGCTTTTACAATGAAAGCCGCTCGGAATAGCAGCTGGTAGAGCCTATTTAGAAGACTTTTGTGTGAATCCTATGCTGAACAAGATGTGGAATTTAAGCTGTTGTTAAATGCAGGTAAAGGTCAGAGATCATGATCTCCAGAGACAATTGTTTGCAGTATTTCCAACTTCTTTTATGTACAGGAGGCATGTGTAATGCAAGAAAATAGACAAATCACTGCAAAATAAGGTTTTCTTGGCAACAGAGAAGAATTTATGGCTCCTAACAAAGACCAGCATACAAATGGGTTTGAAATTCAGACACAGACAACTGTTGGAAAGGAACTGAAGATTAGCATTTGTCTTGCATCAGCTGGCTGGTACGTAAAGGACATAATGTCATTTTTTTCTAGAAGTTGCCCCTTTGTCACTGGAGTACTTTCATATGAGTTCACACTTAGAACCTGTAAATTTAATTTTTAGTTATAAGCATTTACATAACCTGTAGTTCATATACCTTAACATGGCATGTCATGTCCTGTGACGCTTTGCGGTACGGAGTATCCCTTTGGCCAGTTCAGATCCGCTGTCCTGGACGTGCTTCTCCCCAGCTTCTTGTGCACCTCCTTGCTGACAGAGCATGGGAAATGGAAAAGTCCTTGACTTAGGATGAGCACTGCTGGGCAACAACCAAAAGCATCGCAACATCAACATTATTCTCATACTGAATCCAAAGGACAGCACTCACTGAACCAGCTACTGAGAAGAAAATGAACTCTGTCCAGGTTAAACCAGGACACCTGTGCAGACACTGACATCTCTTCAGATTCTAGTGAAAACTTCTACTGCATCTAGTATCTGCTAGTGGTGTGATTACTGATATCTTGGAAGTGGTTCTGCAGACTTCACTCAAGTAAATAAGCTTTGTATATGTAACTGACTAACATTAAACTTATACCTACAAATATTACTGACACCCTCTATAAGACAGCCTGTGACATTCTTTCTTAGATCTCCAGACTGATTATCAAGCAACAGGCCTGATATGCTATGGGGCTTATGGATCTTCTCACAAACCATAATAGTTAGCATACTCATAAATCTTTGTAATACAAGGTGTAAAAAGAAGCAAAAAATAAAACTGATATGAAGATACTGGCTGCACCAGCACTGTCTTCCCAAGTTTGCAATAGGAACTTGGGCTTGGACACCACTAACACATATTAAAATGTATGTTTTATAATTTATTGAAAACATACAGTTTTCTCTGGAAACAATTTCTGTTTTCACTGGTTTAGAAATGTATCTTTGTTTTTACTCGCTGATTACCTTGAGATGTGCCACTCTTCTGGACTAACTATAGTAATTTTTTTATTTTGCAAATACTGAGAAGCCTACAGTCAGGTTGCTTGTATAAAGTATACTGCATTTCTTGTTTCCAGTGAGACCCATGCAAAACTAGAAAGCAATTTAATTTCCTTTACTGAAGTGTACATAGTCCCAATGCTTTTGTATAAATGCACCAAATCTTAGTTCTTATTAATAGCCATCTAATTTACTTATGAAAAACAAAAAGAATGGATGAACATTTTAAAACAAGGATATTGTACTCAGCCAAAAGGTTTCAAATGGATGGACTAGTTCAGTTGGAAGAAACCTACACCAATCATCTAGTACAGCTGCCTGACTTCTCAAGGGCTGACCAAAAGTCGAAGCTTGTTATTAAGGTCATTGCTGAAATGTCTCTTCAATACTTACGACATCAACTCCCTCTCCGGGAGACTCTCCCTCGCCAGCATTTGACCATCCTCCTGGTAAAGAAATCTTCCCTCATGTCTAATCTGAACCTCTCCTGGTGCAGCTTCGAGCCATTCCCACACGTACTGTCCCTGGATCCCAGCGAGAACAGTGCAGCACCTGCCTCTCCATGTCCACTGCTCAGGAATTGGTAAAAAGCCCAGAGGTCGCCCCTCAGCTGCCTTCTCTCCTAACCAGACAGGCGCAGAGCCCTCAGCTGCTCCTCCCATGACGTGCCTTCCAGCCCCTCACCAGCTTGGCTGCCTCCTCCAGCGGCATCTGAGGACCTTCATGTCATTCTCCAGCGCTGGAGCCCAGTACTGCACATGGGGCTCACGGTGAGGCCGCACCGATGCTGAGCTCAGTGGGACCATCTCCTTTCATGATCATCTGGCTCCTGCTGAGCTGCTACCAACCAGCACCCCTGGGTTGGGAATTGAAAGTGTAACAGCCACTGATGCTCCAGTACAAGAAGTAAACGAAGAATACAAATGCAAATACTCAGTCGGAAACTCAGGAAACAGATCATTTAGGCTAAACACAGGACTGCCAGATCATTCTTAAATGATTGGATCTGTAAGAGGAGTTTGCTACGCAATACAAGAACTGCATCTCTTTGTGGTCAACTGACCCTTGCCTAGGAGAGGCAAAAATCAAGTTCATTCTCCTTGTAGGAAAACTCTCCTTATCTTTTATGAAATGTCCTTACATTACACTATTGGCTAGGCTGTGTATATGAGAAAATAAGGAGGGTGGGTCCTGTCACTGCAAGCTGTTATGTAGAAAAGGGTTAAAAATAATTCAGTATTAATGAAACCAGGAAATAAGATTATTTCTTTTAAAACATTATTGCTTTTACTTCTAATAATCAGATATATTCACACACGAAAAATTTGTTTTCACAGAAAGAAATTATTCTTCTGGATGAAAGATAACTTTTACATACACATTTTCACATCCAAGACATGATTTAAAAATTAAGGATCCATTTGGAATGTTAATGAGAATAAACGAGGGCCTCATCCAAAATCCAGATAGAAAAATTGTTTGAAATCACACTTTTCTTTTGCTGATCTATTGTATTTCTTCCCTAAGACTTATAGTTTTACTTTGAACATATTTCTCCTGCCTTATTGATGCTTCCTACGTGATCCATCATGTTTTAGCCAATGCCTTCATGATACTTTCTTTCATCTTATCTCTAGAATGAAGCACACATAAACTATAATGACCCATTGGATATTTTTGAGATAACTGCTGCTCTAATATAGAAGGAAAATCAAAGATGGTCTTAAACCCCAATATCAGGCAAAGTAGTGAGGAAGCAACACAGGAGACAATGAGAGCATATTTCTCCATTGGATGGACAGTGGTCTTAGCAAAAGGCCATCATGTATTTAAAGGCCGAATCCAAATCCTTATGTACAGGAGACCAATGTAAAGATCGTTAAGACGCAAGTGCATAAAGGCTCGATGATCCTTGCGGGTCGCATCCAGCTCAGAATATTCTGTGATTCTGTGATTCAGTGCAGGACTCAGGTTACGCTCGGAGGCAAATCGCGGCTGTACCTCGGCAATCCACCCGGTGGCGCCAGCCACCCCCCAGGGCCCAGGCCCGCATGTCGCAGTTAAAAAATATTTCAACTCTTCAGGATGAAAATTGCTAAATATCTGTAAAATATCTACTGCTTTAATAGAAATACTGAAAGGCCTGGTTAAATAAAGTGCATTTAGCCTTTACCTGAATTTTCAAGCCTAAAAATAAGAAGAATTTAGCCAGAACCAAATACAGAGCCAACTCCAGAACTCAATGGAAATGGTGAGTTTCAGTACGGCAGGTGGGGCTGGAAACAATCCTGTGGGGGTGGCATTTATCAGTTAACCACTGAAACTATACACCGCCAAGATGTCATGTACAAAAACTAAAGAAAGCAATAGTATGCTAATGAAACAGAAAAAAAAGGCTTTCACAATATTTTATTTTCTTTAAAATACTCATATGTTGGTAGAAATAGGTTTCCAAAACATACTCCAGGCTCAATTCCTCTACTGTGTAATCATGTAACATCACGTGAGTTTTCTTCCCTTCTTCTATGTCAGTACCCATTTTCCTCACTGGTGCAGCTGAGTTTCTTTTCCCTTTGTTGTAACTCTTTATTAGCACCAGTTGGCACAGTAACACTGACTGGTGAAAATCAGAATCAGAAACCTTGGGCTGCAGTAACAACTGATTGTGATCTATCCCACGACACAATTTCTTCATTCTCTTGTGAGGAAAACTGTTCACATGAGTAGATCTTGCTCTGGAAAACTACGCATTGAAGCAAATTTATAACTGAATTGTTATTGATTAACTGATTCCCAGTGATGTTCAGAGAGGAGAAAGACCACACTGCAAGACAAACTATATCACCCCAATCCTAATACTCTGAAACTGCTTTTAAATACCCTTTGAGAAATTGCTTTGTTGCAAACCATTATGGTGCTATATTATGTAATTTGTGCATAATTTTTGGTAGTTATATGAGAAGGACAAGGTCACTTACTACATCACTGAAACAGCTGAGTGTATATACTAGGGATAAGTTAAGCTCTTTAATTTTTGAAAATATCCATTGCATACGCATCTTCTAATAAATTTACTACTTTTCTTTGTATCCCTTGCTAATAAGGCTTGCATCCATGTAAATGCATGCAAAACCACCAGATTCGGCATGTTTACATATCATTATCAATGTTAAAGATTCTTTTCATAAAATATTAGAGACTTTCTATTCATTTACCATCATAAAGGTTGATGTCACTTTATGCCTTCTGAGTCTCAATTAATTAAGAATTGGTCAGTTTTGAAATCAGTCATGGATTCTCTAACTGTCTCCTGCTTCTTCTTCAAGATCATCTGTCTTCTAATCTCAGACTATAGCAAGAATTTAGCATATTGCTGAACAAGTAATACTGTCTGGAATTTAAATAATGTAGATTCAGTAAGAAAAATATTAACATTTGAGGAAAAGTGGATTGAATTATGGATTATTGCTTATCTGCGAAGTTAAAACCCTGGATTTTGACTCTAGCTCTGGAGAACAAAATAAAGGTCTCACAAAAAGAAAGCTTGTATCTTACATTTTTTATAACATAACTCAGCTTACTTCTATTTATTGTGCAGTATTAAAATATTGTTATGCTAACATATTTAGATTCCTGTGATTACACTTCGCACAATTAAATTTGGAATGTGTTTTGGAAGGTGTCATACATATAGCCTCTGCATTATTGTCACTTCATAAGATAAAAAACAAATATAGTAAGAAATACTCGTAATTTCTCATGATTTAAGGCACATTCATGGAATTAGTTAAATAACTTAGTATCTTAGCTATCAAAACTATAGGTTCTTTTGTTTGCCTTAGTAAATAAGCATGACTGCCAGCTTCATGAAGAAATAATGCAGAGAAAAGCAAACACATAATTTTAGTTTCATCACCAAGCTCTATGAATTGCAAGTGAGAGGTGAAAACAAATACAGTGTACTCCTTTAAAATCATCAGTCTGCATTCTTCATTGCCAGTTCTAACATAACCAGTTAAAGGTAATGTTTATTTTATGATAGAGTCATTCAAACAATTATCCAAACAAATATATGCAATTAACATTTATTATGTTCTGAATCCAAACAGTGACAAGGAAGGAAGGAAGGAAGGAAGGGAGGAAGGCCACAGATGGCCAGATTAGAACTGAGTCTGCATATTACATCTTCTCAGAATTTCTGTCAGAGCTCATTTACACAACAGTTCTAGACTTTTAAAAGCCCGGCACCATCTGAAGATTCACACAGGATTTTTAAAGTCTGGATAAAATTGATGTTCAAAGCTCACTGGTGCCTATTTAACTGGCATAATATTAAGTGCTTTATAAGGATCCAAATTGCTCGGTCTGGCCTCAGACTAAAATGAAGGTTAAATTATGCCTCTCCAAAGATTTGTTTACTAATAAGTTGGGTGCTTTTTGCAGTGACTTTTCATCAGATGGGTAGTTATTATCCAGGCCTGAGATATTGGTGACATTGGTGGGACTTTCTGTGCTCACCTTCACTCACATGCTAAAACATGGCAGTATTGTTGATACAGCATTTGGAAAAAAGTCCTGCACTGTGAGCTAAGTCCATTGTCTGTAGAAAAAATGACATTATGACAAAGGAAAAAAATAACCACTAATAACATAATTCACTTAATCACTGTCTGCTTATTCCATCCAACTTCCGTTGCACATCTCTTTTTGAAGTTAGTGAAATTGTTTTCTGTGTTCTTTGCTTCCTCTACGTTGTATATACATACTGATTGATTTGGGAGTCCTCCAAATATGAAGTAGGGTAGCTTGTTTAACACTATACTAGACCAACTATTTATTTTACTTTTTCCCTACTTTTGCCAAATAAATGCTTCTTTCCACTGGTACTTTATAATGAGGAAAAGGAGTATCCTGTTAGATCCAACAAATCAAGACTCAGGAGAAACCATCAGAATTGTCAAAGTAAAAAGAATAAACATGAGAAACTTGTGTCTTTATCACATGGAAACAAAGCTAATGGAAGAAAGCATAGGAATAATGCAAAAAATTGGAAAAAAAGAGTCTCGTTATTTTGAGGAAATTGCCTCCATTTTGTACTAAAAATATTGTATTAAAAATGATGTCTATCTCAGCATCTTATCCCATGATCTGCAATAAAAAAATAGCAATATATCCACAGTCTTGGAGGAGTGTGCAGTTGTCTGCATGCATCCATAAAGGACCCAGCAAAGCAGATAGTACCATGCTGCTGGGAAACATGCAAATGCCAGGAGTCAGCAGCCCATCTTCTTACCAATTACCTACTTAAACTGAAACCTGTCTGAAACTATTTACCGTGCGTGGCAATTGTTTCCTTTGTCTAGATGTCTGCTAAAAGAGTTTTACTCCTGAGTCTTGTATAAAGTCAATTTACCTGCTTAGTTTTAAGTAGTAAGCCAGTCTGTTAGTTTGAGTGCACTGCGTTAAAGTACACCTTGACAAGCTTCTGCTTGTGCCAAGGAAATTAACTTCAAGTGAAGATCAGAGTAAATCTTTAAAAAATTATTTGAAACAAATTCTGGTAAGATATTTCTTTTCGTAGCCTTAAGTAATTTCTCCCCCCACAACATGCCTCTGTTTATATTGGGAATGATCTTTTGCAGATATCAGAAACTCACGGCTCTCAAAAATACCTGCGTGTTTTTGCCCATCTTCTTCCTTTCTCCTTGCACACATCTGCCTCCTGCTGCCTTTCCAGTAAGGTTTACTTTCAACCTCTGCCATTCCTGGTTGTTACCTTTTTTTTGACTTGAAAAAGACAGTAATAATTATGTAAGCCATTCACCGATTACTTTTTCTTTCACACTTACATGTCTAATGTTAACATTTAGCATACATAAATTCCAGTGTTTTGTTACAGACTTCTTGTAAAATCCCAGCAGTGGATGTGGCCAGGTCTGACGGACAGACAGACTCTGATGGAAGCGTGTTCTGAAAGGGGGCAATTGTGATCTCTGCTTACCCTGTACCTGGAGCCACTGACCCCTGCAGAGGTGACAGTACTTGCACCAGCATGGTTGAGAGGCATAATTCTGTTGTGCATTCCCAAGGAAATGAGGCTCATACAAATGCCCTGCCAGTCCCATTGTTTACTATCTTGACCAATTTCAACCCATTTTGAAAGATGGACAGAAATGCGTGTTCCTGCAAGCTTTCTGAAAATCAGTGACTGCGCAAAGGCGAATGCCAAAATAATAGCAGCCATTTGAGTGATAAACCCAGGGTCTGTAGGACTGGAGATTACTACATCTGAGCCTGAACAGACAGAGAAAGAAGTTGCTTGTTGCGACAGAGATGCTAACTGGAGATCCTGAGTGAGCAGTAAAAGCAGACAGCAAGAAAACTTGTTGGAGGTCTCGTTTGGTGGCTGGATCTTTTCAGGCATGAATGAGAGTAGTAAGAATTAATACTTTGAGTGAAGAAAAGAATGCAGGATGCATATGCTGTATATTCTGGTTGGAACAAACCCCCTGGCCAGCCAACTGTCATGGACTTACATTAGCATAATGTATGTTGTCTCCAGCCTTGGAAAGGATACCAAAGCGATCATGGGATAAAAAGGACTACTGTGATAAAAGAGGAGTCAAAGGACAAAACCCCATGGAAATAATGCCTTCCTGGGCCTTCTTTTCACTGAAAACTTGCATTTTGTGCAAGCGTAAATATTCCAGTTTCTTTTAATGACATCAATAAACACAAATTAAAATAGCTCTATGGCTAGTGGAACTAGCAAAGCCTAGTTTCTTTTCCCTCTCCAGAAGGCCACATTGCAGCTTTTTCTGTAGTTAACAGAACGTTAATGGGAGGTAGGACATAGAATCAATGCATGGATTATTACATAGTTTTTAGACTAAAATATCTATTTTTAAATTCAATTTCCTTGAACAAGTTGGATTTTTAAATAAGAACTAAGCTTATGAAAGACCAAATGTTTAATTTATAGAGATAAAAATAGTCCTGAAATTAGTGACAAAATAAAACAGATTCACTACCTTTTCACTGAATGAGGACTTAGAGAAAATATTTTTGATTTAATTTGCCACACTTACAAAGCAACAGTAATGAAAATTACCTTTGGATTGAGATGCATAAGTAAAATCATTCTGTCAAAAATGCCAGCACTCTGAGAACAGGAATCTTTAATGAAACACCTCTCTAGTCATGGGTCTCAAATTGCTGCTGTGTAATTGTAGCAATGGCAATACAGATCAGATTACAAGGAGATATTTCAAATAAATCTTCGTGTGTTTGTTATTGCATTGACTGTTAATCAATTGCTCTGTTGGAAAGCAACTGAAGTCAAAATACAAAGCCAGATTATCATAGTTGCTTGTGTGTGCAAAATGAAGAGGGACAGCAAGCTTCTACTTCTTGTACGGTAGTAACGCACACACTATTAAGGCACATGAGGAATTTATCAATTCACAGACAAGAAGTAGGCTATAAGTAATGATTTTTTTTTTTTAACAGGTAAAAATTAATCTGGAACTAGAGCAGACATGAATTTAAACCAATTCTTTATCATATGGTCATTAGGCCATATATGAGACCATGTTTATGTGACAGTTGATTCTGGAACAAAGTAGTCCTGATTTGGCATGCTAGTTTATATGTCTTATGAATAATTTTATCAGTTTTCATATGTGGCATATTAAAATACGTATTTGCCAACATCACTTGACTAGTTTGGATGCTCAGGTCAAGCACCTGTGTTCGGTGAAGATCTCTGCTCAGAAAACAGCTCTAAATTTCTGTGAACTGAAGTTGGTGAATACCCTATACTTTTAGAAAACAGGTGGTCAAACTGCATATTTAGGTAATAAAGATTGATTACTGACCCTTCCGTTTAATAAAAAACATTTCATGTCAGACGTTGAGACAGAAAGCCTGCTTTCCTGCGTGGTTTTCATTTTCCTTAACTTAAAGACCAATAACTCAATATTTCATTCATTCTGTGGTCCAGCTTCTGCAGCAACTGGCTCAGGAATTGAATAGACAACTGTCTCCTTTGTCTACTGCCCTAATACCCCACCAAATTACACTAGGATAATAAGCTCATGAGAACAAAGAGGCCAAACTGATGTCACACATGCAGCTTTAGTCCTGTTTATTCTTAGCTCAGAGAGCTTGTCTGTGCAGTCTTGAAAATATTTTTTTGTTCTAATAGTAAAATGTAAGGCCCATAAAGTAGTACAGGATTACTTCTATAATATATGTTAATTTTCATTCCTTAGGACTGCTCAGCTCCATGGATGACTGACATTTTATTAGCTGTCAACTTTGCAGTCCTTTTCAGAAAGATGAATCTTAGATTTTTGTCTATTCAGTTTTCTGAAAAATTTAAACTGATAGAATACGAATCAAAGTTGCCAATTTTCCCTGCTCCCCTCCAAAAGTCTGTGCTTTCTTTCTTGTTTTATAGCTGCCACCCAGAATTTAGGAAGCCAGACGCCTCTTTCTTGGCCATCCAAATCTCGATCTACTCCAAATCTGCCCTGGAGTATTATTAGACATAGGTGTCAATATACAGTTGTCTTCTGTGATGAAGCTCTTGTACATATGAGCAACCCCAGAACTGTCCTCTGGTGTGGATTTTCAAACATTCACGAAAGAGAGGTATTTGGAATTTTGAGTAGCTGCATTTACTATTCTGCATACATCTTACTATTCATAGGAATGAGATGATCTTTCACTCAAACCATTCTATGATTCCATATGAATGAAACTACAGCATGTGATGGCAGTTCAAACAGATCAGATTAAAGGGGATCTCATGAACACCAATTCAATTCATGTCCACTCAAATTAAGAACATATGGGCAGGTGTGGGAGATTTAATTTCCAGGGCTGACTGCATCAAGACAGATTTTCAAGATCTAAGATGTTTGTGCACCAGTTGTGCTGGGCTTTCAACACAGTCCTAGTTGAAATACAACTAATATTTGGACTTGAGAACAAAAAGCCTTATTTCTCAACTTCCTCAAATCGTGTACGAAGCTTAGGCTGGCTAGGCCAAGGAACCTGCACACCCTCCTGCCTCCCCCAACTTATCTTGGTTCCATATACTTCAGTCCACACAGAAGACAGCCAAGAAATCTATAGATGCTGGTGACTGCAAGAGAGATCAAGGTAAGTCTCAGACAACTGTAAGAAGTAACTTAATAGCCAATAGTAAATACCTCTGATGTGCTCATAGAACTCACACTTTTATGAAAGGACCTCGTATCAGTCAATAAAACTAATACTATCCAGCAGAAGTAGGGCAAAGAAATCAAAACTCAGATTTCAGATTACTTTTGTCAATTCATTTGACTTGAGACAATCGGTGGAAGTTAGGGTGGCTCAGAGAATGGAACTAATATATTTGACACCGGGGAAAATAAAACCCCATATTTTTAACTGAACTCTTTGGTAGAGTGAATGGAAAAATATTAGTAAAAAATAATGCCTAGCTCAAGGTCTAACAGCAGAAGCATACATTTTTGTACTTTCTATGACAGAAAATTAATGCTTGGTAAGAATGGGTTCATAAGTTCAGTGAACCCTTAGTAAACACCTTTTCTTAATAAATGCCCATGAAGGAAAAGACAGACTCTTGAGGACTTGCTTAATGACAGGTTTGAAAAATAACTATGGGAATTCTTTGCCAGCAGTTTCCTTGACATCATCTAGATCTCTTGACTGAAGAACTATAATGATACTATTTAGTTACCTCTTAAAGTTGTCTGAGCCTTACCTTGATCTTCCCTCTTGCAGTCATCAGCATCTATAGATTTCCTCTCTGCCTTCTACGTGCACTGAAGTATACAGAATGAGATCATTTCAGGTTAGTCTGCATTGGAAAATTGCCTGTTGTTGGCAGTTTGTTCTTATACCTAAATGCTGGACAATCTTGTTGAACTGCCTCTACTAACACTCATTTTTGACAGCAGATAGTACATCTAGTAGAGTTTAAGTATTTTTAGTAATTCTTTGCCATTACTCCCGCTTTTTCATAGTGCTTTCGCAAAACACAGCCTTTTAAGAAGGAAGTACACCTATTTGCCTTCTTTGAAGAAGAACAATCCTTGCCAGCGAAGTAGGTAAGAAAATTTAATTGTGCAATAAACCACTCCAGTTGAGCATGAAGTCACTTCCAGTCAAACTTGTACAAGCAAAACCCAACTTCAAGTAGAGTTTTAGTTTAATAACCCAGATGAGACTTGGACCCAAGTGCTTCAGTCACTCTGCAGCTAGTCTGGCAGAAGGAGCACAAACTCCAAAAGGCAGGGTCTGCTCAGTCTGGGGCCACCTGTCCATGCTGCCTTGCTATGCAACTGGGGTTGAGGCCATGGCTGCCCTCATAGCCGGGCCCCAGCGCAGGCCACCACTGCAGGCCATCGTCACTTCCCTCAAGGGCCCGAGGCAGGCCATCAGTGCAGGCCATCGTCGCTTCCCTCACGGGCCCGGGGCAGGCCATGGCCGCCCAGGCGGGCCGCGGCAGTCCGAGGGCGTGCGGAACGGCGCCAGGGGCTTGAGGTGCGGTGAGGGCTGGGCGGGCTCTGGGTCCCCTCATGGCGCCAGGCGGTGACACTTCTGCCGTGCTGTCCCAGCTGGCAGCAGCCTGGCCCTCAAGCCGTGAGTGCAAGGGGAGAGTGCGTAGTTGGCAGGCAGCCTTCCGCTCGGCGGTGATGGCGGCTCTGAGGCACTCTCTGCTGTGCTGCTCCAGCTCTGAGGTGTAACACTGCGAACACCCAGGTCGGCTCCAATGTGTGCACTGTCTTCAACACGTGGAAATTACAGCCACAGCTGAATGTAGGCCAAGGGCCATTAATATGGTAAAGCCAGAGAAAAGATGCACGATCTTGTCATTAACTCTAGAAGTATTCCGCTAGTTGCTCTTTGTCGGTTTTGGTTTGTTGTTGTTTTTTTTTTTTTTTTAAAATAGCTGTTTAAAGTTTTCCCTAAACTGCTAAAGTACTACAGAAAATGAGATTGAATGAAGTATATATAGCCTGCTAAAAATACTGGGAAAAGCACTGAGATTATTTTTAACTCTTGCACTTCATGAACATATGCAATCTTTTATGAGATGCATAAAATGCAGCTGTATTTATATCTGCTGAGTATGAGTTAATGTAGACATTCAAGACTAGACACTTGGAATGTTTTGGGCTTTTTAAAAAATTTCTCTGTTTATGTTAAAACATAATGACACAAGAAGCATCAAAGCAATCTTTATTGATTTCTATAATCAAAATGTGATCAAAACCCTGAATTTTTAGAAGCTAAAATTTGGAATGACATGCTTAATTTGAGAATACTACCTACTATAGTCATAAAAAGTTCAAACACGATACACTTTTCCCCCTTATAATTCTTATGAGCTTTCACAGAAGCGCAAATTAGTGGTTTTACCATGCCAGGAAGTGATTTAGGTAAGGCTTTGTCATAGAGACCTCTGTAGCGGATAGTAATGAATTTATGCATTTTTAAATTTCAACGAAGGATGTTAATATAATCTGGAGGGAGAGAAGGGAAATGGTACAGGAAAGGCCAAGACTATGGAAGTTTTGAGTTATCAATACATGTACGCCAGCCTTCTACTATTATAGTGACATTAAGTACCTTTCTGTTATCTTTTTTTTGGCCTAATATATATAACAATAAGTGTAGGGTGTTTAGAATTTTCAGTAGTACGGAAAAGGTCCTTTTTATGCTTGCTTTCCTGCAAAGAAATGTTAGTTACTTATGTACAAAACAGTACGAAATTTCCATAGTACATGTTGCAGTCTTTTCAGGAACACTTTTGAAAAATACTCAGGTTCTGATAGTTGCAATAATAATCTCTAGATCCGTAGCTCAGCACTGTGTAGTCCTGAAAGAAGGCCGATCTTTATTTGGGTTATGTTGTGACACGCGTGGTGATAATGTTCTGAGGGTTCTAAGACAGTGCAAATAGATGTGACACCAGACGGATGATGCAGAAAATGTGCTCAGATTAAGAAATAACAGCTTAGCAAGAGATTCTGAAGACATGGCGATAGGATAAACATTTTTTTTTAATGGGAATGGTATTGCATTCAGGAATATTACTTCTGAACTCTCTGACAAATTGTATTACTATAAATTCCTAGAAAACTATTAGTTTATGGAATGTGTATTTCTTTATCAACATATACAACTAATCTTGGTACAAAACTATTCCTAAAAAGCTTTCTTCTAATGTTTGGAAGGTGGAACTTCATAGGATTTAGAATCACAAGCTTATGATTTCAGCTCTTAGTTCTGTCTACCTCAATCCTTGTCAATAAAAAGGACATAATCATTAGTAGTTTTTAAATATAAGAGTTACTGTTCGTAAGGCTTTGAGGAAAGAGCAAGTGAATGTAACTTTTAAGGGCCTTTGTATATTTTACCTTTCAATATAACCCTCATCTAGAATTGCATTTATGATGTTGGGGGGGAAATGAAATATACTAATGGGTTGATTCTGTTATGCTGAGGACATTCTTGGGCATTAGACCTGTGTCCTCTGTATTTCCTTCAATTAGTGGTATTGTTGTGAAAATCATTATCTCAATGGCTGAAGAGAAGTGTCAGCTCATTTATCTTCCAGCTTAGCTTTTTTGCAGTAATCCTTGCTCTGTTTCACGTATTTTCTGGTTTATGGATGCGTCACCAAGGTCTTAAAATATGGAAATGTATTTATAATGTCTTTAGCAGCATTGCAAACACAATAAGGATAGACTAAGAGAAGAGTAGAAGCTAAAGAATCTGAACTGTGTAAGCAAGGCCAGTTTCTGCCTTGAAACTGCGGGTTTTGCAGGCATGAGAGACCTTAATTCAATAAAACTTGAACAGCACGNAAAAAAAAAAAAAAAGCCAGAAACCCAAACACCCAGCTAACCAAAAAATCTTTGTTCTGACACAGTATCGGTGTTCTGCATTATTCTGTTTTAATATATAAAAATCATCTAGACAATATGTATAAATTTGATGTAGCTTTAAAGGTAGCCAACTGGATGGTGTTTTATGGATAAAATTACTAAAAGTACACTAAAGGCAACATCATTAATAGCCTAAGTGCAACTTGAAAATGTACATACTGACAAAATAATTTGCCACAGCTCTTTTTGGTACAAACAGCTCTGTATATGCTATAGTAATACGCTGTGCTTTTAAATTAAGTTCATGGACAATTAACTGAGACTGTGCTGAAATTTTTTCAAGAGTTCTTAATCCTTGTGACCTGGCCAGGTTCCAGGTTGGCTAATTACATAAGATTATTTCCTGCTTAAATATAGTTTAATAAGAGATGCCATCACTTCCTGTCCTAAACTATTGTGTAGTCTTGTCTGCTATGTAACAGCTGTTGTGTTCCACCCTGAAAGAGCTTCTTTGCACTTGTGGGTGTAATTACTACAGATCTACAGATTTTGAGGTAGGCCTTTTTGCATCCTTGTGACTAAAGAAGCAACAGGGAAAAAAACCCCATACTACGTCCTTTGATCAGAGAAAACTAACTGTAGTTTTGGTCCAGAAGAAAAGAGAGATTTGTAGGCATAAGAAAATTAACCAAGTTATTATGTAAGGTATTTTGTAGACTTATATAGGGAAGGAAAAATGCCAATTATGCCTAAACAGCAAAAAGCATCAATTTTTTGGAAGAAGATAAAATTTAACTGAATTTGCAAGTTAGCATTTCCTTGCTTTAGTTCGTCTAAAACACCTAGGGGAAAAAATGATACAAAAGTAATCCCTGATTATTTTGTTTTTATGTATGTGTTTTGGTCACTTTAATTTGCAAAAATTTTGATGAAACAGTGTGAGCTGTCATAGTAATCAAAGATTTTCAGTGCCTTATTTGCTAACATTGCTATCGGTGTGGTTGGTGCTTTCCCAGCCAAATAGAAAAATGTAACCTAAGTCCTTTCTAATGTAGAGGTTATTTATTGCCTGACCGTAGCATTTAAAATGACCTTGTTTTTCATTCATTCCAAGGGTAAATATAACATCCTGGATATATGTCCCAAACAACTTGCAGCTGAAAGCACCCTCGTACTTAAAATCAACATTGGTTCTGAGTACAGGACAGAGCCAGATATCTTAAATGTAAAATTTAACAGGAATACCACTACAGAAGGGACCTAGTGAAGAACGGTTTTTTTATCTCTCTACTTTCAAAGGGTCAATATTTTAACTGTTTAGATTAAACTGGCATTTCTCACTTTTAGAGATTTAATTGGTTAATAAAAATACTATTTTTAGTCATAGACATGAAAGAGATGCTGGAGAAGCGATGGAAGGCAAGGTTGGGGTATGAGATGCTGCTAAAACTGGATTGGCAGAACAAATCATAGATTTCTCTATCTTTTAAGATGAGCAGAATTATCCTTTAACAATTTAGGAGTGAAGGGAAATAATGCATAGCTGCTTTCACCTCTCTCACAGTGAGATGTGTTGTAAGAAGAGTGCACTTTCTATGAAGTGTATTTAGTAAGTTGTCTGTAACATAGGCTGATGCAGAAACTCCTTAGGGAAGATATCTAGGCTTTTATAGAATTTGTCAAGTCTAGGTTCTTGCAGTCTAGATTCTTTCCCATCCTTCAGAAGTTCTTCTTTTGGTTCTTCAAACCTTTGTTTTCTGCAAACCAGTTATGGCTGCTCTGGGGATTAATTTAGTTCAGCACCTTTGCAAAACTTTTAAAGAAAATTTACCTACTTACTGGTTTTCAACAATTACACAGCATTTCTTAATGAAAGCAACTTAGTGGTGAACACGTTGATCCAGTTGCAAAACTATTACATTAGTTTTATACTTTCTATAAACTTATTTCTGCTTTGAAAGACTCCTTGGCCTTTTGTACCTCGAGCCTCATTCATTGTAGTGAAGAGAAGCAGACCACTCTAGGATGGCATAATAAAACCACGTGTATAAGAGCATAAAGCCAAGAGTACTTAGACATGTTAAATTGTATAAATAGCTGTCAGAGAGTGGTAGCATAAGCTCTGCAAATGCTGACAAGTATCTGTGATGACAATAAACCTCCTAAACACAGAGCACATTCAGCAAAAAGGCTTTGCAATATTTTTGAATGTAATATTTTAAAAAACAGACTGCACATCACAACTGAACCATATATTCAGGCTTTTTATGAAAATCAACTTTTTAATTTTTTTTATTAATAGTATTCATTAAATGCTAACTATTTCAACCCTTTGTCAGGGGAAGGACTAGCACTACTAGCCTCGTAAAAATGTTGTTATTTTTGATTGATGGTAACTTTCTGCTGGTCCTTACAGTGTGGCCAATCTGTTTTAATACATTTTATGATAATAAAATGCAAGCTTTGCAAACAGTGCACAGGATACCTGTTAACAGAAGTATATAATATAGTTTCTAGCCCATAGTGAATACCACATAGCCTTTTAAAATACTTTCAAAGACTTTTTGTTTGTTTAGGTGTATAAGAAGGACTGTCTAGAACAGATCATGTTACAATATCGGAGTTTGGAAATGTTATGTGAGTTTTAGCTGTAGTGTAGCCCCACAAACAGCTGGATTGCTACAAATGAAGGTCTGTAAACCTGTGCTGCTAGCCTGTGAGTAGAGGTGCAGAAGAGAGAAACCTCTTAAACTGGCTGTGCCTTTGGAGAGATCATTACAGTGAACTCTACCTCTGTGGTCCCACAGGAATTTTGGATTTGACTTTCCAGACATATATGTATGGTATGTAAATAGCCCTAGTGACATCAGTGTAATTATTCAAATGTGAGGTTACATGTCTGTAAATACAGTGCTTATTTTATTCTGTTTTCTCCCAATTCAGCAGCTAAGATTATGAATGCATGGGTGCATGCAGCTAGTTAAAAAAAATACAATGGTAGGGTCAAAAAGCATGGCAGAAAATACTAAGGGAACTACAAAACTCTGGCATGGTGTATTTTTTTCAATGGTATTTACTCTGGAAGCCTGAAAAGAATGCAAAGACTAACTGTATTTGTAATTAATTCATCATGAAAAGGAAGCAAAAGAAAAAAGAATCCTGTTTTTGTAGTATATGTGCTGCAGTTTGAATTTGCATTTTTTAAAATTGAGAATTGCAGCTTTCATATTGCCTGAGGGAGAACAGCTAAATTTGAAAGCTAGGGACCTTTCTGATGTAATAGTTAATCACTTTAAATGCATCCGTAGCATCCACTAACAACAGCTTCTGTTGAATAAGTATATTGAAACAAAGGAATTGTTCGTATGTTTTTAAAACCTTAGTAAGTTTTGCAGTAGTAAAACTGATTTGTTTGTGACTAGTGGAAAAAGTGTAACTTTTAAAACATATTCTGGTGTAGACTATAAAATACTATATAGCTACCTAAAACTATTTTAAATCGTTGACCAAAAGCCAAATTAATATTCAGTACAATGAGAAAGATATTGTTCATATTTTGATGACAAATATAACCCAGTGGTGTAAATTTGGATAGTTGACTGAACTTTGGGAAGAGAAATATGTGTTGGGACCTGTGGTTCTGTGCTCACGTTGATTAAATTCTGTCCTGCTGAGCATTACAGAAAACAAAGATTACATAACATTGTCCAAACACACACATTTTTAATCTGTCACAAGATACTATAATTCCTCTTACTAACAACAAAAAAATATATTTAGAACGGTTATTTAGAGAAGTTGTAATAATAATGCATACTAGAATTTCTTTTAAATGTTACAAGCAGCAATATTAAATATATACCAAACAGCCAGTAAATTTGATAGTGAATTATCTAAATCCATTGTTTGTTTCCCCTTACAAAATTCTGTTATCTCATGAATGACAGTGTTGTTGTATTGCAAAATGTGTGAGCTTTGGATGGATAACATTCTGAGCAAAGCAGCTGTTTATTGTATCTATACTCATTCTTACCCCACACTCTTTTTTTAAGACCATTATTAGTAAATTTTGAGGTTAGAGAGGTACTGACCCAATCAAACATATACAGAGCTCAGCCTCTGAGTTAATTAAATGTGGGTTAATACCATATTATAAGGAAATCATTGTCCTTATTACAGTTATTAGGTAGTTAGTCAAATTATAGCTTCAAAGGAATGCAGAGCATGGAGAATTTGGGACTAAATTATGCATTTGAACCTTAGGCCAGCTTTTACTGTTGAGACAGTTTGCTGCTAAAAGAAATTGTGTGTCATTGAAATTAAATGACTTTCTGGGGATGGAAGCTTCCATTTTTTAATGAAATTACTGAGTGTGGTGTAGTGAAATGATTAAAATCTGTATTCCGGGAATGTGGTGGACAAAAAAAAAATCAATAAATGCTAGGAAACCTTTGCTGCTGGATGTGAATCCTTGGAATGAAATAATACTGGTACAAAAATAATACTTAAAAACATATCAGCACATTAATGTATTTAGCATGAGTCTCACGAGACATCATCTTCACTAATTTTTAGCATAAATTTTACTGTGTAATGAGAAGCTTTCTTTTCTCATATCCGTATTAGGCAGTGTTTTTGCCCTTCCCCCAATGCTCCTGCATTGCAATCATTGTGCTTGCACTTATTATGTTACAAATGACCGAGGTAAGGCTGACATTCTCGTTGCATGCAAAAAGAGCTAGTCTGCCAGTCTTTTTTTTTTCCCTAATGAAGCAGCTTTGTGAAATCTCCCCATGTGTTAATACTAATGAAGATCCTCCAGCACAATTAAAATCGCAGCCAGTGGCTGAAGAGGAAACAGAAGACAATGGCATCTTTCTACATGTGCATATTTCTTTATGCATAGATTGACTTTATTTAGAAATATTGCTGATTTTTAAAATGCTTATATGTAGTATTTAACAAGGTTAACAAGCTGTACATATTCTTGAATTCTGCAAGTATTTTTTTACCAACTCACACTGAAATCACTTAGATTTTCTTCATTGCACTATCGTATAACTTTATAGTGTGATGGTTTGTAGGGAGCAGTCCTTTGGCTCTTGCAGTGTACTTTAACCCTGCTTGAGTTTGAGACTATGCCAAAGAAAGAAGGAAAAAAAAAAAATGAAGGAGGATACCATGTGTGTAGTGTGAAGGGTTGGTGTAGGGAAGCACAGCTTTTAGTCTTCTACAAATAACCTCTACGGGTTGTTTCAGGCAAGGTGAGGAGATTGGTATTTAAAAGATGTAGTTTTAATTTTAATTCTTGTGTCAATAGCTGGTGAGTGTTAATACTTCCCCTTGATTTTAATTTAATTCCGCCACCCTTGTTGCCTGCTGTATTTGAATTTATCTAGTGCTTCAAGAACGTAAAAGTTGAACGTTGCTTCTTTAAAATGTCTCCTCTTTTAGAAGTGGATCGCCTTTTTTTTTTTTTTTCGTAGACGGCAGTTGTTTATACCACAGAATCTACTGTTGCTTTATTAATTTTTTTAACCTGAACTTAATCTGTAGGTTCTTCAGGTGGGCAACTTTGTTTCTCCCCCGACCGATAAAGTCATCATTAGGAAATGACCCAACGCGGACTGGAACTTTCCGTCGCTGTTTGAAGAACGTGGGCTGCTCAGAACTTTTCCCACTCCGCGGGCGGGCGCGGGTCCCGCAGCGAGATCCGCGATCCCGCCGCCAGCCCTGCGGGGAGCGCCGGCGGTGACGTCACCGGGGGC
>VZTF01009818.1:304465-416572 GCA_013397755.1 Cnemophilus loriae | reverse complement strand
GTTCCGAGTTGAGCGTGGACGTACAGGGGACGTTGTTAATATTCTTCTTTATCGGGTGTCTGGTTTCATAACAGGAAAACAATCATGCTTTTGGGTTATTCCCCCCCCCCTTTTTTTTTCTGCCCTGGCCTTGGTATTAAATGTGTAATGCTTAACTGTTGGGTTATTTAAAAAACCAGTCTGAAGTTACTATGTTAAATAACAAATTATCTGGAGATCTGCATTGTTTTTGTTTATGGCAAGTAGTAATCTGGTAGAAGCACTTGGTACGGGATCTTCCCTGAGAAATAAACAGTGTCTTCTTGGCATGAGGAACATGGCAATACAGACCTCCATGTCGTTTTTAAATGACAGACATGGAGGCATGTTTGGAAGCAACAAACTTATTAAGCTATATGATTAAAAGGTTCTGTCTGGAAAGTACCTGTAAATACTACATGTAACTTGGGTTATGTTCCAGGTTCTGAATAATGTGTGTGGCTGAACGTAGTAACTATACTAAACTCATTGAAAGAACCAACCCCACAACAACCCCTTACCCAAAACCCAGCAACGAATCTCTTTTCCTCTGACTATGAGCTTTGCATCAGCTGTTGTGAAAGGGAGAACAATAAAAGGTACTGTTCTGTTAATTTGGTCCTCAATTACTTTTTTTAAAAATATCGTGAAAGTTTTTCTGGTCACGTGACTTAGTGAAACGTTGTAATTGATAAGGAGTAATTGTTATAGGTAAAGTTCTGTTTTTCCCTTCTTCTTTCTATGCTTGTTTGACTTGCTGCATATTTAAAGTCACACTATGGAGAACAGGAAACGACTTGTATTTAATTTGCATTTTCTTTGTATCCAGGATTGGGAAAAATATTGATAACAGTTAACATAGAAAGTAATAGGAACGGCTGTTTGTACATCAAGACTTTCTTTCTATCTAAGTCAGTATTGAATGCTGTACTTAAAGCAGCCTTAAGGTTATGTTATAACAAATATCAGATACTTACTTTATTTTTCTTTCCTAAATGCATCAGAAAGTGTGCTTGGATTCGCTATTTGCTATCTGTGTGAATGCTGATTAACTGAAAACATTTAAATAGTTGAAAGCATGTGGTTCTAAATTATAAATGCAGTGAAGGTCTAGAAGATTGGGTAGGTTATAAATGGTGAGCAACAGAGGATAAGTAGCTTCCGAAAATGACAGTATAGCTTTGACATCTCGTAATAAGCTACATACACGTTTTTATCAAAATGCTGCAAAATCAATAAACTGCATAATGTTAAGAAAATGGTAGCCAAGGTAATTTTTGTAAAGTATATGCAGAGAAAGCAGTAGGAATTGTTAAGGAATCTTCAGTGTTCAAGAAAGTCTATGTTCGCTTCAAGCAGGTGATACTGGTTTAATCATAGGTCATACTAATTCCTGTAAGCAAGGGGAGTATTCATATCAGGTTGTGATGAAGTCGTTCATAAACAGAGCTCTCTGAAAAGTAAAAAATAGTTCTTCAGAGGATCAGGTATTGTTTTGTTTTCGTTCCTGATCCAAAGTCTGTTCTGGATGGCACACTATAAGGTTTTGTGACTATTGTGTATTGAAAATAAACTGGAACTGTGATACCGTGTTCTAGTTCCAGCCAGAACAGGGTTCATTTTTGCAGTAGCCATGAGAGGCACGACCAGGACCCAGTGGTTCTGACCACCTTACCTCTATTCCTTTTTAGAGAAGGGCTCTCTTCCAGGTGAACCTAGGGTATTGTTGTTTCCATGTGAATCTTTGGACTCTTTTTTTTTACTCTCTGTCATTGGTATTGTTGCTATTACTATTCATTTTCTTATCTCATTGCCGTTTCCGGTAAATTGTTCTTATCTCAACGCCTGCCCTTTACCTTTTGTACCTCCAGTTCTCCTCTCCATTCTGAAGAAGGGGAGGGAGCGAATGAGCAGCACATGGTTTCAGTGAGAGCACTGAGTTGAAGAATACCATTCCTAAACCATGACATACTGGTGTTTCTCATCCAAATTATTTTCTTAAACTAAATTCCACTGTGCTGGGTTCCTTACACGTCTGTGTTCCCACAAAAAGGTAATTGTTTTTAAGGTTCTTGTCGGTTGTCAATGCCATTGTAAAATTTTTTGAGTAGTGTGAGAGGAAAGGTAACTAAATACGTACTTTGTACCTTTTGGTGAAAAACACCTAATTTTCTTGAGCATGTAGTAAAAAGTTTTGCATTTTCAAAATATAAACTAGCAATTTCTTTATATCGTGGAGGGCAAGAGCATTGGTTGACCACTTTACTATATTTGTTTAATCTTTATGTTAAGAAGAAAGTTCTGCAAGACTGACTGTTTTTGCCTGTTTTGGGAGACACTTAAGGTGCAGATAAGGAGGTAATAGAAACCTTTCCTTACAGGTCCTGTTGCCCTTTTTCATGTTTTCTTTGTTTGCGTGTTTATTGTAGAACTGCAGTGTAAAGGAGCAGATGTTTTGGAAAACATCCCGATGTGTCGCTTTTTCTTATGGGAGTGCATAACTGTTCCTTCTGATGCATCGGTTTTACAGCTGGTTGATTTCATGAAACTGCTCAGAAGCCATTAGTGGTGTCATTGAATTCAAATAGAACAGTCCCTCCCAGCTTGAACTGCAATTGTTAAGGTCTTTGTTGCTACTTTTCTGTTCCTATGCAAGACGTGGAATATCAGAGCTGCAAATAAAAAGAAGCTTGTGCACCCGGTTTCGTATCCCGGAATGAGAGAAAGGAATACCTCTCTGCTGTTAGTTCTATAATTTTCTTATAATGGCGTGTCTGGGAATAGGAGATCTTGACTGTTGGGAAGTATAACCAACAATGCAGTTTCCTGCACCCTTCCTCCCAGCTCTCCCTCCCAGACTCTAGTATATAGGTATCTTTAAATAGAATTAAATAGTGTAAATAATGGTGGAATGTGGTGGGTTGGTGGGGTTTTTTTTTGGTTTTGGGTTTTGTTTTGTGTTGTTGTTGTTGTTGTTGTTTTGGTGGGGGTTTTTTGTTTTTTTTTGGTTTTTTGTTTTTTTTTAATAAACAGACTGTTCTAATAGAGTACATAAGAGTGTTACTTAGTCTTTTCATCACTTAGATAATTTGACCCAAGGAATATTCCCACAGTCCACCAGTTTTCTCCCTAGTGTGGTTCAACTTCTGAGTTAATTTGGTTTTACTACAGTATATTCAGTGAATTATGTCATACTACATTTATAAACTAGTTTGTGATTGGTAATTGCCACCGCAAGAAACACTGAAACAGTTGTCAAGGTTAGCAGTGATTTTTGTGATTGTTTGATAGTTTAGAACATTTTGAATGTAGACAAAATGTAGTAAGTATATGTTGGTCAACATATTTTATAGAAACAGGAAGTTTGTATTGAAGAACATTATGCAGTATTTGGAATTTAGGTACAGATCTTCTCCACTGCATCACAGAAGGAAATGAAACATCCTTTTTTAAACTGACATCTATGCTTTTAAAAATTTTTTTATTATACTACTACATTTTTACTTTAAAACCATTTTTATTGTAAATAGCAGCAAACAAACCAACAAGGAATCACCAGAAGATTTGTGTGAGGAAAACAGTAGGTTCTCATTAATTTTTTAGTTTGTCTTTCTTAGGACTTTATGAAGGTGAGACAGTATTAGTTTCACCATTACGGAGATGAGGACTCTGGAAGGGTTTAGTCTTTTACCGACATCACAAGTAGTTGGTGGTAGAGGATGAAAAAAGAGCTGTCTTCACTGACTTTAATCTGTAGGGTGCTGGGTAGCTGTTTCCTCGAAAAGGGAAATGTGTGGTTTGTTATTCTGCAGAGTAATTGCTACGGGTGGGTAAGCAGAGTGCACGCAGTCATTAAACAAAACTGGGACCATGTATTTATTCAGCCTCTGCAGAAGGGCCAGGCAAGATGCAGTATTTTGCCATTACCTTCTTTCTGAATCATACAATTTTAAGTGGAAAAAAGGTATGTAGAACATGTAATGCAGTTAGCACACGGTTTCACCTATTAGCTGTGTTAAGTTCTTACCCAAGTTCTTTAGTGTTTAAGCTCTTTACTGTCCTGAA
Source organism: Cnemophilus loriae (assembly GCA_013397755.1). NCBI lineage: Eukaryota > Metazoa > Chordata > Aves > Passeriformes > Corvidae > Cnemophilus > Cnemophilus loriae. The sequence continues at coordinate 412,489 of VZTF01009818.1, read as the reverse complement.
TTTACCGTTATATAGTGCCATGGTCTTGAGCCATTCTTAAAAAGAAAAAGACAAATACACTTTCTTAAAGTCCGATACAGAAGTTACTTTAAGATTGAAATGGAAATAAATAATAAAAGTAGTAATTTTATGGTATCAGTTAGACTTTTGTTTCTTTTTTGGGAGAGGAGAAATTGTGATTTATTTTATTGTGATATTAGCATTTCATGAGACACCAGGTGAAAGAAACGCTCTTGGAGTGTGAGGAAGTCTTAACGCTTGTTTCATTTTTTTTAATGTAGCAACAAGGAACAAAGGATACAAGGGTTTTCATGGCTTAGTTTAACAGAATTAATTTATGCATTTGACAGAATTCCTAATACCAGTTCCTTCTCTTTTTATGTGAATATCTTTCAGATCATTGGGAAAAAAGACCGGTATCAAAACAAGTATGCATTTAAAAACCTTGCTTAGTGACAGATATCTTTCAAACATAGTCTCTGAAAGTGTGGACTTAGGAAGAGGTGTGCTGGGCTTGTCGGTGTCTGTATGATACCTGTTGCCTTTAATGTGAATTCTCTCCCTTACCTTGCTACCCATACCCTTCAGGGCCTCCTGAATGTCTTGTTTTCTGTGTGTAAAGGACATAAGACTCTTTTCACTTGATGTAGGTCAGGCATTGTAAGGAGCTGAATGGGTTAAGCCTTGGTAGTTTGCAAAAAGAGATTGCAGAGATTTTTCTAGCTGCTGAGGGAGGAATCACCCAAAACTTTAAAATTCAAACTACTAAAAATGTAGAGAAAAACTACCTGAAAAATTGTTCTACCTGATGGGCTCTTTACATTAGTAATGGCCTCGTTGAAATCAGTGGGACTGCTGAGTTTAAGTATTTGTCGTGGGTAATGTTTGCTGTATAAAGCCTTGGGAAAGAAAGTAGACTTTAAAAATAATACAGTGACTGTCTGATAATGCTGTTGTCTTTTTGGAGCCTCACACAGAACTTAGTTCTGCTCTGGAATTGTTGGAAAGGATAATGAAGAATTTTCGTTTTTTGAATAATGATGAACCCTACCAGTATATTCTTATTCCCGTAAATTACAGGCAGTGTAAGGTAGATTTTCTTTAGAGTATTTAATACAGTGATTTAAAGGCGAAAAATAATCTGCCTAGCTGTTCTTGAGCTTGAACCTCAGTCCTGAGTCTGTTGGATGAGAAGCTAAAACCTTGAAATCTTCTAGAGAGTATTTTTTTCTTCACTGAGTACATAGATAATGTTTTTGGATTGTGACTCTATTTATTAATTGATTTGTGTTAATGAATTAATGTTTTTCTAATGCTGAAAGGTCCTTTAATAAACAACTCAGTGCATTTTACCAGATACCTATTTTAGAAGAGTGGCGTGTAGTATCCAAGTATAATCAGCAAAATAATCCCACAACCCCCTCCTCAGCCCTCAGTCTTTCTACAACAGGAAGCCAGTTAGACAAAAATTATTGCAGTGGTCTGTTGGTGCACAGGGACATAATTGTGTGGATTTTGCCCCATTTTTTGTTCTTGCACTTTTCCACAAGCATGCACTCATTAATCAAAGACACTGTACTGCTGAGGGCAGAGAGGTTCATCAAATTGGCAGCTGGTTTGGTGTAAAGAACAATGTGCTGAAGCTCTTAATGTGCTGAGACATAAATAAATCTTAGGTCTTTGTATGCAAACCCTGGAGGTTAATACTGTATAATTCAGTGTCCTGTCTTTGTTTTTATGATTGATGTTTTTAAGTGTTTGAAGCTTGATGCAAGCCTTCAAGCAGGTCAGGGCGGACTGGGTGATTGGCTGAAGCAAAAGCTTGGCAAAGGGGCTTGCACGTATGCTGTGGAGGTTTTTTTTTGGCTTGGAGATCATTGTTGTATTGCCTGAGCTATTGTAGGAGAGTTCTAAAGATTGACAACCCTTGCTGTGCTAATGGATGTAGCGATGAAATGCGAATAGTTTGGTCCTATTTGTTCCAGAGTTACTGCTGTTTGTAGCCTTAACAGAACTAACATGTGGAACAAGCGAAAAAACTACTAGGATTTCCCTGTAAAAGTGGTGCTGGGATTTGGCTTTAACATGAATTGGTTGCATATTCATAATTTAAGAACAGCTGGTTACAGCAAGTGCGTAGTCATTTGCAAGCTATTATAACCATTCTACTCACACATGGAGACTCTGCTTGAGCTTTTTTTTAATTGATTTACCTGCATTTGAAATCTGGTTGCCGCAGCCACAGAGGCCCTTCGTTTTAGCTGTGCTTGCACCGTACAACAACCTCAGTATTAAATATTTATTTTTAACTGAATGCTGAATAAAATGTTAAACTCTGAGCTTTGAAGAAAGAAAGTGTAAGGGTGAGCAGTGACATACATCTTAAACACGAAATCTTGTTATGTAAGGACTGAAAAAGTGACATCAGCCAAGCTTTGTAGTCCTTTTGTAACATTTGTTGTTCTGAATAAGAAATCCTTGTTAGATTTATCCAGTGTTACCTTGCTAACACTCTACTTGCTGAAATTTGTGGTTATAATGCGTTGTATAACCAATGCTTTTGGAGGAAAGCTAAGAAGTATAAAACGGGATTGTATTAAGCAAAATGAAGGTGTAGTAAAATAGAAGTAAGCAGTCTTGTTGAGTATCCCATGGAGAAAATAATGGATGTGTTAGGAACGACTGTACTCTTATAAAGGTATGCATATCTATCATTATAATGGGAAAAGAACATACTTAGAAATATTAGTTATTAATATATATAAGCTGTGACGTAAAGTTGATCTCCCCGCATTCAGTTTTGCTTTTCAGTTAGAAATCAAGCTTATACAGAAAATTTTGATAACTTTTCTGTATTTTTGTTTGCCCTAGTGACTGGAACTTTTATAAGGAGTAATATATTTTTTACTATAAAAGTTGGTTTTCCTAACATCCTTAGTTTTTGTGGAAGTAAAAGGGAACCCAAAATTCCTGCATCTCCATACATCTTTTGATCCAGTGCTTTGTGAGTTACTAACTTATAACCTGGCATGTAAATAGAAAGTTGCTGAGGAAAATTGTAAATAAATTCTTACTTCATATGTATGGATCCAGGAAAATGGGAAGCCATTAAGGGAGTGTGTTACTGTGTGTGACTGTGTTAGTCAGCGAGATAAAAATATTAAACATACGTGCCTGAAAGAGTCTAGTTTTTCAACCTGTATCAGTTGATTTAATAGAAGATGTTATCACTCCTTACAGCTCTGGTCTTGTCTGAGTAGTTACGGCAATTGAAAAAAGGATAAACTGTGAGAAATGCAAACCAGTATTTTTCCATTGCATCTCTGATTGGTTTTCTTCCTTGGCGTTACCCTTAGCACTCCACTGCTTTTCGATGCTGGAGAAAGAGTTAGATCAGAGATAACTGAGACTACAACTGTGTAGTTCAGGAGAAAAGTGAGGTGGACGAATGCTCAACAGATCCTCGAGGGACCTAACCCCTACAACAGTTGTAATGCCAGAAACAATTTCTTTATAGCACGATTGTAGGAGCTTTCAAAGCAGCAAGGAAAATTCCTGTTTGGGTTTTTGGGTTTTTTTAGTTACTGAGTCTAATATTAGAAACAATAGACGCTCATGTTTTGGCTCTTTCAGTGAAATTACCCTACACAGGAGTCTAAAGAAGTGAATTGTTAAGGGTCTAGAGGGGAAGCCATGTGAAGAATGGCTGAGGTCTCTTGGTTTGTTCTGCCTGGAGAAAAGGAGACTGAGGTCAGACCTCATTGAGGTCTACAGCTTCCTCATGAAGGGAAGCGAAGGGGCAGCTCTGATTTCTGCTCTCTGTGGTCAGGGAAGGGGCCCAAGGGAATGGCTGGAGCTGTGTCAGGGGTGAGTTTAGGTGGATATCAGAAAAGGGTTGTTTCCTCAGAGGGTGGTCGGGCACTGGACAGGCACCCCACGGAATGGTCGTGGCCCCAAGGCTGCTGGAGCTCCAAGAGTGTTTGGACAGTGCTGTCAGGGACAGAGTGGGATTGTTGGGGTGTCCTGGGCAGGGCCAGAGGTTGAATTCAGTGACCCTTGTAGGTCTCTTCCAACGCAGGATATTCTGATTTTAGGTGATCACACACCTGCCCTCCTGTTAGTAATCACTGACGCTTGGTTAACAGCGGACAATGATTAAATTTTTTTCACTGTGTTGTCAACAGAGACCATGTTAAAAAGCTACTGTCCCAAAGAAAGTGTGAGAAACAGGAAGAAAGTTGAGATCCCAAGTCTTGACTAAAGGCAGTGAAATACTGTGGATTATTGAAAAAAATTACAGCAATACATTCCAACAGGTATTATCTTTCTGGCAGCTTAGTAGGGAGTGCACTTGGATTTAGTCATACTTTAAATGTGGCAGAGAAGGATTTGGAGGATAGGGTTTTAGAATGGGTGTATATTTGAACACGAAACGGGTATGCCCCATTTTGATGGCATACCGAAGTCTTTCTGTTTGGTGTTTTTCATGTCTTTTGTTTGTTTTAACTTGCCAACAATTTTGCAAATAAAAAATATGTTACAGGGTTTGTATAGTTTACTTGCTGCTCAATGCATGTAGGAGTGTTTGGAGAAGTAAATTTCAGAGAAGAGAAAAAATGCGTATAGAAGGAATATATTACTAAAATGGCAACAAACTTAGTAAGAATCCTTTATTGTTTGGCATTTAACTGTGATATTAGCACTATATTTTTCTGCAGTTCTCTTTTCTTCTTTTCTAGAAGTGCTTTTCAGGCCTGATTTTCCCCCTTTAAGGCTTAGAGGTCTAGCAAGTTGTCTTCATAGAACCAAACGTATTTTTGAACAAGAGTGGGAAGTATTGATTCCATGGTTGAGCCTTATCCAGAGGGTTAGTTTTGAACTAATTTTTTATGATTTGCAAAAAAAAGTGTATTTATCGTACGAAGAAACAGTCAAAGGGCGTGCGGGGAAGGAAGGAACTCGCTCTCACTTACTTTAGGTTGAAACTAATGTTAAGTGCACCAGTCAGTGCAGTCAGTTGTAAAATGCCCTTTTTCACCTGGTGTTAGGAACTGAAAGAAACAGATCATGCTAGATCATTTCCCCTTTATTTATGTGTGAGAAAGATACAGAGCAGCTTGAAATACTTGCCTGTTTTTTGGGAGATGGTTTTCTATGTCAACCTGTTTCTGATTGTCATTGAGGTAAATTTATAATCTTTTGACTCTTGCAGATGCCAGTAAATTTTCGGTTAGCAGTTAAGATGTTATAGATATACAGCATATTGCAAAGTTTGTTGTGTTGACGTAAGTGGTTTATGCAGAGCAGTGTTCAAATGTAGCCTGCAGTCTTTGCGGTCATGGAAATGAATTACGTGTTCTGAGAGATCTGCGAATAGTGTAAAGACTTGGTGTTAAGCATGGGCAATCACTTTTTAAAGATTTCTTGGCCTCTAAATGCTTAATTTTATAATTGTGCTTATTTTTATACCTTGCAGTATGTTTAAAATAAATAGATAAGCAATTGTGTTAAGGAATGATCTGTGTTACATGTTCTAGGAGACATTCGAAATGCATGTAAGTGAGATCTCTTGGTAAAGCTGAGTTACTTTTTTTGCTTCATATGCCTCTTTCCCTTTAAGTACCTGTTGTCAACATGTAAAGCTTTATGACATGCTTTCTGCTCACCTGTTTGTCCATGTGCCTGTCCATTCCATGCCGTAACTTTTGTTTGTCATTTCTTTTCAGCCGTAACTGAAAGTAGGCTAGATGTTCAACACTAAAGTTCTACAGTTTTCTGAAAATTAATCACTGTATTGAAGAAGATGCACAGGTTAGACCCGCCAGCTGAGGAAGTGGTAGGCCAGTATTAGTGTTACTTCACCACTGCCCCAAGCAGTTCTCTGATTCCTCAGTATGTACCCACTGTCCGACAAGTACATCTGCTGTCAGCACTGTCCTTGCCAAGTGGGTTGTTGAAGTGGACTTGTATTTCCTCATGGAGTCTGGTTTATGGCAGTAGGAAAATGCAGAGGACTATCATAGGAACACTGGTCACAGGAGAATTTTTTCAGTCACCTCAAAAGTAGCACATGAGGAGACCTGTAATAGAAAGCTTTTGCATGGTACCATCTACATGGGTTTTGTGCGCAGTAGGATGTGGATAGTGGATGCTAAATCTTACTTTTTTTGGATCAAAATTTTGTTCTCAGAATAAATCCAGTATGATTTCAATTAGAAAATATTGGTCACTTTCAAGTAACATGACTAGAATGATGTTTACATCTGTAACGACAAGCAATAAGTAATCCAGTCATTTCTATTGGTGAAAATACCTTAGAGTCATTCCCATATGCTCATTATTTCTTATTGAGGGCACACAGTCTAGCACAAGGCGTGCTGACCTGTTATCTTTCCATTCCAGTATTACATGAGAGAACAAACATTTGCATTGATGTGTGAAATGAAAACTTGCCTTTATGAAATACATGCACATAATAATACACGGTTTTCCAGAGCTTTCGTTTTAATTGAGGGTTTTTCAGAACCAGAGTCTGTGTGCTTTCCAGTGCCCTGTGAAATGGATTGTGTGCGTGTGTCACATGGATGGCTTACAGACAGCTGATTGCAGTTTCATTAATAAAAGCAGGACTTGCTATTTTATATGGTCAAATGTAAGTGAAAAATACAAGATTTTCAAAGATACAGTCATAGCTATTTTTTAATGCAAGTGAGGTGTCTGCCCACCTGCACTCCCCCTCCCCCCCCCGCCATATATTGTGGACAGGATTTCAGTGATGTAGTAGATTCACTGCCATTCTGTAAATTGTAAGCTAGACTAGCAAGAGTCAGACTTGTTTGTCAGATATTAAAAAGCCTACATAGATAGCTGCTTTTGTTGTAGTATAAATCACACTGGTTCATGCATGTGGCAGTAGTTAACTTCTGTGGATGCTAGAAAATAAGTTGTCATAGAATTGCTGAAAAACAGGTTTCAGTATGTTTTCACTCATTGAACAGAAATCAGGTGCCATTAGACCGTATAATTTTAACAAATTTTGAATAGCAAAAGTGTAAGACTACAATTTCTGCAGGACTTGAAGAGACGCTTAGATCCTTAAACAAGACATTTAAGTTCCTTTTTAATTGTTTTTTCTTGTAAATAGACTATTTTACATATAAAAATCAATGACATAATCAGAAGTTGCATTTTTAAAAGAGTATGGCCTCAGGATGATTAATTTTCAACTTGCCTGTTGCTTGCTTTCCTGTTTTTTTTTTTTTTTTTCTTATGAGCCATGAAGAAAGAGTCAGAGGTCAAATGATCAGTAGTCTGTAGATATCAAACCAAAAGCAAGTTTTAGAACAAACTTATATCTTGACCATCTTTCCTTCTAAATAAATGTAGTTTGTTAAAAACAAAAGAACTATTCTGTGGTGGATTTTTATTAATCTTCTTCAATGTTTCTTGTCTGAGATTGGTGCTGAAGCCTATATCAGGACTCAGATACTGGTCGATACTTAGGGCAATATTTAAAAAATGCATAGCATTTCTCTTGATGTTCTTGTGAGATGTACTTTGAATTCCATTAGCAGCAGAGTTAAATTACTGCTAAGCAGTGGTAGAAGTTTCATTCTTGAGCTCAAGTTCCAGCCTTTAGGAGCTGAAATGTCAAGGATATTCTATTAAGAAACACTTGATTTATTCAGACTTGCTAGCTTGTGACCTCTTGTCATGCCATACCCTGTAGCGATCCTTTCCAGGTTTAAGGCTGGTTTTTTACAGTATTTTCTCTTTTAGTTAGTGGGCAATCAGCATCTCTTTACAGATTCCTGTTATCTTGTTGAAACTGTGTTCTTGTCCTGAACTTGAAAGCTCACAGAGCAGAAGAAAATACTTGCAAGCTTATTTTTGCCCAGAAGGAGTAGAGAAGCAGAAGAAAAATAGTCTGAAACACAAGTTCTGGCTTTTCAATTGGTACCCATTATGGAGTCTTCAGGTTTGCTGTAATCCATGCTGCTGTTAGCTTCCCATCTTGCAGAAGCCTAGTAGAATGTCTAGTACATTGCTTCTATACTAGAATGGTGCTAGGATAATGAATGTAAAAAATGTGTATGGTTTGAAGTAAAAAATTATGACTACCAGTAGTTCCTTATTTTGAGACTGTATTTTCTGAGTATATAATTCACAGAGTTTTTTGGGGGTTTTTTTCCCCCTTGCGTATGTGGCCAAGATTGATACCATCGGTTCAGCAAAACTGCATGAATAGGGGGAGTGGAGAATCTTGGCAGCATAGCCCATCACCCACACCTAATTATCAATTTTGTTTTAAACTAGGTAAGGTTGCTAGCTTGCTTTACACTTTCAACTTCAGTGATGTCTTGTAGTCTTTTGTTTTGGTGGCACAACGCTGTCTCAATGTTTTTGTTCGTTAATACCGTGGTACTGGTATGCAAGTTCTGTTTCTTTTAACTAGTTGTTACCATAATTCTTTATGCCAGGAGAATTATTACAATTCATAAGTTGTTACCATAATTCTTCATGGCATTTCACTGTTCAAAATACACCTAAATACATGCTGAAGGACAGAGGTGAGATTTGTAGAGTCGTGTGTGCAGTTCTGAGCTCCTCAGCATGGGACTACCGAAGTGCGTCCGCTACTGAAGTGGATAAATGGCGACTAAGGAGTTGAAGGGTCTGGAGCATCTCACCTGTGAGGAAAGGCTGAGAGAGCTTGAACTCCTCAGCCCAGAGAAAAGGTTCAGGGGAATATCATCAGTGTTTATAAATACCTGACTGAAAGGTGCAAAGAGGACAGAACCAGGCTGCTTGCAGTGGGTCAGGACAAGGACGGGCACAGACTGAAACACAGGAAGTTCTGTGCCATGTGCTCTGGGATGACCCTGCTTGAGCAGGGAGACAGGACCACATGACCCACTATGGTCCCTTTCAAACTGACCCATTCTGTGAGGTTCCCCCCAGACATCAGGAAACTCCTTTTGATTGCGAGGATGACGGAGCACTGACGTGGCTTGTCCTGAGAGGTTGCAGAGTCTTCACCCTTGGGGATACTCCAAAGTCATCTGGACGCAGTTGCAGGCGACTGATTCTAAGTGACTACTTGAGCAAAGGCTTTGACAAGATGGCCTCCCTTTCAATCTCAGCCACTCTGTGATTCTGTGTCACTTGTTTTATATTTTAGGATGTTTGGTGGACTGTTTAAACTTACTTTGTGTCAAAATGATACTGAGAGCATACAGAGTCATGAGTTTTGACCAGAAGTGTAGAATATTGCTACAGTCTTGAATTAAGACTCTAAAATTCTGAGGTCCTTAAGATTCATTGAAATAAAATGTGTGAGGATTAAATTACAGGCTATCCAATGTGGTCTTTAAAAAGATAACTTTTTGTTCTGTAATTTCTTAGTTTATGCTGTTTTGACATTTAATGCACAACGTCCTGAGACAGGAGGACTTGATAAAAGTGTGCCTGAAGGAAATCAACAAATATGTCAAGTATAAAATGGTTATTTTTTTGTGCTGCTGTTACATCATCTTAGGAGAGAATGTTGACACAGGTGTTTTTAGTAACTTCATGCTGAACTGTGTGAGCACAGGGAAGCCAGAGTATGATAGGTTAAACTTCTGTTCTCTTTGCTGCTCTCCCTCAGAATAATAGAGAGAGCTGTTTTTAAAAAATCATTTTACTATAAGCTTAGTAGGAAGTTCCTCAATTCTGTCTTTGGTGGATTACTTCATATATTTACACTGTTGAGTTCTCCCTTACCCAAAACCTGAGGGGAGAGGGAGAAGGGTTGATTTTTCTTTTAGTAAAATTTGCTCCTTTGTTTTTTCCCTGAAAACCAACAGTTATTTCCATTCAAATTTATCCATGCCTAAACAAAGTACACAGCATTTGTGTCTGTAGCTCCATTCTGCCAACTATATTTTGCATGGAAGCAGGGAGCAACATAACTTCTTTATTCAAGAATTTTTAGTGGTAGTCTCTGTTGCAGGATTTGCTTTGCCTTTTAGCTTTAGGGAAATGAACCTTCTGTAGCAGGACTCTGTATTTAGAAAAATCTGGGGAATAGACTTTGCCAGTGATGTGGATTGTTTGTTTTTTTCAGGTAACATGTTTGTACTTACCATGTGATCTGATAAATCAGCTGTATATGCCTGGTAGGTGGCTCGTGTCATGCCTTGATGATTTAGGGATAAGCAACAGAAGATGTCCATTAGTACTGTTGGTTTTTTTTTGTGATACAGGCTTTTTTTGTTGCCTTTGATATGATCATTTGCACATGGACCAATTTAAAGCCTCTTGTTGTTCCAGAGGAGTAATATATTACTTTATTGTATTAATTTGATAAAATCTGTTCACTAGTTTATTTTTTTTATGGTTGTAATTCTGCCTTTTATTAACATTTCTTCAAATATGAAGACATAAAAGGGGTGTGTATGTGTGTATGTATATACATGTAAACATACTGTGATTTTTAGAAGCAGGAAAACCTGTGTTTCCCTTTGGTCTTTGCAGTGCTAAAGTTAGCTTATCAGCTGCAGTGCCTTTTTTTGGTAGGGCAGTAAACTTAAATTTAACAAATATCAAAAAACAACCAAAACCCCCTCAACAAACCCCTGTTTGTAATAAAATCCCCCATTTTTTCATTTTTAGTGGTTGTTTTGAAAAGTAATGCTGCTTAGTATTAGACATTTAACTAGGAAACATACTGTATGATTCATTAGCTTGTAATTTTTATTGTGATTAATAAGAGCAGTGTTCCAATCTAAATGTAGTGGTTATGTAAACTGATAAAGATGACTACAAGATTTTTAATGTAAATAAAATACTTTACTAACACTGTAAAATGAAGATACAATACTCAAATGAGATATGAAGTGTTTTACTGTCACAGCTTTTTCGAATCCTGATACATTTTCCTTACGTATTGTGCTAGTTATAGTACTAGATATTTGTTATTGGCATCTTTCAATACAAGGCTACGTAAGTCAGATTTTAATATGTGCCTCTTCCGTAGGAGCATAAAATCAGCAGACTGTGGTTCTCAAGAGCAGAATGGAGGAGTATGCATTGGGAAAAACAGAAGAGGGAATGTGGTACTACTGTCTAAGGACTATGCGATATGTGAAATAAGTGTTACTTTGATTGTTCCGTATGACAGCTGCCAATGCAGGAACCTGATTGTTGTCTTGGAAGAAAGAGTGAGAGTTTAAAATTGTAGGGATTTACCCTGCTGAAAGGGAGTGGTATGTGTGTTTGGATGTTGTATTATGTTGACTTGGTTTGTGGATAGATGGAAACTGTAGGTCCCTGTGAGAATATTCCAGTGCGTAAAGGTGATACACATGTGCATAAGGAAGGTACTGCTGTCTTGAGCAAGAGTGAATTAGAATTGCAGTAGATTATTGTTTTTCCTTAATGTGGATTTATAGGTAAAAGCTGTCTCCATTGCTAAAATGCTCTTATTTGATAGATCTGCTCCTGTTTTATCTGATGTGCCTATAAAATATAAGTAATGATATGTAGTAAATGGTTTGATCCTGGCATTATCTAAGTTATTTTTTCTGGAAATGGTTTTGTTCTTGGCTTCTAGTACTTCTCTGCCAAATAAGCCTTCCAACACATTACTTAGGATTATTTTTCCCCAGATTTTAATTTGTGAGTTCTGCTTTATGAAAATACATTTCATACAGCACATAAACTGCTTCAGGTTCCGTGGTTTCTTGTATACTTACTTCGAAAAATTCTTTTTTGTTTGTACAGTCCATCAAGAGAATAATTACAAGTAACTGTAAACAGTACCTGTGTTTCTGCCTCAAAAATGCTGCTTCTGCTCTGGGTTTAAATTAATTCTTCAGTATCACACAGTATGGGGGGGTCTTCTTCTCTCATGGTATCTTGGGCTCTAACTGCCAGATGATTGGTAGGGCAGGTTTAGATGGGATATTGGGAAGCAATTCCTCCGTGTGAGGGTGCTGAGGCCCTGGCACAGGGTGCCCAGAGAAGCTGTGGCTGCCCGTGGATTCCTGAAAGTGTCCAAGGCCAGGTTGAACGGGGCTTGGAGCAACCTAGAATAGTGGAAGGTGTCCCTATATATACACACATATCTACACATACATTTTTGAAAATTTCTTTTTACAAGTTGGATTAATTGGTTTTGTAGACAGGCAGGGCAATATTTCTGTGATTGATGTGGAAGTATAAAGACCGAAGATCTGTTATAAAGGATGTTTAAATGTAGCTGTGCTTGATAACCAGTTAATTTCCAAATTCATTTGGTTGAAATGCTTTAGCTTGCAGCTGCTAATTGCTATTATTGGAGGAGATACAAGCTGTTTCCTATTTGTCACATCAGAGCATCTGAAAGTTTTGGAGATCAAACTTTCTTTTTTAAGGACCTGGAAGTAATATCTTCACATGGAAAGAATTATCTTCTAGTTACATTTTTCAGAGCAGGACTCTTATATTAGCTTGTGTACTTGATATAATCTAATTGTGAATCAAACCTCTATTTCACACCTCTTCTAACCATGTGTTACCAGACTTCAGTGCTGGGAGACTTAATAAAAGGGACTTACTGACATTTTAGATAGGTCTCAACTATGTGCTGCCTGTGTGACTAAACACATGCCTAATAAAGGTACCTGTATCAGTGGTGAGAATTTCCAAAATATCAAAGAACTTAAAATTATTTGTACTCTTCATCATCATCTTCATCCTAATAGTCTCACTTAATTCCTGTGAGACTTCATGGTTGCATTGCATTTTTGTTCTTAAGTAACCTAATCTATCAATTAAAAAAAATAAAAGACTTTTAAAACTTTCTAATTGCTTTGTTTTTTTCTTATTTTTCTTCCTTTGGCTGATTTTTTCATTCTTGCTTTCTCTGTCTTTTCCACAGCTATGTTTGTGTCTGTGTGATTATTGCTTTTATAATGCCGTCTAGGATTCTCTAAATCATGTACAATGCAGTGGAGTTTTGTTTGTGACTGGGGCACTGTGCAAAACAATTACTGTGTCTTTTTGGCAGACTGCAGCAGCTTTGTGAATGCTGAAGCCATGTCTTGCTGCTCCCCTCTTGTTTGCAAGAGCTTCCAGCGTTGCAGAGCAAATATGCAGTCTCAAGGTAGCAGTCAGTCTACAAAGACAGGATCAAGTCCTGCCAGTGCCGTAATTCTCACACTTTCTCTTGTTCTTTAGTTCAAAATGCATGTTAAAGACTGAAATGGCACTTTGCTAGAAGAAAAAATTCTTTCCGCATTTTTTTATCTTCCACTGAAGGTGATGACAGGAAGAGGAGCAGTTTTGAATTTTTACCGACAATGTTCCTTTTTTCACTTTCTACTGGCATGATAGAGTTGTTAACCAACATGTCCTCACTTGTTAGAGAATAGCCTTGACACAAGTCTTGTTTCTCAGATGTACGGAAGTGACACATAGGGAGGTCATATAGAATAGCCATGCTTTTTAGTCCTAAGTGTGCTTGCTGATCCCTGTAAGTGCTGAGTCAGAGAAAAATTCTGTCATGTCTGTAGAATGTGGGAGTCGATGAAAACTAATTAAAGCTATGCAAAAGCCTTTCAGCACTTTTGGGCAAGCTTTGCTAAGAGATAATTTTTCACAAGTCTTGAATCTTGATCAAAATACCTAATTATGATGTAGACCATGTCATAGCTGGCATCATTGCTTTCAGCCATCATAACAGTGAGAGGTCCTGATATGGAAAGGTTCATGGCATGAGTGTGTCTGATGTGCTGACAGAGCTTTGACAGTCCATGCAGCTTTTGTTTCTTCCACTGTGATTATTTTTTTCCTGAGTAGCCGAGTGTCGGAATCTCACTTTGTCCAGCTGCACAGAATGGTCAGCAATGTGAATAAACCCCCATAGCTCAGCATTCTGAACTTTCTTGCTTTTTAGCTTGATGTATTTTAGGGAGAGGATAATTATGCAGAAAAGTGGCATGTTTTGCAGACATGCTTTACCTGAAAAATGCAAAAATGACTTAGAAGTTGAATTTGTTTTTTAATACTACTGAAGTACATAAAGCCTCTGATCAATTGTTACGCTTTTGTGGTCTGTTGCACTGAAACAGAAAGCTCGAAGGAGAATTGTCTTTGTTCTTCACACAATGTATACAGAGATTTTTCAGCATTTGGAGGTAAGGAATAATTCATAATAATGAATAATTGCTTTAGTATGAGAATTAGTAATATTTTTAAAGTATTTAAAAATGGTCAAACAAACAAATTTAAATTAATGGAGACTTAAAGAAATATGACAGTTCAGAGGATAATAAGGACTCTGTCTAGAAGGTATTTACTTTGGTATGATCGTACAGTTTTGTGCCAGGGAAGGCTTAGGTTGGATATTAGGAACAATTTCTTCCCTGGGTTGTCAAACCCTGGCCCAGGCTGCTCAGGGCAGTAGTGGAGTCTCTATCCCTGGGGGCATTTAAAGGCCATGTGGGTGTGGCACGTGGGGGCCTGAGTTAGCAGTGGCCTTGGTGGTGATGGGTGAACAGTTGAACTCAGTGGTCTTCGGAGGGCTCTTCCAGCCTAAGCAGTTCTGTGTAAGTGGATCTCCGTACACAGGGATTGAATGTGAGAGAGGTCTCCAGCCGCATAGATCAAATTACTTGGATAAAAAAATACAGTGGAACTATGCTCGAGCCACAGTCAGGCATTTTGGGGCCAATTCGTAGTTCCTGTGTGCAGTGTTCTAGCAGCTAACTTCTGTGTTTCCTCTACAGCAGAGTGGTATAGTTTGCCCACTGCAGAATCAGGTACTTACCAAAGGGTTTGTGTGGCTTCTACTTTCGTAAAGCAGTGCTACCATACTCACTGTAAAAATCTGGCTTCTTGCACTTAGGACATTCGTCGTAAAAATGGACAACTCCCATTTACTTCTGAAGAGATGATTTCTTAGTACAGTAAAACTGAATTAACATGTCTTATCTTCATTCTGTTTGTACAAAGTTAAAATGTGGGTTGAGGCCTTAGTTTTCCTGCCTTGTTCTTTTGATTTAACTGAGAAGATGCTATTGCCAGAATGAAAACCAGTTATTCTAGTCTTGCTTAAAAACCCACCTTGCAAAGTGATAAGAGTAACAAAGGTGGGAATTCACCTCATCCTGTCTTCCCACTGAAGTCAAACCTTAATTAGCTCCATTTATATGCTAATATTAAGCACAGGAAGCTTCCTTTGTCTTTACTTTTTACACAGTAAGGAAGTAATGCAGGGAAGCCTGATCAGGTTACATTAATATTGCGTAGTCAATAATGAAATTTGAAAATAAACAATAAAATCACTCTTGTCCATGTTAACTGTCCCATTCTCCATTGACTACTCTTGGTTTTGGTTTTTTTTGTTTGTTTGTTTAAAATCTTCAACTTCCACCTCTCTCCATTGAGTGTGGAATGTTGGCTGTTTCTGGCCTCTTATTCTTAAATTGCATTCAGATTTTGTTTGTGTCTGAGGATACTTTGTTTTACACTTTCTAATAATTGGTTCTAAAAACAAATTTAAAAAATAAACCACAAAAAAATGCTTCTCTGTAGGGCTTGAATGGAGTAACTGGGAGTACTGAAAGGAAGAAGAAACTAGTTTCAAGGACTTCCTGTATTGCACATTTATATGGTAAATGCTGAGCTTTTCATGTTGGTATGGGTGCAGTTATGTCAAGACAGAGAATATTTAGTCTTGAACAATATTCTTTGGTCCCTTAGAGTATTTTTTCTTTTACTGTACAGAGAAGTTGGTGTGTAATTTCCTTCAGTTCATGCTAAACTATATTTTTGCTATTGAGTTTTACCTTGGTTTTCCATTTAGGACATCTGTTTACTCTGTGCATTGGACACTGGGGCCAAAACCAGTCTGTGTGCTTTTAATCAGGTAGCCATAGTAAAGCCTGTTTTTAAAACTATTTCATGACTTGATTCAAGGCTGAGGAAGCTGTGACTGTGCAGTATCTGCCTGCTGGGTGCTTAAGTAGCTGGTTATCATTCTTGGCAAGTGGCAAGCAGGAACCTGAAGAGCTCTTTTCACTGCCCTCTGTGGAACCTCTAATCTTTGTCCCAAAGTTCTGGTTTTGGGGAGCTATTCAGTGCCTTCAGGACTGATCCTGAACCAAACCCCAAATTTAGCAGTGCCACAGGAATATATGCAATCAGAAGTAGAACATATGTGCAGAATATTATAGCTGAGAGCAAGTACTTGAGCTCTGAGCTTCAGTTAATGCAGGAATTGCCAGGTTTCCAACTTACGAAAAGAAATATGACTTTGTTTTCTGCGTTCAAAAAGACAGTTCAGGACTCTGGTCAGCCAGCAGGATGATTGAGAGAGTAGCAAAATACATACATTTTTAAGCTTCCCCTCTCTCAAATGTTTTGTTCCCACTGTTTAAATGGTGTAATGACTATGTGGTATCTTCTGTCTCCTCTCTTGTTTTGGTTCCAGTAGGTTGGGGTTTTTTGGTAGTGTCAAAGTATGGCAGTAGGGTAGAGAAGGAGAATATCAAGGTTCAGATTTCGTCTCGGGAGAATAAACACTATACCTTTCCTTTATAGGTTCATGATGTCGTCACTGACTGTTGCAAGGAATGTTTTGTTCCTGGCTGTCCTTTGTCAAGGGAGGAAAAGTACCTTTTGCTTTCGTGGAAGGCCTGGGAGTGTAGCTTGACATTGGGGGCCATAACAAATAAAAAAAGCAGTTGGAGTTAATGCCCACTCATTTACAGGTTGTAATTTAAGATTACATTAAAAAAACTATGGCTACTGTTAATGCAACTGCCTACCTAGATATAAATTATCTAGCTTGCCTGACTCTAAAAGAGGTTCTTGCTCATGTAGATGACTGAAGTTTTGTTTGTGTAAACTTATTAGTGTGCTCTCTGATGCCACCTATTAATCTGTGCCACTGTGAGATAGGTGAGCTTTATGCTCCCAGCAGTGTGACGCTGTAGAAAAAGATATAGAGTATCCTGTTTTTCTATGCATTTGTTTTCTAAAGAGTGTTCAGCATAAAAGCCCCAATCAAGGCAAACCCAAGGAAAGATCCTGAAATGCCATTTTACTGTAGCATTTTTGATACGTAGCCTCTTGCTTAGTTAAATTGTGCGTATTTGCTTAGTAGAAGTTGTTTGTCAGTGTAGCTGAAGAGAGCACTTCTAAATTTTGTAAAGCAAGTCCATGTTCAGTCCTACAGAAGATACTTTTAAAGTATCAAGCTGTAAAATTTCACTGAATCTTTACGCGTCTTCAATGAAAAAATATATATTAGAAAACCCCAACAGTACTGGATTTCTGCTACTATAGCAAGTAACAATTTTCTGAAATGGAGATGTTGCATCTGTTGCACTGTTTTCGGTGTCCTGTACAGTGTATGTGAACTAGGTGTTTAGAAAAACTTGATCTACGCAGTGAAAGAAAATCTGGGAAGTAAACAATCCAAACAAGTGTTCAAAATTATTTTGAGTTTTAAATTTTCAATGAAATATGTGTTGATTGTGTACTCATACACAGATGCTTCTGAATTCTCGTAGCATGAAGAGAGTTTGAAATCTGCATGCTAGAGAGCATCACTAATGGAATGAAACTCTGGTTCCATTATCAAAAAATTGAGATTTTCCATTAATTTTTGGGATTTTTTTTTTGCATTTTGGCAGATTCCTGTGGCTTACTGTGTTTTCAAAGGGGTACATGTTGCACTGTATCGTTCACTAATTATGGTAAAATGGGTATGTGTATTTGCAAACAAATCAAGTGTTATTATATAACATTTATTTTCAACTGTTCCTCTTGTAACGGCTTCATATCTGGCAGTGGGAAACAAAGTGTTTTCAATATGTTGGAAATACCTCACATACTTTTTTTGGATAAATTTTAGTGTTCTGTTTGATGTGTCTTTCTTTGTCCTTGTAAAAGTTACTTGATGACTCAGTTGATCATCAGTTGTTTTCTGTTTTCAGGTTGCAGAACAGCGATGTCGCAGAACTGACCACGTTGGTCACAGTAAGTAAGCTGTAGCAGTGAGCATTCTGATAGTTCTCTGAGAAGCATGACTCATACAGGGAAAAGGAAAATATTATTTACTGAATGGCTTAGTGCTAAATTCTGTATCCAGGTCCTGATTTCAGCCAGACATTAAGTAGAGCCTTAGCTAAAACTTACAGATTCTTAGTCCACGACTGCAATTATTTTTATGACTTCAGGTTTAGCTGTTGAGAAGGTCTTTAACAATTAACATCCGTAATACTGTTATCATTCTTTCTGGATTACTTTGTATGTAGGCTTGAAATATAAATTGGATAGCATTTAATTTTAGTGTATACCTTTAGTAGTTTTGATGTCTGTTGTACAGTTTACAGAGTATTTAAAACTAATTGAGAGTTTATGCTGGGAGCTTAATTCCAAAATCGGTTTTAGCAACTTTGAAAGGCCTTTTGCGTAGTCAGAGAATATACGATGTTTTGCTAGATGATGAGCATGAGCTTTCTTACTTTACTAGGCTGGGTAATACAGTGGAGTCTTGTCTCAATAGCAACCTTCTGGCCCTCATCCCAGGCGTAACTTTACAGTCAGTAGAGGTGAAATTTGCACTGACAGTGGGAAAGAAAAGCCTAAATAAATAATTTTTGCATGCTGGTTAAAATAATTTGTATGATTAAATTTAAAAGGCTCAGGTTTCAGAAGTGCTTTCTGTACAATGTGGAAGGAGAAGCTGTGACAGCCACTACATGTGACTTAATACAGTGTTTATAGGAATGGCAAGAGCACCACCAGAAGCTGCTAAATTCAAAAAATGAATAGGTTAATATGAAGAGAGCAGATCTATTAAACAGGAGGGATCAAATGAATTAAAATTGAAAAGAACAGTTTTCTAGTGAACATGTTGCTTAGCAGGCAGTGATAGGAGAGCAGGTAAGGGTGGGAGGTATGATAGCCTGCTATTTTGAAATCATGAGCAGCATTCTGAACCATTAAAAAAAAATTAAAAGCAGAGCTAGGAAAGTCATTAAGTAATTTGCAATAACAGACAGAAATAGGAAGGCTTTATCTAGTATTTAATATTTACTGCAGAATCAGATACTGTGAAACTTCCTGTAATGCTGTAGTGTACTGCCAGCTTCTGTAATGTGAGCTGGTTTTAATGAAAAAGCCTTCATTTCATAAAAGCTTAACCCTGTTTTTTTTTGTTAATGAGGCAACTTTTTTGCTGGGATGTACTGATAGTGCTACTTTCCCAGCCTTCAGTGACTAAAGAAGGATGTAGAAACTTTCTAGAAGAAGCTTCCGGTTTTGCAGAGGATAAGGGGATGAAATACATAATTGGTGTTGAACATTACCTGTATGTTTGGGTTTGAAAAGCTAAACCTGCTAACTTTCTGACATGTGAAACCTTGTTTTAAAAAAGAGTCCTTTATCTTGGGAAGGAGATACAATTCAACTAAGAATACAGGTGCGTTGCTTGAGTTAAAAATTTGTCCTGACTTCTGAACACTCGAGTGTAACAAGGGCTCCTTCCTCCTTAATATTTTGGGAGTTGTTATCTGCAAACATGTCCTACTCTGTAGGGCAGTTTTTTCCTAGACCTACGAGCATGGAATGAAAATTGCTGCTGGCGGCAGCTGACCACTGTTACTCTGTGGAACCATCAGGATGAGTGCTGAAGAAAAGAGTGCCTTACTCAGGAAAATGAGAAAAATGCTCCATAAATAGTCAAGTTAACATGCATGAATTTCCTGCCTTTAGGTATACAGTTGGAGAAGAACAGGAGGAATTTATAGAAAGATTTATGTTTTTTGATGAGTTTTCTTGTAGGTATTAAAAAACACAAGAGAAACAATAGCCAGGTATAGATCTCTTTCTTTCAACAAACTTAATTTTAATGCTGGCTATTAGTACTGACTCAGTGTGCCAGTTCATTTTCTTTGTTTGTTTGTCTAACCATACTTAATTCTTTTCTGAGAGATGAAAAATATCAAATCTCTGAATAATAAAAAAAATGTATCCGTAATCATCGCTAACATTTTTGTGAGTACCGTCAATTTTTTAGCCTACAGAACATACTCTCTTCGCTATGAAGCAGTAATAACCCTTGCATCCAAACAAAGAAATGGCACTTCACTGTGCCTTGGGTTGTAACAAATCGGTTGATGAAGGGAGAGCTTGAAAAGATTAGGAGAAATGGCAAATAATAATTACTTCTGTGTTGTCACTTGTGGTGTTGATGGCTCGTCCGTTTGTTTGGTGGGCTTTTTTTTATTTTTCATGTTAAAGTGATGCCATTTTAGAATGGAAATTCTTGTGGATACTAATTTCTACTCCCCAAATACAAAATTCTTTTAATTCCTGATCGTGTCTCTTTTTATTTGTTACAAAAGGCAGCAGTGGTGAATTCTAACAGTCCCAATTTATTTGTGGAGACAGCTAATTTAGAATGTTGACACAGTACTTGAAAGGCAGATAATACTTCCTAAAAAATTTTTATGTAGTAACTAAACAAGTTATATTAATGGCTATAATAAAAGAAATGAGTTAAAAGTAAAAGATCAGCTCAGCAGAAGACTGAACAAAATTTTCTAGAGTAAAGTTAGGAAATTAAGAAGAGAGGCCTCTTTGACAAAAATTGTGATGACAAGGCGCATTTTTGAGAGATGTTGCCATTACGGGAATACTAGTGTTGGGTGAATACGGCGATAAGCAGATGCATCTTCATAGGTGAGATCTACACTTAAGGATTTTTTTTCCATTTTTTTGGAGGGGAGAGTGGAGGGGGAAAAAAACAAGCAAAGAAGAGCAAGATGTTAGAAGATTCAGAAATCAAGTGTTCTATGGAAAGTTTAAGTAGGTATTTAACAGGTTTTGAAAACTACCCAATTTCTTTTCACGGTAACAAAGTATTCAGTGGCCTACGTGGAATTGGTGGCTAGGAGTGTGAAAGCAAACAGCAACAAAAAATGAGTGTGAGTCAGATGCATGAAAGATTTAGTGTATTTCAGTTACTGGTTCTAAAATATGGAAGCAAATTGCTGAGAAAAACCCTTTTCTTACTTGAAATTTAAAAGTAGATAAATAATAGCCTGTTGGGAGCTAAATAAAAACACAGAAGACTTGCAGAAACAAGCGAGTTAGGCAAACAGGTTTTATTTTATTTTTATAAAACTATCTGCTTTATCACTTGCAGCTTCTGTATCTCAGAATAACAGAAAATTAACAAAAAATGAAATTGTTGAACCGGAAGTGAATTTTGATAAGTCTGGGCAGTTAATGAGAAACTTGATAACAAGTTGGAGCACACTTTATGGAGAAGCGGGAAAGAAAGAAGAAAAATTTGGTGAACTCAGGTTAACAAAAGTTCTATGCTTTTACAGCAGTTTGAGTGTATCGATAGCTCCCTCTCCACAACTGTTCCCTTTCTCCTCAAAAGTTAGCTTAAGCATCTAGATACATAGCCGTATTTGCCTTTTTATGTTATGTAACTACTCAAAAGGATGCAGAGAATTCCTTGAAAGATGCATTTAGTTATGGAAAAGGTATCTGTGTTTTTATATTCCCCCCAAAACATTTCAAGCGCCTACAGTACAAGGAAGATGTGGAGCTGCTAAAGTAAGTCCAGAGGAGGCAACAACAGTGATCTGAGGGCTGGAGCTGCTCTGCTCTGGAGCCAGGCTGGGAGAGCTGGGAATGTTCACCTGGAGAAGGGAAGGCTCCAGGGAGACCTCAGAGCCCCTGCCAGTGCCTAAAGTGGCTCCAGGAGAGCTGGAGAGGGACTTGGGACAAGGGCAGGAGGGACAAGACACAGAAAATGGCTTCCACTGCCAAAGGGCAGGGAGAGATGGGACATTGGGAGGGAATTGTTCCCTGTGAGGTTGGGGAGGCCCTGGCACAGAGTGTCCAGTGAAGCTGTGGCTGCCCCTGGATCCCTGGCAGTCTCCAAGGCCAGGCTGGATGGGGCTTGGAGCAACCTGGGATAGTGGAAGGTTGTCCCTGCCCATGGCAGGGGGGGGGATGAGAGAATATTTATGGTCCCTTCTAAACAGAGTCATTCTCTGACTGTAAAAGGAGGCTGTTCATGGTTTGTGGTAATAATGTTTGAAAAGTAGCAGTTTGGATTTTTTTTGACAGTGTAGGTGGGTATACACTTAGCAAGCTCAGAAAAAATTTAAAAGTTTCCAAAACAGGCCATCCCCCAAAGAACATGAGAATTTACTTTCTTTATACACGTGTAACACCTGGAGATTTAATTACATCTTTGCTTTAGTATACTAACAATTAACATTGACTAAGAAACTAAAGATAATATGATTGTAACAGTTTTATGTTACAATAAAACAGTAATTATACCAAGTGTAAATGAAACGCAGAGGCAATTGTGCCTTTTTTCTACTTGTTTCTATGTAGTTATTTTTAGAAAACCATCTTATTAAAAAATTGAAAGTAGTTTATTGCTGTATGTTGTCTGCAAATATGGTTAGTGTGTATATACTTGTATATCCTTGCTCGTATGTATTGAGATAACTTTATTGAGGAAAACAAATTAACATGCTAGATCAAACAACTAAAATTACAAAAGTAAAATTACAAAAGGACTGAAAGTTTCAAGGAAAAAATTAATGAATTGCATATTTCTCTGTGGAATACCTATTTTTTATTATAGTTTTCTTTTAAACTAGTAGTCTGCATTTGATGTGTTGTGAGTTATAATAGGAAGGCAGATAAAAAACCAAAACAAAACACAAGACCTCTTTACTGACACAGCTTCTGTAAGACTTCCAACTATGTTAATGCTGCTGCTGCTGCAAACCAGATTTAATAATGGTTATCTGCTGAGGGGCAGATTCTGATTCAGTATGGTAAATCTGTTGTTAGGAGGAATAAGTAGTTTGTTGAACTTTACTGTACGGATGACAACTGAAGGAGCTCAGCTTTAAATTCAGTTTTTGGTAGTATCTCTGTGTCGTTTAGACCAGCTGATTTCTCTTTGCAATAGCAACATTCCATTTGCACAAGAAAGTGTTTTTGTTGTTTACAGTTCCTTCAAAAGTTTAAAAGTTCAGAAATCTTTCCAAGTACAGGTGATTAGATTAGAGTTTTCACTTTGTTTGCTTTGGCTTTCTTACAGAAGGAAATGTTCTTAGCATTTAAATACAAAGCTTTGCCCACTTATGGGAAATGAGAAATACTGTTTCTTACTAAATTTCAGAGTCTTAGTATACAGTAGCTCTGAAATGTAGATGTTCAGGTTAAGAAGACATTTGTAGTTGACTATTGAAAAGATAATTTTCCATATGTAAATTGTTGCCACCTTAATATCTTGAATCTAAGTCTTCAGGAACTTTTCTGCTGGTAACTCATCTTGAGTATTGTGTCCCTGTTTCAACTAGAAAGCCTATTTTAATAGGTCTTGACCAATTCACCACAGGGAAGCTCCAAAAGGTCTGGTCTTTGTAAGGGTTGTGAGTTCAAGGAGGGAGGTGTATTGTATGTGGGTTTTTTTTGCTATTTACCAGAATTCATAATACTACCATCGATAATTTTACATATGATTATTCAAAAGTTGAGATTGTAAAATATGTACTTTACAGGTGTTATGAAGTAATTTTTTCATAAAGATGCTCATAAGCTTCATGTAGTGTTCAAATATTTTGCTCCTGTATATTTAACATCTTGAGGGTTTGTATGGCAGTAGTTGAAGTTCTGGCTAAGCAATCATATGTGATTACATACATATTTGTAATACAGAGTTGTTTCTTCCGTGGCCCAGTTTCAGTATAAAATCAGACTGCACCTTTGCCTGTTTTAAAGTTAGTCTAGAGTACCAACATTTGTCTGCATTTCGAGACTCCAGAAGTTGCTGTCTGTGAATGCCTTAATTAAAAGTCATGTTGTAATGAGCCTGATGATGGCGTGTATATTCTCGTAGTTGACAGAGATCGTATGTATGCGTGAACATGTGTTTGTATATATATTAATGCTTATCAATATATAAATGTGTGTATTTGTAAATATGATTGGTTTTATCAATCCAGGTATAATCTGTTTTGTGTGAGGACCTAATTAGTTGGATATTCTTTCAGGAAGTCAAGATTCTGCTTCTTCTTCTGACCCAACTCTAATCTGGATTTTTCCTTAAAATCAGTTTGTATATACATCAAGAGCTGAAAGTAATTTTGCTGGTTTCAGTGAGGCTATGATGGTTTATTCTGTGTAGTAAGGATCTTACCAGGCATGTTTTGTTTATTTGGGAAAAAATAAATTAAATCGTGATGGTGTGCATGTACATTATGTAAATACAGATGTTTTCTAACTCTTTTTACATGTTTTGTCAATATTCAAAGGTTTTCTTTTTAGGTTTTCCAGAGGTAATTTCTTTAAGGCAGACACAACAATGAAAAGGATGTAAAATTTGGAGTTTTAGTATTCTTGCACAATTCAGAAGAAGTAAAGAAATGGTCTGTTAGCGTACAGCTTAAATGTGTATCAGTTGAATAAAGCATGGGCTTAGAGCTAGTTGAGGGTTATATATATCATCTGCTTTAGATATTTTACAGAGGTGATGTCAAGGTGAAAGCAGACTTGCAGAATGGTGGGAAATCATTGATATTCTGACTCTGAGGCTGTAAATGGCTCTGTGGCAGATGGAGGCTTTGTCAAGGAAGAAAAATGGCAGCTCTGCAGCATCATAGAACACTTTTGCTTAGCAGCTCAGCACATAGCCTGTGACCTTCCAGTGTTCAGGAATTCCTCCTGTGCTTTAATAAATTGTCCTCCAGTTTTACTCCCTAAAAGTAGATAAATAGTAGTCGTTATAATTCAGTACAATTTGTGGTATTTTGCTGTGAAAAAAACATAAGCCTGCTTTATTGCTAGGTGTAAAAAGTAAGCTTTGAAGGATGCTTACAATTTCTGCATTGAAATGCCAGTAATAGTGTTTAACTAAGCACTGTGTAATACTGAAAGTAAAGGTGTTAGTGTGCATACGTATGACTGCTAGTACAGCACAATACGAAACCTGTATATGCGAGCTGGATATATATATATGTGCATATTCTGTATGTGAACATGTATATATGGTTATGAATATTCTCTGGAATATTTGAAACACTATAAAAATGGAGAGTGTTAATTTTTGCAATATGTTCATACTGTGAGCATCTATATCTGCGATTTATTGCAGCAGAATACAGAATCTTAGACTATATACTGAAGTAGCTACTTCTGGTTAGTTCAGAGAGAATAAATACAGTTGATTAATTCAGACTAATTTCCGAGTTCATGCTTTTTCTTATTGATAAAAATTCAAATATGTTTTAGCACCTGGCATTGTCTTATTCTGTGTGGTGTTGATACGGTTTCATCTGTATTCTTGTCTATATTTTTAAAATAAGGGTTCACTTCTATTAGTAGAATAACTCAGGCCTGTGAAATTTATGCCAAGTTGTGTGAGTTGTGAAGTTTTACATTGTGTACTTAAGGTACATGCATGATTGCCTAGTGTCAACAGTGATGTACCAGAATCACATATTTCATATGTACAGCAAATTTGCATATCTTAGTCTTTCTCATTTAATCATTTGAATTAAGACTGTATCATTTAACAGTTTTCTATATTCTTAGGTTCCATATCCACTAGATTAATCCCTAATAAAACCAGTGATGTCAGTTGCTGTAGTATATGGCTTCAAGAGCCTGTAACATCTTGTAGAAGATGCTCAGTTGGACTGTTGATCTATACTACATGGCAGTAAGTCATTGTTAAAAGTGCAAGCTTTTCACAACTATCATCTGCCAGCCATACTCTTTAGCCTACTTGACAATTGTTGGAGTTCCAGAAAGCAATCACTGTTTATCACAGAAGAAAATGACCTATCACTTTCAAGGGTCAAGGTTGTTGCATTAGAGCTTCTTTATTTCAGAGCCTGGAGGTCATATAGTCCTTGCTTTTATATTAATCATGCCTCCTCTATCTCTTCAGCTGCAGTCATTTTGAGATGTAATGTGGATGGCTTTGTTGCAGAAGGACAAATGCTTCATAATTGAAAGAAGCATTTTTGATAGTGTGAGATAGTCTTCATACATCTTTTTATTAGGATGTGGTAATGCGAGAATGAGAGTAAGACCTCTTCATAATGGCATATGCCTGGATGTTTGTATCCTGTAGCCGCTTATCTTTAAAAGTGAGAGAAATGGAAGAAAAAATAAGGCCATGTGTTTTACGCCTTTAGCTTTCAAAGGCTCTTATAATGACATAGGTGCTTGTTAACTTAGCAGTGGAGCACATATGAAGACAGTTCATGGAAATTTTTATGCTTTCAGTTACTTACCTAGTTCATTATATCCGACATCTTGATGGTATTCTTCCTGGGTTGTATAGAGACCATTTGATACAATTGGCTCCAGGGATGCTTAAGTCCGTATTCTGACTTGTAATTATTTTTCTCCTCCATTTTTTCAGTGGTCTTTTTTATGCCTTTTAGGTTTTTTTGATGTTGTGATGGCTGTTGTAACTATAGAATGACTGCATGGCTTCCTTACATCCCCCAGATAAAATAAATTACACATTACTTCCATTTATTCCATAAGAGTTCGGTGTGCAGTTTTTGTATACTACAGTAAGTAATTATTTGACCTTTCCTTTTCATGGAATTAGGGTTTTGTAGTGTTAAAGGAAAAAAAAGGCAGAAAAACAAGCAAACAACAATGGCCACCCAAGCAAATACCATGTCACATGGTCACATGATCCCCCATCTCCCCTGGTTCTGCCGAAGAAAGCCAACCCTACCAAACAAGTCAGCAAACATTTATTCTCTATTGTTTTGTATTACATTTTTGTATGACTTTGGAGCATATCAACAGTAATGCTAACTTAATAGTTCCTTATAGTAAGTGTATTATTTGTATTAATTCAATTGAAAAAAAACTCTTTAAAATGAGAACAGTAGAAAAAATTAGTGTGCTGTATTCTAGTTTTAATAGTTTCGGGGTGATTTCAAAACATCAGTTTGATACTTTTGGAGCTAGGGGTGCAAACAGGTTGCTTTTCATCTATGAAGTATAAGATAGCATATAACCCACAAAACCAAAATATGGTATTAGTATAATGAGAGTAAAATGTCTTTTAAAATACCTTTGTAATTTTAAAATTTTTATGGTCACCTCTGAGTAGTAGAATAAATAATTCCATTCTGTATTAATCTCTTTTTCAGTATTGTGTTTTATGTACCTGTTATGTATAGTGCATACTTTAACATACTGTCACTGAACTTGCTGGATTGTTTTACTTTTTTTCATGATGATCTTGCATGTTCAGGCAAAGAAAATACACTTGTATTCGTGTAATGATGCTAAATTCTGTCTGGTTTAATCATTAGATAAATAGAGAGGGTATTTTTCTGAAATGTGGTGTTCTGTTAAATTCTTGTATTAAGGGGCATACAGCTTGAGCTATGAAAGTATAGTTTGTTCCAAGTGACAGCCAATTTTTATTAGATGTTGCTGCGGTTTTACAGAGGAAATAAAACTCCTTTGTTTCTGTAGTACCCATTGATTTTTCTTTCAAGGCTACGTTAACAACGGTGATAGAAGCTATGCTATTAGAATCTACATTTAGCAGTAAGCAGAGGAAGAAATTTTGTAAAATAAAAAGGGTTGTACGTGCAGTGTTAAAATATTTTGCAGTATTGCTGTGCTTGAAGCAGTGAAACCAGGAGGACAGGATACTTGAAAGGTCGAAAAATGAGAGAAAGAGCAAATGATGCAAAAAGAAAATGACACTGAGGTCTTGGTTTAATACAAATGTATTCCAGGTTGATGGCTGATTTCATTAGCAAATCTCATTGTTATGCAATGTCTGTTCTTCTGCAGCAAAATGAATATTGTATTCTCAGAGGGTCTCTGTGTGTGTGTGTGTACTTTGATGATAGATAAAGAATATATTTATTGTTGTTCTGAGCTTTTAAAACTTCTGAAATATCTTTATAGTTTCAAAATAATTTAATTTCAATTTTCCAATAACGTGGTAAATTAATGGTTACTTTTATGGAAAATAGCAGCTTAACCCTCCTTTTATGTGCATTTCTCTGTCGTGTTTGCTACCTATGTGATCTTTTCTCTAGAGTCTTGTTTGACCAAATAGCAGTTAATACTGAATTTATCCCCCCCCATACATGTATGTAAAGAACATTAAGAATATTGGTTTCTGTAATGCTTTTTAAAATGGATGTTAGTAGTGTATGCAGAACATGGAAATAAACCCCACTTGGTGTCAAATCTCATAAAACTCAAATGACTATATTTTAATAGATTATACTGAAAAATAGTAGCAAAACTTTATGGTAAGATATATCGACTTTATTATGAAATGGCACGTTTTGGTACATAGGACAATGTGTTCCTTGAGATCCTGATATGCTTTAGTTTTTGTTTCCAAGTTGCTCGTTAAAACCATTCAGTAATACTAAGACATTTTGATAATCAAAATGCTAAAAATGAAAAGGAGCCTATGAGAAAGCTTTGATACAGGAAAATTAAAATGTACTGAAATTATTTAGTTCAGTTATTTTTCTATGCTCTTTGAGTATTTATTCCATGTATTTATACATTGTGGGATTGAAATCCAGTGGCAAATGTTTGAAATGCTACTAAATAAGTGATAGTTTGGGATTTTTAGTAGTTCTAGGTGGTTCTTTAGTGATTAGTTTTAGGTAATGAGCTTGCATGGAGAATGATTTTGGACACTGAAGTAATATGAAGAATAAGCTGGTTTTCTGGGTTTTTGTGTGACTTCTTATGTGCATTGAAACAATTCTGTACTTATTAGGGTTTTGGTAGACATTTATTTAATAAGAGTAGAATATGGCTCTTTCTGAGTGATGGTTCACTGGTAGCTACTGTGTTCGTTCCAAATCCAAGATACTGTTTAAGGATCAAATCGGCAGATGCAGTCAGTGTTCATGCATTTTGTAAACAATTCAATGAGGACCAAAGGGCCTTAAAAATAAAGCTAAATCATGAGCAGTATGGCCCATAAATGTGACTAGGATATGTAGGAGGTAGAACAAAGAGAAGATTGTTGCCTCTCTTCCCCTTGGGAAAGGACACCTCTTTCCCTTGGCTTTGGCAGGGCTATAACCAATGTAAGGATGCAGATTACTTATTGTCAGCCTGATGAGTTTTAAAGATTGGTTGATGTAGTTGTTCTTGGTGGTGAGAAACTATTTGAAATAAGATAATCTATCTCTTGTGATGCGTCTTTGTTTTCAGTTTGGAGACCACTTCGGACCAATCCAGTGGTACTCAGTGTAACAGTGGAACTCAAGAGTGGGCTCTGTACAGTAGCATATGTAGGGAAAAAATGGTACTGAGGCTTGTAAATGTCAGAGTGTGAATTTATAGGGACACGAGTAGGACTTGGTTTGGTGTGCCATTGAATGAAGCTCTCTGAGGAGTAAAAGATGGTTGACACCTGTGTCGCAGACTGAATGTAGAGAAGAAAGTTGATCATTGAGTCCATCCTTTGTGGACACCCCCTCCTCCTGCCAATCTTTTGTACTTCAGTTTGGAGGTCACTTCTATTAACTTGCTAGATTTTTCTTGAATGAAATGATGATTTAGAATCTCTGTTATTCCTTAAGTAATGAATTGTCCCTTTTTTCGCCTCCTTATTGGTCCATGCAGTGTCAGAGTATTCCAGCTAAAATTGCTAGAAGCAAAAGACAGACTAATACTGCATCTGAAACTTTTATAAATAAAAATATTGATTTGATAAACTGCAGGAAGTTTATGCTCTCCAACACCATTGATACAGGTTGTGTTCACAGATGATGCTGGATTTAGGTATTGGGCCTGTGTTAATAAATGTTTGCTATTTTGAGGAAGTATTTCTGCTATGAAGTAATGTGTTTTTTGCAACAATTTTGAAGTTGGATCAAGTTATGATGCAAAATGTAAATATCTGGCTTTGTTAGTGTTCACTGCAGGTTCCGTAGGGATTACATTTTCTTCTCAGTTGTGTGTAAGCAACTTTCATGGCTTAACTGCTTTTATATTTCTTTATCACAGGGTAAACTGAGACGTTTTATATCAAAATGTGTAGAATAGATCTGCCTGAATGATGATAGGTAGTTCTAGATAGACTGAAACCTAGTAGGTAAGTTTTCGGGATTTTGTAATTTCTTTATGAGCATAGATTTAATTCCCATGGGCAGTGTTTGAAATCTCGGTAGAAGAACACTTCAGTGTTTTACTCACTGTTATCATATGTATTGTTTTGTGAAGATTGTAATTTTTTTATATACTTAGTTTACCTAATCATACCCATAGCTAGAGTTGTATTCAATACCCATATTTATAGTTAGAATCTGCTAGATAGAAAGCGATACTGTTAAAAAAAGTAAATCTTTCATAAAGACAGTAACTGTCTTGTTGAGCCATGCCATTTCATGAGGGCAGGGGCTGATGCATATTTGAGATATAGCTGGAGTAGTTGATTTATTGTATCATACTAGATCAGTTTTATAACCATAATTTTATTCATGAAGCTGAGGTGTTTGACCACCAGTGTTCTGGTAGCCTGTAAAACTTCTGTCTGAGAACAACAATTGCTGAATCTTCGTTACTCTCTTGCTGACTAAGATGGAGGTAGTGGGTTGTAGTTCTGTATATTTAGCTTCTCTGATGGCTACAGTTGTAGAAACCAGATCTGTGCTTTTAATGTTTCACTGACTGTTACTGGACTAAGGTCTGATTGAGCCCCGGGTTCAGAAAATAAGTATGGACCTTCTGTTTTGCTGCTTCCAGTGGCATATTTTTGTTTCTCTCTCCTTCATTGCTCTGTCGATGCTAAACAGCTGTTCCACAGTAAGTATTTTTCACATTATGAGCAATATAGATTGAAACAAGTTTAGAAAAATCATCATTTATGACCTATTATTTTAACATGTAGAACTATTGTATGTGATTCTCCTGGAGTCATATAAGAATTAAATTCATCATGGCTGTATTTTAGCATGCGAATTTCTGATATTAGGAGATTGAGAGTTCAGATCATGGTCTCCTAAATCTTGCCGTGGAAACTTGTTTGCAGTGATACTAGTACCAAACTTACCCTGACTAAATACAACATATATTGCTTTTTAAAACTATTTTAAGACTACTGTGAAGAGTGCTGCTGATACTCCTTGTTTTTGCAAAGGCTTTTCTCATTTGATGGTTTGGAATTTTACTGTTTTCTTCAGAAACACTGCACATGATTTGACAAAACTTTTTTGTAAGACAAGAAACAAAAAACTGTGAATGAAATGCTGAAGTTCTGGTGTAGTTTAACTTAAGGCAATGAGTTAACATGCAAGTGTTTGATGAGGAAATTGTGGCTGCACTAGTTATATCTGTAACAAGCGCAGCCTGCAAAATTCTTCTTGGTGTGTTGTTTTGATTGCAGAGATCCCTCTTAATATATCTTAGGTCGTTGGGGAGATTGTGAGGACAGAATCACTCCTTCATTGGCAGAGGCTGCGTTTTCACTCTGTGTTTGCTGATACAGACGCACCCCTTCGTATTTCATGATCTTTCCAGTAATGCTTTCTATATTTTTCTTTTCATAGATTTCCTGTTTCTTTCCTAATGGTGAAAAATGGCTGCAATCTATTTCTAACATTGTTATTAGAAACTTCTTTGGTGTGTTGTTTCTTGATTTGTTTCTTCAGACGTGTTGCTTTGGTGTATTCCCTAGGTTGTCTTCTTCGATGCTGCTGAATTTCTGAGAGAGGAGGAATTCCTTGATTGATTCCAGCCCGCAGTGCCTTTGCATCTCCTGCTATACAAGTGATTTTTCTCACATGTTGTGGTTCTCACCTTGTGCTGTTATTTAGGTCACTGTAACAATTTCACTTGTATCAACAGGTTGTCTTAATAAGTTAACTATATTTATCCCTTGCAGAGATTCTGCATTCTGTTTTTGGACCAAATACTTTATTCTTGTTGCTTAGGATAGGTGAGCTTTTTGTTCTGTTAGTCAGGGTTTTTATTTTGGGGGGACTGTTCTTGTTTATTTGTTGGGGGTTGCTTTTTCTTTTTTTGCCTTTTTAATATTCGTAGTAACCTAGGACTCCCTTCAGTTACACCATGAAAATATGATTTGTAAACTGGAGCTTGTGAAAATTAATTTTTGGAATGATGATAGGTAGGGAACAACCTGTTACCTCTTCTCACTGAATCATTGCTGTGTGTTTAGTCCATATGTGATTATTTCTTTCTGTGGAGGAAAAGCGTTCGGCAGTTTCAAAAAACGGCATTTGAATTTTTTTCTTTTAAAATTGTGTTAAATAATTAATTCTTACGATTTCTGAATATTGTTAGTAGATTTCTCTAATTATGCTTTTTTTTGGAGGTTGATGCTTAAGTTCACATGCAGTGATTAGAGTTTGTTTTTCTCAGTTTCAGATTTTTCCAGGGTTGTTTGATGGTATGGTTTCATAGCACTTTCACGTACCAAAACAACTTGGGGAGCAGTTTGTTCTGGCGAGTGTGTGTGTGTGTACATAAGCATCATTTACAAGAAAATAAAGATGTTTTCCTTGGGCTTGGCATAAAAAAGAAAACAGTGCAGCCTGGCACTAATGCTTACGTAACGTTGTGGGAAGAATTTCCTTCGTAGTTCAGTTGGTTTTATGTTTTTCTGCTACCTTTTCCCCTCATGTAATTAAAGTACAGATGAAGCTGCATACTTCACCTGAGCTGGTTTTGGTCCGTGAGCAGCTGTGTTACTGGTGATCCAAGTGCTCCACCTGCCTTTCGGTTTGTTTACCAGGAAATCAAGATGTGTAAACTCCAGGAAGCACTATTTGACCCTCTCCGACAGTATCTCATTACAATAATTGCTAATCTCTGAATAGACAGCCATGTTTTGTGTGTAACACAGAGGGAGCTTGTGGTAGATTTTAGATGCTTCCTTAAATACAGCTTTGTCAGCGCTTGCTTGGATTTCATTTTCAGGATAGCTTTTGACAATAGGCATCTGGCAACCTTTGGGCTCAGCAAACTCGGACATGATAGCATGTGTGCTTTCTTCCTTCTTGACTGAAAAAGAAAGCAAACAAAAACCTCCAAGACCAAACCCTCGGCTTGTTTTGGAGTGCTGTCACTGCTCTGTAGCGACAGGATAATGGCTACTTCCTGATTAAACCCCTCTCTACAGTAAGCTGTTCGTGTTCTTTATNCCCATCTGCCCCCTGCCCCCCCTGGCCTTCCCTGGGTTAATAGTTTGTAGTGTTTATAGATTGAAGAAGAATATAAAAGGAATATAAAAAGAATACATAGAGTAGCATATTTAATTATTTTTTTTAAATTCTAAGACAACTACTGCTTCTTGTAATACTTACCTGACAGTAGTGCTGAGCAAAAAGTGTGATTTTCATGAGATTAAAAAACCCCAAACCATTGAAGTCTATTTAGGTTTTAGACAACTAGTATTAACTTCATGAAGAATTCTGATGAATACTCACTGGATAAGTACAGTGACATAGAATGCGTGTGTTTCATGCAAATTCTGAAGTACTGGTATTTTCACAATATTTTTATCACTTCCAGAACTGTTTCCTGTCTAACAAACCTAGTCTTCAAATAAAACAAAACAGCCTTTTTTCAGCTTTTCTTATATGATCGTATAAGTGCTGTTTCTGTCTTTGTTAGAGTCGATGTGTTATTTTTACTTTAAGTAATTTCTCAGCTCTTGATGCTGAGGACCAGGTGAGTGTGAGCTATCACGCCCTGCACAAGTGTGGTTTTATTTTTCTCAAGAGTATCAGTCTAATAGATTTCATATTGTAAAACAATGGCTACCGAAAGTTATTGGTCTTACTTGGCTTGTTACACGGGTCTACAATGATTTTATTTTTTTAAAGGTTGGTCTTCTGTTGCGCTAGTATAAATGGCATAGCATTTGCAGTAGTGCTGCACGTATCACAATAAATGTTACTGGTGTTCTATAGCATATGATACCAATGTGTGTTCTTGGTTATTTTGTGGAAGTTTAGAAAAGTGCTAAATTAAATTTTGCGGTTGCAATATAACTTAATAATACAATAATATTGTGTTCTTGGTAGCAAAGACTTTATTTTTTCCCTTTGTAAACTAGAGTATGAAAAACCTTGTAGTGAATTCCTAACCAAAATCATTTTTGCTCTTCAAAAGTCTGCTTTTTCTATTACTGTGTTTTACATGGAAATAAAATGATGTACAATTTCATTTAGTAACAGGTCATATCCACTATGTTAACAAAAACTGGAACCAAAAATGAAATACGGAGAAAAAGTATGATTCAGTTAAAAGAAAGAGATGCTTTTTATAATAGATGGTTAAAAAATAGATATTGAATTAAACGGCTGTTATTAAAAAACTTGTGAAGTAGACAGCATATATGAGAAATCTGTTTTGTTCACGCTGTGAGAAAAATAAGTAGGCGTGGAACAATGTTCCTCCAGCTTGGGGTAGAAAAAGGTTTTTTGACGTGCTGGAGCTATTAGTGCGCATGAGTTGTTAGCTGTGGAGAAAAGGGTGTGGGCAATGAAGTGGCTAGAGCGTGTAGATACAGGTCTGTTTTAAGGGGAGCAAGGCAGGAAAAATGCCATGGGGAAGAAAGGAAGAGGGCTTCAACGTATATTCCTTTTTTAAAAGATTCTCTTCTCACGAGGTGGTGAAGAGCTGGTATTTGGAAGCCATTGATTTGAACTGTTCTTTCCCCAAAATACTCGCACTGTATTCTGAGGATTGCTCAGGAATGAGTGCCATTCTCTATGAAACTGACTTTTTCATCTTGAGAACACTGACTGAAAGATAAAGGTTTCACAGGATAGCCGTAGGTTTCATACACATGCTGCCTCCCTTACAAGCCCTTTAATACTGGTATTTAATTTGGAAGCCCAGTGACTTGGAGTGCTATTCTGTACTAATGTCTCTTACAAAACAAGATTCCACTGATTTTTTTTTTTGTAAGAAAGTACTGAATTGCTGCTGTTAG
The DNA here is from genome assembly GCA_013397755.1 of Cnemophilus loriae. Classification (NCBI taxonomy): domain Eukaryota; kingdom Metazoa; phylum Chordata; class Aves; order Passeriformes; family Corvidae; genus Cnemophilus; species Cnemophilus loriae. Next base: position 377,472 of record VZTF01009818.1, on the reverse strand, counting down.
TAGATAAACTTTATATAATCTGATATTCCAAGTAAGTTACGGTAGTGCTTAATATTGTCTCTGAAATGTCCTAGTTTGGGGACCAGCAAAACATGTGTATTATCTTCCAGCAGACTTCTGTGCTGTCCAGCCGTCTTCTTGTACCCCTGCACTGTTCTTTCCAATGTCCTACAGTCTGGGTGTTTTGAAAAGGTTTCCCTTGCTATTTGTAATCTTTTTGCATATTCTGCCTCTGAAGAGACTCTTAAAGCTTGGTGCCTCACAGCTGACCTTGTTGGCTCGAGCTTCAGCTTAATTTACAGAACCTGGTTCCTGAAGAACAGGCAGAACAACCCTGATGGGAGGTGCAGGAGCTGCATTGCCTGGGGGAAGTGTGGGAGGCAGCCGTGGCCAAGGGATATAGCTGTTTTTTGCTGTGCAGGGAAGGGGAGATCCTAGCCCTGGGCCCAGCTGTAGGCCCTCATGGACCTCTTTCCAAACTGAGTGCTGGGCGGCAGGAGTTGGGACTGTTTAGGCTTCCTGCTCCCACACCCTGCAAGAGAGCCCCAGTTTTATCTGTCAGATGCGACCATCATTGACTGCTTGCCTTTGCAGAGTGCCTTTAAATTTTGAAAGAATGATTTGTTGCAATGTGTATCACCATTAATCTTTAAAGGGTTTTCAAACTTGGCAAGAAAACACCACTTGGTACAACAAAAGTGGACTTCTGTGTTTTACCCAGTGTTCTTTAATCATGTAGGAAAATGTAATGTTTAGCATGTGGCTTTGTTAGAGCTTGAAATCTAGATACAGTACTTTTGTTTTGAAGATAGAAGTATGGATGGCTTATTATCTTCTTTCTTTCCAGTTTGTTGATATAAAATTGTGATCTGGCAGGTTTTTTTGTGTCTAACCATTTATTTGAAGTTTGTAAATAACATCAAGATGTCAGATTTGCATCTGCTTGGTTTGTAAAAACAATGTTGTGAATGGAGTCAGCCAGAATAGTATTCTGTTCTGACACAGTAATACCCGCTGTGGCTTCTGTTGAGACTTAATTTTATTTCTTTATATCTTAAGACCCCCATTATCTTCCCTTCTAGTTATTCTGTTTACCTAAACTTTAGTGGACTCTGTTGTTGTTTTGTGGGGGTTTTGTTTTGCTTAAATGTCTCAGTTTTTAAAAAGATCATGATACCTTTAAAATGGGAAGAAACAATGAACAAATAACCTAAGAAAGATATTTTGGAAGAGGGGGTGGATGCCAGTGATGAAGCTGACTCAGAACAATGGCTGTTATGGCATGTAACGCTTCCTTCAAGAACTGGTTCTGGGTTTCTGAAGAACCATGAGAGTGCAACTGCATGCAAATGTGGAAACCATTTATCTGTGTCTCAGCCTATTAGTGGGAACTATTACATTCCTCCTAGATGACACTGCATGGTGCTTTTAGGAGTTCAAAACTGGGGAATTAACATTCCTCAGTGCTAAGTTTTTTAGTCAAGGTGCCAAAACCCGGTCAGTGACATGAGAGGCTGATAGACTTCTTCGCTCTCCCGTGGGCTAAAACTAGTTTTCGTGGGCACTGGAGAACCTAATGTACAGTTTACGTGTTTGGCTTTTTCTCTTTTGGTTTAAACGTAAAATGATATTAATGTTAGAATAATGAGACTGAAGTTTGGTGCTATTCTAAAACAAAATCAGGACCCATTGCAAAGCCTGAGGCTGGTACAGGAACACATTGAAAAGATTTGTTTCTCCTAAATGCTTTTCTGGAACTCTGACTTGGTACCCATAATTCATTTCTCATCAGAGTATGCTGGTGTTTATAGTTTTTAGCAATATTTGAAGGACTAGAATAGTAACTTAAATTGTTAGGATGAAAAGCTTGAAAAACTCCAGACAAACAAAAAATCCCAAAAAATCTGCAGACCATATGTTAGGAAGGACTTTGACTACCATCCTTGTCCCTTCTTACTTATTAGAGTCGATGTGGTCTGTAAGTTTAGGACTGCAGGGGTAAAAGAATGCTTTTCTCAGTGTTTTTTTTTCTTACAGAGCAGTTACCATAGACTAGTTCTGAGCTCGTTATCTTGACACATGTAGAATTCATACACCCAAATAGATACTGGATTTGTAGTTGTTTTTTCCCCAAATTACTTTTCCTTTAGCTTATGCTTTTAAAGATTAGCTGAAGTTTTCTCTATGAAGTCATTTTTTTGTGTCTTTTCTGCAACATGAAGCAAAATAATACCAAATGGGCAAAACACATTTTTTGTAGTGAGTCCTTTTGAGAGTTTTTGGATGTATATATATTAGAGCAGATACTTTAGGCTTCACAAAGTTACCTGTTGGTTTAATGCCTTCTATTATTATTTGGCAAAGTTAGGCAAGATTCAGATCTAGAAGTACTAAAAAGCATGTGTGGCACAAGCACTGTTGAATTTTAACAATTCCTAGACAAGCCTGTAGCAGCTTTTGCCATCAGAGGTTCACCAGGGCACTTGCTCTGTAGGTGTTTTCTCCAGCTCTGCTGGTGCCTATAATTGGAGCTAAGCCTCAATTTTGAGCTTGAGACCAAGTCTGGCTTTTGAACCATGGGCAGAGATGTACAATACAATGGCTAAACAGGAGCTAAGTTTCTGAGTGGCAGAATACTGACAGAAGAGCAGAAAATTTGCCTCTGACAGATTGTAGTTCAGGTTTTGGAAAGGCACAGGAAAAAAAAGGCATTGACTTCAGCTGTCCCAGTTTTTTTACTGATTTTTGAACTACTGTTGCATAGGATTTCTAGTGTGGGTTGCTGTTCTTAGGGTGGTTCAGAGCCACCCTAAGCAAGAATTTTTGCTATGTACTTAAAAAATGTTGTATTGGTTATCAATATGCAAAGATTGAATAATATGTCGTAATTTTAAAATTATAGAGGTAGTTGTAGATAGTTTCAGTGGCCTCGCAAACTGAAGTAGTAGTGTAAAATCCTAAGTCTTGCTTCTATAGAACATTATGTAGTAGTACTAGAATCTAGTGCAAATGAACCCCAAGTTATTGAAGTCTCATAACTAGAATATTAAAAAACCAAAAGATATGTGGGGAATGAAAGACTGGGCTTTTACATAGAAACTGGAAACATGTCTTTAAGCGGAACTGTTAGGCATGAAAATGAAAACTGATATTCATCCCAAGACAGTATAAAATATTGCAGTGATCAGTTTATTTGTTGGTTTGGGTTTTTTTTAGGAACAGAAAGGTTCACAAAACCTCAGTTCTGAAAGGATCATTTCCAAAACAACCCTTTGTTTTTGTTTGATGACAAAATCTGGTGAACGTGCCTCTTTGGGGCATCTACCAAACTGATGCCAGAGAATCTTTGCATTGGCATGTCCTTCAGATGCTATTATTTCAGCCTCTGCAGTTATGACAAGAGTCCAGGCTTTGCATCAATTTTATATGGTACCACTATTTATTTGCTGTTTAGAATCTACTTAGAAGCTTTGGAATACAGACGTGTAGTGCCTTCATCTCCACTCTGTGAGCGAAGTGTCCGTAAGCCTTAATGTCTGCACAGAGTTGCGCTCTACCATTGCCACCCTGATATCTAAATCGTGGCTGCTCCTCTTCTTGAGCTGCATGAATTACACAGCTTTTCTGTTGGTAAAAGTAACTTACAAGAGAGTTCCTTTCTTGTCATCTGGAATTTGCTGTGCTGCAAGAAGTGGCTTGGGCAGCTGCTTTTATAGGTTGAGCATTCCTAACTGAAAGTGGGTACGTATGTGTAAGAAGCTATCCCCACCCATCTGCTTCTGTGTTTTGAGGGTGGTGGTGTCAGCTTTTCCTTTCCTAACCCATCATAGAAGTGAAAATAAGTGAAGAGATGTGCGTTCTTAATAAAAGTGCTAACTGCTAAGCATGGACGTATGAAGTTGGTAACCTCATACAGAATAACAGATAATGCAGATAGGTTTGATTTTGTGAGGGCAGGTTTACATTAGATGTTGGGAAGAAATTAAGGGTGGTAAGGCACTGGCACAGGTTGGCCAGTGAGATTGTGGACTCCCCATCTCTGGCACTGTTCAAGGCCAGGTTGGACGGGTCTGTGGTCATCTGGAAGGCATCTCTGCCCATGGTGGGGGGTGTGTGTGTAATGAAATGAGCTTTCAAGGTCTCTTCAAACGCAAACCATTCTATGATTCTGTTTATATACTTGTTTAAACCAGACTCTTAGTGTTGTTATTCTGGATTTGAAACATTTAAGGAGACTTGGGTCACTTCAACATTAAGTGCCTCTCCGTGGTGCTGTGTTGCCTCATGGGTACTTAGTATGGCCGTACACTTTTTGTGGTACAAATTGGATAGATTAGATTTCTTGCCCAGCATTATGCAGCTTTCAGAAATATATTCTAAAATTTGTCCAGAAGCGAGGTTTATGGAGGATTGTAGTTCAACCTGACCTGTGTGTCCCTCCTCTCTCCATGGAATGTAAAGTAAGTGAATTATAATGCCCTCTGTCATTTGTAACTATTCTTTCTTTACCATAATCATGAAGATCATGAATTATGTGAATGCAGAAATATTCAAAGTGATGCTTATTTCTAATGGAAAGCAACACAGTTACTTGTAAAATAGGAGAAAATAAGTTTCTGAGTTGCAACTTATTTTGCGTGTATTGTTTAATGATGAGTTTCTCGTTGGATAGAGTCAAAATAGATGCATCGTTTAAAACGTCATTTTATCCTAAGTCTATTTAAAATGGCCACTATGTATTACTAAATAGTAGAATGGCAACTGATTCCCTTCTCTGTGTCTGTTTTTGCCAGGCCAGTCACAACTCAGTTATACCGAACTTAAGAGTTGGATCTGCTTTGAAGTGGCTTTTAGTGAGTCACCTTATGTGGGTGACTGTTAAAACAAATATTTATGGAATTGTGATATATTTGTGATTTTATGAATGTTTTCACTGCTGTGGATTCTAATGCAATAAACAGTGAATTGTATCACTGGTTGAATATGGGTGATATGTGTCAGGGGAAGGCTATAAAGCCAATTTAGAACGTAATGCAGGAATGTACAGTCTGCCTCACACAGTATAACTGGCAGTAACATATTAAGTGTATCGGGGCATAGAAGTGTCTTGTGTATGATATCTTTGAAACACAAGCCAATCTTGCTGTTGAGTCACAAAAAAAGGTTTTGTTGTGGTGATTGATTAAAAGAAGTTTTGTTATGGTGGCTTTTTTTCCTAGAGAATTTTACATAAAGTGCTTAGAGTAAATTATCAAAAGTGACATAATTACAGTGACAGTCTGCAAAATTTGCAATATGTAGCAATTAACTTGGCTTTTATGGTTTGTACAGTATTTGAGACAAGTAAAGTAGATCTCATTAATTATATTGGCACCTTTATTTGAGTTTAAAAATCTCGATGTGTAAAACATCATAGCAATAGTAGACTGTGTGTTGGAAGGCCTGTGACTGGACCTTGTCACCAGAGCAGGGAGCATCACTGGGAGGAGCCTCTGGTGTCCATAGTTTGTCTGTAAGGAACTGCACCCATTCCTGTGGGTACCTCACTTCCTTCTCACCTGAGGTTTGGTCGGTGTGCTTGCTTGTTTTGTGGGGTTTTTTTGCCACACCACTGGTTTTAAACCCACTCCTCCCTGATTCTGTGGCCCTTGTGGGAGGTGTGGAACCTACAGGTACTGCTTGGCTTGCTGAGCCACCTCTGAGCTAGCACTCATGCTGTGCGTTTACCTTCTGAGCATGACCTTTTTGGACACTGCATTTTGCATTTTTGATGTGCTGGACTGTGTGTTCTGAGAGACTCTGATGTGCTTCCCTTCATCAGCTGCAAGATTTCTGGCATCAGAGCACTGACTGACACAAGAACTAGCGGCAGACTGACAATATTATGATATGATACAATAAAATACCTTGCTGTAAGACAAGGTTTGGAGATGAGTTAATCTAGTGTTTAGATGTCTTCAAAACACACTTAATAGTATTCACACAATAGCTAACATTGATAAGATACGGTATCCATGATACAATCCTGTGAAGGGAATTACTCATTTATACCTGTTTAAGAGTAAGAAAGGAGTTTTTCTTCGGCGTTAGGGTACATTTCAGTGAAGATTTTGAGCATAGAATAGGTAGGTGATTGACCGTAAAGAAATTCCAACTTGATATATTTGAAAATGATTTGATTGTTGTTTCCTTTAGTAAACTTCTATTTTTTTTGTGTGTTTCTATTTTTATTAAACATTAGTATTTTTTTTCCGCAAAAAAACGACATTTTTCTTGTGTAAACCTTCACATACTTCCCTTCTTTGTTCCTTTTTACGGAGGTTACTTTCTGTTTCATTGGGTTCAGTTGCATTAATGATTATTATTCACCATGGGAAATTCTGGGAAAATAACGAGTTTTGGGCAAAGCATTGAGAGGAACTGATATAAATCACTACACTTGGAAAATTTTAAAAAGTCTTTTTTTTTCCTAGTTTAACTTATGGATTTTTCTCTTTTATAAATATGAGAGATTAAAAAAGAGTCATGAAAGTTCATAACTATTGACTGACAAAATAACTCCCATGGAAAAAATGTCTCACTTATTCTTGAAGTTACTTGCTGTAACTGGTATGGACTTTTTAGTCACAGAATGCATTAGGTCTACAGTGTAATTATTGCTGATCCTGTCTAATGACTGTTTTGGGGATTATCTCTTTTGGAGTTAGCCATCTGCTGTGGTTAGTGTAATTAACTAAACGTAATGAAGGGTTGACTTAGTTTGAAATCAAAAGTATGCATGTCTCTGGGAGAAGAATGTAATTTCTTCCATTCAGAATAATTCAGAAATACCAGTATTCCAGTTCTGTATTAAAGACATTAAACATGCAGCTAAATTAAAGTTTGAAAAAGCACCCTCTCAAAAACACTTCCCAGACCCCTGCAAACTGAAATAAAAGGAGCAGGGTGGGGGTGAGAAAGACAGGGGAGCCTTAAAAGGGCAGCTTATTACTGTTCTTATTTGATCCCAGTTCTTATTTGATCAAACAGATGGCTTATGTTGGTTAAAAGCTTGCAAGTATAGCTATATTTACTTTTCTGTGTTAAAAAAGTATTGATTTGCCAAGGATGTCTTCTTATTTATGACTCAGACGTGGATTGCTTGTAGGTGGTTCTAAACTATGCTTATTTATAAAATACATTAGATGCTCACATCTGAGGAACTCTGGGCGTGTCAGCCTGACCTCAGTGTCCAGGAAGGTTATGGAACAGATCATCTTGGGTGTGGTCACACAGCACATACAGGACAGCTAGAGGATCAGGCCCGGCCAGCAGGAAAGGAAAGGCAGGTCGTGTCTGACCAACCTGATCTCCTTTTAGTACCAGGTGACCTGCCTGGTGCATGAGGAGAAGGCTGTGGATGTGTCTGCCTGGACTTCAGCAAAACCTTTGATAGTGTCTCCCACAACATTCTCCTGGAGAAACAGGCAGCCTGTGGCTTGGACAGATGCGCTCTTTGCTGGGTTAAGAACTGGCTGCATGGCCAGGCCCAGAGAGTGGTGGTGAATGGAATTACTTCCAGCTGGGGTTGGTCACCAGTGGTGTCCCCAGGGCTCAGTATTGGGGCCAGTCCTGTTCAATATCTTTATCAGTGATTGGGCTGAGGGGATTGAGGGTACATTCAGTAAATTTGCGGATGACGCCAAGTCGGGTGAGATTGTTGATCTGCTTGCAGGTAGGAAGGTTAGGAAGGCTGTGCAGAGGGATCTGGACAGGCTGGATTGATGGGCCAAGGACAACTAACTGAGGTTCAATAAGGTGGAGTGCTGGGTCCTACATTTGGATCACAACAATCCCCTGCGGTGCTCCAGGCTGGGGGCAGAGTGGTCGGTAAACTGGAAAAGGCCCTGGGGGAGCTGGTGAAAGTGGCTGTGCCTGCGGNCTTCAGCAAAACCTTTGATAGTGTCTCCCACAACATTCTCCTGGAGAAACAGGCAGCCTGTGGCTTGGACAGATGCGCTCTTTGCTGGGTTAAGAACTGGCTGCATGGCCAGGCCCAGAGAGTGGTGGTGAATGGAATTACTTCCAGCTGGGGTTGGTCACCAGTGGTGTCCCCAGGGCTCAGTATTGGGGCCAGTCCTGTTCAATATCTTTATCAGTGATTGGGCTGAGGGGATTGAGGGTACATTCAGTAAATTTGCGGATGACGCCAAGTCGGGTGAGATTGTTGATCTGCTTGCAGGTAGGAAGGTTAGGAAGGCTGTGCAGAGGGATCTGGACAGGCTGGATTGATGGGCCAAGGACAACTAACTGAGGTTCAATAAGGTGGAGTGCTGGGTCCTACATTTGGATCACAACAATCCCCTGCGGTGCTCCAGGCTGGGGGCAGAGTGGTCGGTAAGCTGGAAAAGGCCCTGGGGGTGCTGGTGAAAGTGGCTGTGCATGAGCTCAGGTGGGCAGGATGGCCAAGGGCACCTGTCTTGTATCAGCCCCAGCAGGACCAGGGCAATGATGTGTAATTGACACTGCTGAGGTAACTCAGGTGCTGTGCCCAGTTCTGGGTCCATCACAGAAAGGAAGGTACTGAGGGGCTGGAGCAAGTCCAGAGACTTGAACAGAGCTGGAGAAGGGGATGAAGCACCAGGAGCAGCTGAGGGTGGGCTTAGCCTGGAGAAAAGGAGGCTCCTGGGAACCTTCTTCCTCTCTACAACTCCCTGACAGGAGGGGACAGCTGGGGGTGGGTCGGGCTGTGCTCCCAGGGAACAGGAGGAGAGGGAACAGCCTCAGGCTGGGCCAGGGGAGGCTCGGGGTGGACCCCAGCAGGAATTTCCCCATGGAAAGGGTGGTCAGGCCTTGGCAGGGGCTGCCCAGGGAGGTTTGGAGTTCCCATCCCTGGAGGTGTTCCAGGCATGACTGGACGTGGCACTCAGTGCTCTGGGCTGGGTGACAAGGTGGGGATTGGTCACAGGTTGGACTCGATGACCTCGGAGGTCTTTTCCACCCGTTTAGGTTGGATTCTGTGATTCTTATGGTAAAGACTTATTTTGGTGTTTTATTATTACACACAGCATTACAATTTCTTTTTTTTAGAAATTTGAGGGTTCTGGATGTTTTTGTTAGGGAATGTAAAATACGAAGTTTCAGTCCTAAATTTGGAATGGAGTGTGTTGAAGTTTAGAAGGAAATACTGTAATAATAAATAATAATAAATACTGTTTTACAAGGAAATACTGTAATAATACCATTTTCATTTGTTTCTAATTTCCCTTATGCTCTCTGTAAATACAGTGACTTTGCTGTAGCCATAATTAAAACAATGAATACCAAAAGACAACAAATTTTTATTTGTACAAGGAATACTTGTTGGCCTCAAGTAAGTTCAGTCATTCATAGTGACTAAAAAAGTACTTTGTTGTAATAATTTGTGTCTGTTGATGTCTATATACTAAACATAGTAAATCCTTTTACTATGTGTTTGCAAATGCTGTGGACTTAAGTCTGTAGATGCAAACTAAAACCGTAATCCCTTATGAACAGGATTTTTATTAATTATTATCCTTCAGAATAGTTTTAAAATTTAATAGACATATATATGTAATGATCACTATATACAGTATTTTCCAGTGACCTACCTCCACTGATTAGCACATTAGATTGATTATAGTCACAGATTGCTAAAAATGAATGAAGTATTCTTTAACTGTGGGTGGAAAACATTTAACTGGCGAAAAGTATGTATTTAGGAATCCTGAATGAAAAAATTAAAATGTTTAATATTTTTCCTTCATACATTTTCTGAAGGAAGTAGTTTTGTTATTTCTACTACTGTTCTGAAGGAAAAGGTCGTAACCCTAATATTCAGTATAGTAGTAGATACTTTTTTTGGTGCTCTATCAGTGTAAGTAGCTGATTTTTATGTGTTTGCAGAAAAAAAATAGGGTTTTTTCTGCATGTGTGAAAACGATTAGTGATAAATTGGGCTGTAAAGAATAAAAGCAGTGAAGTCTTTAGGTGCTGTTGAGGGTGGTGTGGCTATTTGCAGTTGGTACAAAGGGTAGGCAGTTCTGTATGATAGACAGTACCTCCTGTGTTAGCAGTTTTCACTTTTCCGAAGTAGTATTCTTTGTTCTGCTAGCTTGCAAAGCCTGGAGACTTTCCCCGTGCATAGAAATTGCAGTGTATAAAAACTATTAGTGACAAGGAATGAACAATTTAGTTAAAATGGGCAGAATGTATCTTCACAATATTTTGTGTTTCTCCATTGATTTTGTTTTTTTTATTTGCTGTGGCTTTTTAAGTTTTGTTTTTGCTGGCTGAGACAAACCAAGAATCTGCTTTCTGGAGAAGCAGATAACAGGTTTTATGCTGACTTTCCAAGTGTGCATTTGGGAAGTCACTGTTTAATACAACTTTGGATCAGAAGTGCTGTTTAACATATCAGTTTTGTAAATTGTTTAAAATAGAATTTGGAAAAGTGTATCTTTCCTGTGTACTTGGCATTCTGCTTTACAAGTACTGGGAGTGAGATTTTATAACAGTTGTTTGATTTAGGTTCAGTACTTACCCACCTCAGATTTCAGGGGTAAATCTGAGAAAGGGTGTTGCCTCTGTCCGTGAGGGAGATTCCACGACAGGAACAGGTTTCTTGAAAGTTTCCCAGTTAAGAGTTCAATGTGCTTAGTCTCATGGCATTTTTAATAGTACAGGGACTTAGAAATTTTTCCCCCACCTTACTTACTCTGTGATCCTGACTCACTGCTGCTCTGACAGATTGGGTCAGACAGTCTGTTGATGCTGCTACCACTGTGCAAAGACATCATTGGCTTGGTCGTGCTGCTTAAGTATTTGAGAAACTACTTCACAAAATCACAGAATATGCTGAGATGGAAGAGACCCACAAAGATCATTGAGTCTAACTCCTGGCCCTGCACAAGACCGTCCCCAAGAGCCACACCATGTGCCTAAGAGTGTTGTCCAAACACTTCTTCTAGTGTTTTTAATAATAATGTTGCTGTCTGTTTTTCTTAAAATACACATGCTTGTTCAGTGAAATAAGTCTGGTGACTTCTGATTTAGGCAATTCATGGCACAGATAAAAGTGTCTTCTTTTGTATTAAAAGCTCGCCAGGAAACAACACCGCCACCACCACCAAAAACCCCTAGCAACTTACAGGCGTTCTTGTATTTATACTATCTCACCATAATTGCAGAGTCTTTCCTTAAGTCAAGAGTCTAGATACGGATGTTTTGGCATGCACTACAGGTTCTTTAAAGTTGTCAGTCAGGGAGCAGCAAAGAGCAGGGCTGCTCTGCAAGGAGGAGTAAGCTGGCAGTTGAGTATTATGCAGGCAGGGCTTTTCCCAACTCGGGCAGAGTCTCACACAATCTGAACAGTGCTTGTCACAGGGTTAGACAGAATAGTGGAATCTGTCAGGCCCAGCGTCCATCTGGTTGTCTGATCAGAAGTAGCAGAACATGGGAGCTGATGCTGCCTTAGAGGGAAGGTAGAACGTGGGATGTAGCTGAGAGGCAGGGGCACAGGCATGCTGCAAGAGCGATGGGCTGAGGGCTCCAGGCTGAGCTGAAATGGAGCTCCTGAGCGCAGGGTGTGGTAGAGGCATTCAAGTTAAAATGTGATGTAACTCTGAACAGCACTACCAAATTCCCATACTGCTGCAGCTCTGCTGAGTTCCCTGACGGATGGGTGCTGTTAATGGGATGTGAAGGTCTCATAAGAACCTCTTGAGAATATAGTGCAGATCCTGAGACAGTCAGCACAGACAGTCCCGTAGTCCCTTGCGATTTCCTTTGCTGCCATAGAAGACAGACATTTACCTTCTCTCTTACAGATATGGAGTCTGGAGAGCGGTTAACATCATCATCAGTCTCCTCTACTGCAGCTGCTTCCACTACAGCATCTTCGACACCGTCGGTAGCTTCAGAAGTATCGAAAGGTGGCCTTTCCACCGGAGCCACGACACTGAGCTCCACAATCAACACATGTGGTAAAAAAGACTCAAGTCTATATTGCAATGCAATTTTAGTATTTGTCAACACTTGTAATTGTTATTACAAGTCAAATGTAGTAAGGCTGCACAGATGCATCAGAGAAAAATGTTTGAGGTTTTTTGGTTTTGCTAAGTGACACTCATTTGCTGTGAATACATTTTATGTAGTACTTACTTAGTGAAAGAATGAAATTAATTAAAAATTGCCTATTTAAAATGTGAAAAAAAAATTTCAGTTTGCAAGGCTGCCTTGAAAGCGAGAATCAAATAAAGGGTTCATCTAGCAAACTCTGTGCCACTTTCAGATTAAGTTGTAATAATCAGCTTCTTGAACAAACATCATGTTCTCAGCATTTAATCTCAGCCCATACTATAGTTTTATATTTGGAGGAATAGTTTCTTCTAATGGAGCTTGAAATTGAAAAGATGAATTTCACAATGTCACAGTCTTGGATAATCTTGACTAGAGTGACATATCTTACCATGAATCAGAAATATGTATGGAAGATTTCTCCATGCAAGAATCTAATTTTTGTGAATGAAACTCCTATTTCAGCTGAATGATGCATGTATCATCCACAGAACAAGAAATGGTAAACTCTTACCTGCTGTTTCTCACTTAACTTTTGGAAAACAGATCTTTTTTTGGAGAACATTATTTCTGTTAGCCCGATTCTTATATGATATATGGTAAATAGGAAATTTTTTCAGCTCAAATTCATGGTAATCCTTTGTTTTCAGAACAAACTCTGTACCTGCAGCAGAGTGAGCAAAAGTATATTCTCCAAACTGAAAAACTTTACAGCCCTGATAGTACATAATGAGTGGATTTCAAGTCCCTGACTCCGTCCTGCATTTGTTCATTTGCAGCTGCCCCAAGAAGCTAAAACCACAATGTCTGCAGACCTAGAGTTATGTCTCAACTATTTATTTTAATTTCTCTAAAATCAGCCAGAAAATTATTAACTAAAACTCTTCTGGAATAAATAACAAAGTGTTTCATTTTTCAGTACCCCACTAAAAATTCATCTCCGAAAGAACTTTTTGTCTATATTCATTAGCCCATGCGACTTGAAATGGTTTTCTGTGGTGGTTCCCAGAATGTAGCTGGAGGTAATTTCCGTATGGCTATGAATGTACAGTCCTAACCCAAAGATTTCTGTGACTCACCTCTCCTTGCTGCTTTCGCTGTGTACATATTACATCATGTAATTCTGTATCTCCTGTATCTCCTGTGCATTTACAGGATATGTATTTGGTCTGCCAAAGTACAGTAAGACTGAAGCAGGTGAATAATGTAATAAAGATACTGAACTGTCAGTTTTGTTCGTCATTAGAAAATACAGGTAGTTCTTTACTAAAGGCCTTTTAAAAATTCGATTCCCATCTTCTATTAAAAAAAAAGGTTTCATTTCTGTCTGATAGCTAATGGTTAAAAAGACTCATAGTAATTACCAGTATTCATTTTTTTTGATGTTCAGATTGTTTGCCTGGCTACATCTGATGTTTAAGAACATACGTATTTTTTCAAGGACACTTTGTCTTCCCAAAACCAAGCTGGAATGTAGTTTACTATCAGTACTGTCCCATCAGTTTTATTTATGAGTATGTCTGCTTCTCTCCTGACACAGTGCACTGTGGTTACTGTTGTATCCACTGTGAAAAGGTTCCACTGAAGTGTTTATGCTGCCAGCCAGCCGAAGACTGTTTTCCTTTGAATGACCTATGGCGTGTCCTGAATTTACAAGATACTCTGTAGCCAAGATAGACTATATACTACCCAGTTCTAAACTGAGGTGTTCTTCACTCCTGTGATATTTAAAAAAACCCAACAATGTCTGTCAAATAGATAATTGAATTATCTTCAAATTTAAAAATGCATTTTTCTAGTATCTAATAAAATAATTTTTTAAGAATGAGCAGTTATTCTTACTAAGAGAAGGTAATGCATCTTAATGCATTCATGAGATTGGAGAGGTTCTTTTTAGTCCAATTCATCTCTTTATTTTCTTTGCAGCAATCAATAGTCTATTAAGTAGTCTCTGCAATAAACTTGATTGCATCCTCAGTCAGGTGCCCACGATACGTGGTGAATTAGGACTGGGAGTCTTTATGCTTTGCCAGGGAGATTAAAGTACAAGTAAATTATTTTGGCATATTCCCAGGTCAAAAAGACAAAGCACCTGTGTGAAACCACTGTGGAATATATCACATACTGTTAGTTTAATTGGTTAATATGCACTAGTTCCTGAATAATTAAAGCATTCTAATCAAGTAAACAGATATTTTATTTGCTTTCTTCTTATTCACCCATTGCTGAAAAAAAGAAGGTGCATTGGAAAAGTAAGTTGCCTCTGGAAAGAGATTTACATTCACCCTCATGAGAATGTTAGCAACTTCGGAAGAATGTAAGACAATAGCTTTTTCTCTAAATAAAACTATAATTCAGTATTTTGTCTTTATGAAAGGCAATAATACTAGTGTGTGAAACCATTCTAAGCTGAACAACGGAGTTGTGTTGTTTTGATGTTATCAGATCTGGAAGGTTCTTAATTTTTAATTTTCAAAAGAGGGAATTTCATTAACTTTTTATTAAATAACAAAACACAACAAACAAAACCCTACCAATTTTTTTTCTTGAACCAGAAGGTATTTTTGTCAAAACAAAAATCTTCAGTCTTTTTGGAGTTCTCTATTTTTCCTTGATGAGATCCAGAACAATTTTAACATTGTGTACATAAATGCACAAAGTCATTCTTTGTTACTAAGAGACCAGCATTGTTGAAATATATGTTGCCCTTTGGAATAATGCTTTCAATCATTTATCTGTGCAGTGGTTAGTAGAATTTCAAAAACTGTGCTCAAAAATATTTAACCTATTTGAAAGTAAGCCAAGAATGTTAAGGACTGAGATTTAATATGAAGTTTAGCTATGTGGAGCATGTTTAAGGTAAGATAGTAACTTGAAGAGCAAACACTAAAATAGGGAAATTAAGGAAATACTAGAATAAATTGCTAAGCAGACTGTTAGTATTTTCATCAGATAAGAAAGAGGGGAAATGTCATTACAGTTCAGTTTAGTATTACAAGACTTCTATAATTTTTTGTCTCATTTTATTTCTTCCATGTGTTTAAATGCATATTTAAAAATGGATGGCTTTTCTTTTCTAGATACATTAGGTAATGGCTTAGATAGCACACTTAGATAGCCATAACAGCGTGTAGTATAGTGTACAGTTACCTTCTCTTTCTGTATGATGAAGAAAGTTGATGAACAATTTCAAAGGTTCTTTTAACTTGAAAGGTCTTCAAAGTATTATGAAACCTTGCAATGCAATGTTGTTCATTGGCATCGTTAAGAATCACCACTGTTGTCTGTGAGAGAGAAGCATTATGGAAGAAGATACACAAATGGGGTTTGGGTTGGTTATGGTTGTTTTTTGGGTCTTTTTTGTGAGAATTTACGAAGTGATGTTAAAGACATTTGAACTAAGTTCAGCAAATGTAGACCTGAAACACGATGCTGTTAAACTCATGTCAGAAGTTTAGAGAAATACTCTACACATCACCTGCAGTAGTTACCATCAATGAAGTGCATATCCCTTCTTGTCTTGAAGGGAGGGAAAAAAGTCACCTGAATCAGAAATCTGAAATCAGTAAGAGGAATTTCCCTGCACTGTGTATGTAATATTCCCGTTGTGTTGCCTTGTAGTTGCTAAAAAACGAAAAATCCTGGTGAATGCCCTTGTGTTCCTAACGCCTAATAGGATGAGTTATTGCAGTCAGGAACTCATTCCGGAATTATTCCTTATATACACAAACACAGTAATAATGTTTAAAACATGTAGAGGGAGAAGTAGGATTAACAAACAAGTTAATGGTTTCTGTGTAGAAGTCCACCAGAAGCACGGTCAGTGTGCAGAGGCCTTTGTTCATAATGTGAGTTTCCTGGAAAACAGAGAATGCTTGGTCTTTCTCATGCTGTCCTTTTAGGCGTGATGCTCTTTGGCTTATGGCGCAAATGAATTTAATGTTCTTTGATATCAGTCTTTTCCTGCTTTCTCTCTCCATTAGGGACTATGTTGTTCTTCTGGTTATGTATGCTTTTACAGTCTCAGAATTCCATGTTTTGTTTTCCATCCTTCTGTTCAGATCCCCTCTAAAGTTGAAGTTTAGCTCTGAAACTCCTATGAGATTTCCTCTACCAGGATTACAGAATTTCTGGTCCTTTGATTTTTGTCTCTTATCTTCGCTATTATAAATTCTTATCTTGTCCTACCCTATGAATACATGCCGACTTGCTGTACTGTGCCTGCTCTCTTCTGTGCTGCACTTCCCCAACCTTCCAGGTGTGTTAGTGACTCAAGTAACTTCTCTGTTTACTTTTTTCTGGTCACTTCCCCTGTTGTTTTCCTTTTCACATATTTTCCTTTCTGTATTAGATTCAGTCTCCTTATTGTTAAGGTAACCAAAGCTCCAGCTATGCGTACATTTTACCTGTAATTTTTACGGTCTGGTTCATCTAGCTGTGTTGTTTCTTTTTCCCCTCTTGTCATGATTTAGGAATGGTACTCCCCAATTTAGTGCTCCCAGTGAGACCATATTGCCACTCACTTCTCCCCTACCCCTCACCGCCACCCCTGCCCTCGCAGAGGGCTGGACGGGAGAATTGGAGGCACAAAAGGCAGAGGTCACAGGTTGAGATAAGAACAATTTACTGGAAACAGAGATGAGATAAGAAAACAAATACTAACAGCAGCAATACGGACAGAGGGTATAAGACACAAACTATTCAAATGGAACACTCTCCTCCTCCCCCCCGCTATTCCTGACCTCTGCCACAGTGCGCCAACTGGGAAGAGAGCCCTTCTTCCTGGAAGAGAGTCCCTTTCCCCTGCCCCCTGCCAATGATGTGAGATTTATTTGAATAACCTCTGGGTCCTGGCCATGCCTGCTCCCAACTACTGCAAAAATTAACCCTGTCCTGGCTGGAACCAGGACACCCCTTCATCATGTCTCATCGTCATCTTGTCCGCCAGCCTCTCAGTCTGAGAGATGGCATTACTCATACCGAAGTTAGAAGGGTCACCAGTTGAAACTAGGGCGTTTGAATAGGGTTGTTACAGGAAAAAAATAGAGGCTGCTTTGTTTGCAATGCAGTGTCAAACTCAAGGATAGAAACCTCTTGCAGTGGCTGTAGAGCTACCATTGCGTAGCTAGCAATTCCTCTGTTTAATAGGTCTTTCCGTGGGGAACAGCTTCAGATGTGGTTTTGTGGTGGAGGCCTTGGAGTATTCCAAGACTCAGATTGCAGAGGTGACTGAAAGCTGTTGTTTTACTTCATAGTTCTGATGTAGGAAGAGTACTGAGATAATAAATGTTAAAGGGTGATCTGTGAATACGGATTCAGTTTATAAGACTAGCAGTTTCATTTTGAGGTGATCAGTGTCATATAGCTTTCTGTTAAGTATTAATTTTCAGAATGCATTTAAATAAAACTGCATTGCAATCTTTATCAGCCATTAAATGGCTTTAATGGCTTAAGACCAGGGTTGCTGCAGGAGATGTGTGTCATTGAAAAGTTCCTAAATGTTTTGTTCTCACTTCTAGATTTAGTAAATCTCCTCTGGATTATGCACAGCAAAATGCTTACCGAAATACTTAAATATAGTATTAGAACAACTGAAGTTTGTTTTTATTTCCTTTGCGGTTCAGAATGGTGGCGAACAGCAGACACACACTCTCGTCCTGGCGCAGCTTTTTTTCCACCACTCTTGGGAATTCCCACACTGTTTGCTCCTCCTGCACAGAATCATGATTCTGCTTCATTCCACTCAAGAGCTACAGGAAAAAGTAGTCGGAGCAATACAGACAAAGGTAATGGCCGAAGTTGTCTGGAAGTAATCATATTGAACTTCTGCCCGTGCAGAAAGATGTGGAATTTGAGCTTTACTTTCGTCATTCTTGCCATTCCTAAACAGTTCTATAAAAATTGGTTCTGTTAGGTAAGGATGATACATACAAAGTATGTGTTTGGCCTTTAAATCATGGGTGCTATGTATGATTAAAATAACTCCAAATCAGAGTGACACTTCTTTTACAAATTTTAGTATATGTGGTGAGTAACCTGTTAAGTAGTCTAGGATCTTGTTACATGTCTGTAGAATGTTAGTGTGACTGGGGTATCTAAAAGGAATTATCTGTTACTTCAGATTTATTTTAAATGCCACTTTGTAAATCTGTCATCTTTAGGTGTAAATGGATCACTGAATGGCAACAGTACCACTGCAGTCTCCGCTCTCAGCACATCCGTGCTCTCCACTAGCATTGCAACATCAGCAGGGCCAGTGAAAACTGTAACCTCAGGAGCAGGAGGACGCAAATACAACCAGGAGCAAAGTAAGGTTCAGCTTTTGGACACCAGGACTGACAAAATCAAGGACAAGGTAAATACACAGAAGGAAACTGAAGATTCAGACAAAAAATTGGACGTGATAAGTGTTCTGCGCACAGGAGCGTTTTTAAGTGTTCTTTCTGAGTACAAAATGTTTTGGGTTCTTCTGATTTATTAGAGCAAGATCTGTACCCTTGTCTCTGTAGGGATTTTTTGTGTGTATTGGCTTTTGGAATTTTTTTAATTGTTAGGGGTTTTTTTGATGTACTTATGAACCAAAAGTTACTATTAGTGCTAATTTCACTAGTTAATGAGTTAATAGCTGTGTCCAACGCCTTGTTTTAATTAATTTATCTAATTTTTTAAAAATGTATTTTTTAACACCAAAATTTGATATTATTATATTCCGGTATATATATGCATATATTGGTGTTACAGTTATAACATTATAGATTATTTCTATGAATTCAATTAGGTTTTCATGTATCTTATGGAAACAAAATGAAATTCTTAGACGTTAAAATAAAAATGCTTTTCTGGAAGTAATTTCCTATTTATCAGAAGAAAGAACTATTATTAACTGCTATGTTTCAGCAATAATCTTAGCCATCTAATATGAGAGACGTAATTAGTCTCAGTGAGTTAGTAAACCTTATATACTGACCTAAGCACTCTAAGAACGTTGCTACTCTTGGAATCAAAACTATTTAAGCAAAACACAGAAAACTGTATACTGGGAAGGCGATTACTGTCAGAATAGAAGCTAAAGGAGTAATTCTCTACTGACAGCCATCTAGGCTAAAATCTTTTTCTTTCTTTAGATCTATTTATATTTTTGTTTTGTGAGTGAATTGGGCCTCTTGCTTTCTTTCTGTTACTGAACTACATTCAGTTACCAAATCTGAATGTTTGAAGGTGAGAGGTTGGCATTTTCAAAGGACAGCTGGTGCTTGATGTGTCTGCATAAAAACAGGGGTTAGCACTGAAATGGTTACTTAAAATTGTGTAGTGATACACAGTGTTTAGTATATGGACAACAGGGAAATTATTAAGAATATTTTCCCTCAAAACATTCCTCATGTTCAACAGTTGACAACTTTTACAAGTATTAAGCTAGTTAAAGGTATTTGGGAAGTCTTTGACTTTTTTTCAGGCTTAAATACTAAAAATGGCTTATTGTAAAATTCTGATTTTATCCTGGGTATCTATGTGCAAAATTTAGCTTTCTTTTTGTGATGCAGAGGTAAAGCTTTTTCCAGATGGTGTTTCTATGTTTCTGACTATTACTATAGTTAGGCAGAATACCAAATGAATTTCTCTCTTTTAATATCTCTAAATACCTTCCCAAAAGGTACTTTTTGGCCCTTTGCTTTATTCAGAAAACTGAGCTGGTTAAGCTAGTAACCTGCTAGTTTGAGTATTACTGAAACATTTTAACATTTTACCTCTTTCTACCCATTGGGTGGTTTGGTGTTTTTTTTGTTTTGGTTTGGTTTTTTTGTTTGTTTGTTTTTGTTTTGTTTTTGGGTTTTGGCTGGTTTTGTGTCCCCCCCTCCCCCCCCATTTCTGTCAGTATGTTTGTCAGCATTGTTACCTTCTCCCTTGTGTTACTTTTTGTCTTTAAGTATAAATTCGGCACTGTTGATAGAATTTTTTGATGTGGGCACTGATTTCAAACTGCGGTTTCACTTGACATAATACTGAGTTGCTGTAAAAGGAGGAGCTCGATGTACAAGTACCTTTCTTAAGAATGTTGTGTTCTCTGTCTTAACTTTTAGTCCTCTGTCTCATGCAGATAAATTTCAGGTTGTTGCTTTCCTAAGTTCCTGTTGTAATTTTGATACTGAAATGGAGTTTGTTGTTCCTAATCTTAGTTGATATGCTGATGTTCATAACTACTTTTCCTCTGAAACTTTTTTACGAGGTGATTGATGTTTGTCATTGTAATGGTTTGAACAACCTTTTGTATCAAAACATAGAAATTACTCTAAATGAGAACTCTAACCATGAAGATGATTTTTGGCCCCCCCATATTTCAGTGACCAGTTTTGTGACCAGTTTTTAATTTTCATCATCTTGTGAAGCACTTTCTCTTTAAGGATTGCAGATCGCTCCTTTACTCATTTTACTCCAAAGTCTCACTCTTCTTTATTTCAAAGATTATGCGTATAATAAGATTATATAACAGATTAAAACTGAAGTATTAACAGAGAATTCATCTTCCCGGTAGAAGCCCAGAAAAAAAGCAGTGGAAAGCTCTAGTAACAGCGACAGTGATTCGGGCTCCTCTTCAGACACCTCAAGTGAAGGTGTGAGTAGTAGTGACTCTGATGACCTAGAGGAGGATGAAGAGGAGGAGGAGGAGGACCAGAGTGCTGAAGAGAGTGAAGATGATGAATCTGATTCCGAAAATGAAGCACATCACAAAAACAAGAACAAGGTATAACACCTCACTTTGCTGCTCACAGTCTTGTTGCTGCAAGCTGTTTGTGACAAATTGACCTACTCAAGTCTGTGAACAAATAGTCAACCATTATTTAACTACACGTTAGTAAATGCTAAGAATACTCTTTTTAGGTTTGCTTTGGGGTTTTTGGGAGGGTTTTTTTGGTTCTTTTGTGTGCATGCATGTCTGTGTACTGCCGTTCTTTACAGGCTAGGCGTTTACAGTTGGTAGACTGTTACTTTTGTTATAAAGTAGGAAATACGAAGAAATTAAGTACTGTGTGCAGGTAGTGAATTGAAGATAGGTCATTGTGGATATTGCTTTGGCAGTTGCTTTTTTCCTAGTAGAGTGGTTACTTTCCCTAGTAGTAGAACAACAAGATTGGAATCTTTGGTATTCTGTTAGGTTTTCCATCAGAAATACATTTAAGAACAACCATGGTTTAATACTCCTTCTCTAGTAAACGTTGTCTTCGCATGCTGAAACTATCTGGGGGAAAAAACCGAAAATGAACAATAAATACATTACAAGACTGATCTAAAAATTATTATTGTTCATCCTCTGCCAAGACTAGTGTAATTGTTTCATGGAGACTGATCATATGCTTAGTATTTTTAAAAGGATCTTTAACTTACATAATGAGCAGTCAAAAATAAATGTTTTGCAGGTGCTGATGCATAGTGGTGTAATAGATACAAAAACCGATAGACAGAAATCACAGGAAAAGTCTCAAGAAAAAAGAACACACCAGCAGATACCTCTTGTGTCTGATTCCCAGACTCACTCATCATTCCAGTCCCAGCAGAAGCAGCCTCAGGTTTTGTCACAGCAGCTTCCGTTTATTTTTCAAAGCTCTCAGGCAAAGGAGGAATCTGTGAACAAACACACAAGTGTAATACAGTCTACGGGATTGGTTCCTAATGTGAAACCTTTGTCTTTGGTACATCAAGCCAAAAAGGAGACCTATTTAAAACTCATAGTTCCTTCCCCTGATCTACTCAAAGCAGGGAATAAAAATACCTCTGAAGAATCTATCACTTTGACCAGCGATGTTAGATCAAAACGGGTGAGTGAAGATTTTGATTATTTGTGACCTGTGTCATCTGCTTAAAAAGATGCAGTGTTGTGCCATCAAGCTTTTTTAAATATAGTGTATTAAAATTAAAAGTATATGTATTTTCATAATCATGGGAGTTTATGTGCTTTTAGACTTCATCTGGATTTCTGAATGGTGTAAATGAACTAGATTGGGTGGGTCATGCATCTCTTAAGGACAATGTGCACCTGAAATCAATATCAAAATAAGAAAAGTACTCACGAGTAAATTGTGTGGTCTGGATATTTTTCCTGTGCTTCTAGGTTCAGTCAAAATGCTGATTTAATACATCACATATCTAGTATGCAAGCATGACTTCACTTTCTTTCAAGTTGGATAGTTTTAAGTCAAAGTAATTGAAATCATCTATTTTAACCATGATTTTAAATAAAGAAGCTGAAAGCCATTTTTAAAAAAAAGTGCTCAATGTTGAGTTTTGTTTGCTCTTTAAAGACAGATATTCATGTACTGATGTCTGTGAAAACTCAGTATGGCCATTTCAGTCGTTTTTTTAGAATCAAAGAATGGCCTGGGTTGAAAGGAACGTTAAAGCTCTACCCCATCCCACCCCCTGCCATGGGCAGGGGCACCTCCCACTGTCCCAGGATGCTCCAAGCCCCGTCCAGCCTGGCCTAGGACACTGCCAGGGATCCAGGGGCAGCCACAGCTGCTCTGGGCACCCTGTCCCGGGGCCTCAGTATCCTCCCTCAGTTTATCTTCCTTCTTACTGGTCAGGACTGTACAATACGTTTATATGTCTGTCTCAACAGTTCTGCAGTTTCTAAAATTTTTAAATCCTCGGTTTGTTTATTTTGTTAGTAGTGATTAAGGTGACTGCTGATGAATTTTCTCTTCAGTGAGATTTGAATGGAGATTAGAAGAGAATAAAAATGTGGCATTTTACAAACATTTAGGATATAAACAAAAATAAATATATTAAAAAATACATTTACCAAGGCAACTGTTATTATTATCTTATTTTTTTCAAATTTTGCTTTGAACTAAGTAGTATTCGGGAGTAGTAAACTGAATTCTGATTCACAGCTAACTCACAGGCCCTCAGTGAGGACTGAAAAATACTTAATTTTTATTGCTAGACTAGAAGATAAAAACTGTTTCTCCTTTCCAATTTCATATTACTTGGTAAAATTCAAATAAGCTTGTCACTTACTAGGAGTAGCTAAATAAATTATAATTATGAAAACATATATCTTTGCTATTGAAAGAGGCTTCTGCTTTCAAATGTAGGTTACAAGTCCTTAACTGGTGATAAGTCACACATTTAGTAGTTTGATTTCTCTATAACTTTTACTGGAGGTATGCACTGTGTGAATATTTATTTTAGAGGTCTTCATAATTTCGTATTCAGTTTTAAATGTTAGTAACTTTCCAGAATATATTGTGTTTGTCATAATTTTTAAAAATTGATTTTAAACTGTACCATCTTTATCGATTTTATTTTATTTTCTATTGAAGATGATGTGGGGTTTTTTCCTTTGGAAGAGTCTTTAGACTAAAGACACTGTAAGCTTTATGTGCATTTCAGAGCCATTGCTAACTTAAGTTTTACATGAAGAATTTCAAGTACTACTTTTTCAGTTAAACAATTAACATATCACAGCATTTCTGAGTAATACCTTTTCCCTCATTTTTTTAAATAACATTTTTCTACATGAAGAGTCCTCTATTGGTTTCCTAGTATTGTGGCCATTAGTGTGTTGTATTTACCTTGTGCTTTAACGTGAACAAATTGTTAAAGGTAGCTGTACATTCACTAATGGGATTTTTCTATGCTGAATTAAGTAATAAGGAGAGGTTTTCCTGTGCTGGTACACAAGAGTAGTAAGGATCTTTCTATAAATGGCTTTTGTCAGAATGATTAGTACCTTTATGAAAGTCTCTGTCTAGAGCATTGTAGCAGGTGAGAAAGCTTCCCTACATAATTTGGATCAACTTCATCTTGAGTTCAGTTTGTCTTTCCCTACTTGATTTACAGTGACAATCATGCAAGACTTGCGTAACTAGTAGTTACTCATTTCTTCTGTTGTAGCCAGTATCTGCTTTTGACTTTCTAAGAATAGCTTAGCAGATGCTTAAAATTTCCCAGAGTTCACCTGCCTGAATACTGAAGAAAGCCAAACAAACACCTCCACATTTTATTCCTCTGTCTTCTTATTTCTTTAGGAACAATATAAACAGACATTCCCAGCAGCACAGCTAAAGAAACAGGAATCGTCTAGGAACCTGAAGAAGGTTATCGCAGCTTTGTCAAGCCCCAAACCAACATCTAGTTCACCAGCTCATCAAAAACTCACATCCTTGGAAAACAACCATTCTAACCCATTCCTGACAAATGCACTTTTAGGTAATCACCAACCCAATGGAGTTATTCAGAGCGTCATCCAGGAGGCTCCTCTTGCACTCACTACGAAACCGAAACCCCAAACCAAGATCAATGAAAGTGTAGCCATTTCTAGTAGTGCCCCCTTTTCTTTGCCAATAAACTTGAGTGCATGTGGGAAAAAGACAACTGGTAACCGGACAGCTGTTATGCCCTCTACCTCTCCTGTGTTACCTGGTTCAGGAAAGGATAAAGCAGTCAGCAATAATGCAGTAAATGCAGTAAAACCACAGCACCGCCTTCATTCTGCAAAACTGGTGGTGGAGCGGTTCAGAGGGGTAGACTCAGATGCCCCCAGCAGTAAAGACTCTGACGACTCAAATGATGATGATGACGACGATGAAGATGAAGATGAGGATGATGAAGATGATGATTCTGATGATAGCCAATCAGGTGGTTTAACCTTTTTAATAGGAAAAGCAGAAACTTAATTTTTTGCATTTTGAAAACATGCATTTCTCACCATATTTAAAAATAGGGGCAGAAAATAGTGGGCCAGCATGGCCCACACAGTGCCCTACACATATCCTTGAAATTAGCATGTGTCCCCATTCTCCATTGTATCATATCCAAAATCATGTTTGGGGTGTTCTGGTACTTGGTCAGCTGTCCTGGTAAGGTGGCTCCTTAGCCTTTTGGAAAGGCTGTCAGAGACTTGCCTGCCACATTAGTCACCCAGCCTGCAGCTTGATGTGACATTAAGGCTGATTGATGGTTAATGATTCTGGCAGACAGAGCCCAGCTGCAAAACAGGTTTCCTAACCAGAGAGGGACTAAACAAGGGCCTTCAAATTGTCAAGAGTGGCAAGAAAAGCATGTTTCTGTACCTCATTCAGGAGCACAGTAGTCCATGAGCAAGCAATTGGACAGTTTTAGGGGCTGCAGACGAGGCTATGGTCTGCAGCCCCTAAAAGTTAGAATGACAAGGACCGTTTTAAAGAGTTGACTGTATTCACAGTCACTCCTTTCTCCTGTGTGCTGATATCCGTTGTGTCCAGCCTCCACCTTCATCATTCTCTTCCCCCTCTAATCCACACACTCTGTACTAATCTTTTTATCTCAGGATTGTATCTCACCTTTAGTTCCTTACCCTGGCTGTCCTCGATTCTAACTCTTCCTTTGCCCAGATTGCCATACTTTAGATTCTGACACCTTTCAGCCCGTATCCAGTTCTTTTGTTTTCTTCCTCTTCATGATGGAGTTCACACCTGTGAAATGCCCTTCCTGGGGTGATGCCCAGCTGCTGCCTGGCTAACGGGGGATGATTTAGCTGTAGCTCATTCAGGGGTAAACAGTCTTGAAATACTGCAGCTTCTGTCACTCATCTCTTTCCATTCAAAAGAACAGTGTATTATCATGGAGAATTACTTAATGCTGTCATATTTGTAGTAATTTTAAAGTTTAGGTAGTTAATTAGAACCTTCTATTTATACTCAAGAGATGTTATTAAAAAAGCAGATATAATAAGATAAAAGACTTCGCAGGTGTTAGAACTTTAATGTACTTGCCAGTAGTTTCCAAGTCATAATCTGCCTTTCGCCACACTTCTTTTAAACAGAGTCTGACAGTAATTCTGAGTCAGATACAGAAGGGTCTGAGGAGGAAGATGATGAGGATGATAAAGACCAAGATGAATCGGATACTGACACTGAGGGAGAAAAAACTCCACTGAAACTGAATAAAACTTCATCCTCTGTGAAGAGCTCTTCCGTTGGTCTTACAGCTCATTCCACCCCACTTAATCTTCAAGTAGCAAAGACGCCCAGCTCGGCACCAGCTGCCTTATGTCCTGAGTCCCAGCCTGCACTGTTCCTCGGGACAGGACCCTCCACCCTCACGCCAAGTACACACTGTGGTATCTCACTGTCTTCTGTTATACTATCATGTCATATCTGAGGTCTATGTGTTGTAAAAGTATTTTCGTGTTATTTACAAAAATAGTCCAGGGGCTGGTATCAAGTGACAGCTCAAGAAGATTTTTACTGTAAGAACAGTGGTTCACTGAACAGCCGCCCCAGGGATGTGGTAGAGTCCCCGTCACTAGAGGTTTTCAGATGCTGGTCGATCCAGCTGCGAGATGATCTTGGCAAAGCTTCCTTTCCCAAGGAAGGCTGGACCAGGTGTCTTTGGATGTCCCTTCTGACTTTGGCTGTTGGGTGACTGTGATTTTTCACAGGTGTTTGCAGCAGACATTAAGATCTGTCAGCCAAATTGCAAGTTCTCCAGACTAGAACATTGCACTAAGACCAGGACATTTTAACTCCTGTAATTATTTGAGAGAAGATAGAATTAAATATCCAGAGTTGATATTTATTGCATTAAATCTCTTCATTATTTAGTCTTTGGAATTATCCATTTTATTCTAAACTAGTTATTCTTACTTACTTCTGATTTCTGTATGTTCTAGTTTGCGTTTTGGATTTTCAATTTTTGCCCCTTCCTCAACGAACTTTGTAACTGTATTTTGTTAGTATATAATTTCCTAATAATTTTTTCAAAATTCTCAGTAGAATTATGTGCAGGGATTTATTTTTAAAAAGTTCATGGAAAGTACATTTAGCATTTGCCTAATATTATGCTGTTCTTATAATCCTTCATTTGGTGACTTAATTTTTATGATCTGTTAATTACTATGGCTAAAGTAAAGAATGCATTTTTGAAAGTCACACTTCTTAATTTGCATGTTAACAATGAAATGGAATCACATATTTCCTACTTTGGATTAGAGACTTGATATTTATTAATGTGCATGTAGGCAGATTTTTAAATGGGGACATCTGCTTATAAATAGGTTTTTATATTTGGATTCAGTGGAATAGGAGCTTCATTCCATGTCATACAAGGGCATTAGCTTTGAAGCAGTATGTGATCTACCTAATATTTATCCCAGAAACAGGCTTGTTAATTGTACAGTTTATAAAAGATTTCATATGGATTAAGAGTAATCCAGATGGGTAAATTAAAAAGTTAGGTTTTTTCCTCAGGAATCTCTGTTGATTTGTGATGCTTTGAAAAGGCTGGTAGCAGATTTTTTTGTTTACAGAAGTAGGAGGTAGAATAAATAAGTTTTATGTCCTTGCATTAGGTGTAATAATACTACACCTAAGAATCGCCTAATAAGAGTCAGCATAAAACAACAAAAACATTTTTGTGAACCTTTTATCTGGAGTTGTTCAGTTAGTGAAGCGATCTTGTGGTCTTTTCTCTGTTATCTGTTTTGCACTGGACTTTTCACTTAACTTGTATTTGGAAAAGCAGCCTCCCTCCCTGCACTGTGACCATTCAAAATAATGGAGTAGTCAGTCATGTGAGATTAAGAGTGCAGACCTGTGTCTAAAGTTTGGCATCTGAGCACAGGCATTTCCTCAGTGCTTTTTCTAGGGGACTCCTCCCATCATCTGTAAGGCGCTGCTGACAGCTCTCTGGGCAGCTGGTGCAGGTGTGTGACACGCCTGGCTGTGAGAGGCTGGAGCGAGTGCCAGGGGTCAGTCTGGTAACGGCCCTCACTGTGGCTGTTCCCGGGGAAGAGATGTGTCACATTCTTGACAGAAGGTCCAAACTACCTTTTTGAGAAGTGCATCTTCCAAAAGTTGGTCTGCACGCATAGTTCATGTCCTGCGGCTGTCTGAGAGGCCTGAGGAAAAGGTCAGCCTTTCACACTGAAAAACCCCATGTTTGACAGTTGTCTCTGGGATACTGTTGATTCAGTTGATTGACAAGCACCAAACACAATATCTGTTTGAACTTGGAAAAGCTGAAGTAGTTCTGAAAATTTTCTGCATTTGTCATTTGACTGCAGTCTATAGACAGTGCTCTAGGAAGACTGAACTTATTAGAATATGGATCTTTAAAGTAAAGTGTGTTTTTATTTGTGTCTTCTTTAGTGAAAAAAATTATATATGCTCTTGTCTAGAAAACAGGCATGCAAGGAATTAAATTACCAATATTTGAGAGCACTAAACAGGACAAGTTGCTAGGTGTGGGATAGTTAGGTTTTCTGTTTACAATTTCAGAAGAAGAGGTTACAAGAAACTTAGAGGAAAATGTATTTCAGAAGGAGAACACTTACATTAATTTTCTTGGTAATTGAGGTACATAATGGCAAGAATGAAAAAACAATTGTCTTTTGTTTTGGGTATATAAACATAAAAAGTACATTTTAGGAACATGTTTTCTTTTATAAGTTCCGTTAGGTATTAATCAGAAATTCTGTTTTAGGTGTTTCAAAAAGACGAAGAGTAGCAGATGAACGGGAACTGCGTGTTCCTCTCGATTATGGGTACGTTATGTGTATACTTGACTTTCCTTAAAGGGAGATAATGCCTTCAAAAATCAGTTAGTAAAGAAATGCATTAAAAAACTTTCTAGGCTGAATAATAAGGAAAGGGCTTCAACAATTTAGATTTCTGACTCCCAGTGACTGTGGATCTCTTTAAAAAGTGTCAGCATATTTCATGTGTTAATTTTTGTGCATTAAATTTGCTCTTCTGCAAACATGACCTGTCTCTTAGCTGCTTTGCTTTGGAAATTATTCCTGATGATCTGGGCCCATACAGATGCCAGATAACTCCCTCAAGTATAGTTCTAAGCTGTTCAAAATCTGGTTATATGTAAGTTGCTTGATATAAATAAATTAATATATTTAGTCAGTTTGGACGATCTACATGATAAAATTTTCTGGTTTGGTCTGTTTGGTTTGTCATACTCTAGTCACATTTCCCTCTCCTCTTTTTTTTGTAGAATTCTTAAATTGACACAAATTACTCGTTTTTTAAAAAGTGTATTGTTGTATGCAATTATTTCATATTACTCTAGCTGGCAAAGAGAAACCCGAATAAGAAACTTTGGTGGTCGTCTTCAAGGAGAAGTAGCATATTTTGCACCTTGTGGAAAGAAGCTGAGACAGTATCCTGAAGTAGTAAAGGTACATTCATTTTTAAACTTCTGTATTCTAATGCTAGTAAGCATGCTTGCAATTAAAATACGAAATTTTTTCCTCTCCAATAGAGATACTTATTTTCTGTGATTTGAGGTGTAATGTATCTTGGTCTTTTACTGATTTGATGTCTTACAAATGCATATCCCTTTGACAGAATATGCAAAATGTTACACTCACAAAGTTAGCTATACATCAAAGCTGGGTTGTAATTATTTACAAGCTGAAGTGGAAAAATATGTGATTTTTTCAGTATCTCAGCAGAAATGGAATAATGGATATCTCAAGGGACAATTTCAGCTTCAGTGCAAAAATAGGAGTGGGTGACTTCTATGAAGCCAGAGATGGACCGCAGGTATCCACTTTTTAAAAAGTAAAGTTTTTGATCCGAGGAGCGTTAACTGAAGTTTAGGTGAAGTAATTTTTGCTACGATCTGAAGCATTACCTGTTTTTAGCTAATTATTTCTGAAAGCTGCACATGTTCTTAACAGTAGCTAGATTGAGATGCGGAGAGCTTGATCCTGGGCTGTGTTGACAATCGCTCTCTTCAGTGGCTTTGCTTGGAGGGTGCTTTAATGATCAGCTCTGAGCCTGGCTTGGTCTAGTTTGGAAACTCGGAGCTATATATTTTATCTTAGCATTCAGGTATTTCTGACTTTAAAATTTGTTTCTTCTTTTATTGTATACAACCTCATATCAATAGTAATTTATGTGTAGACGTTAAATCCCACTCTGTTCGTGTGTTCCTGTGCACAATATATCTATGTGTGTGTGTGTGTGTGTGTTTATATATATATGTAAATTACATGTTTATATACAAGTGTCTCCTATATCAAGAATACTGTCTGAACATCCCGAAGCGTGGCACTTTTACAGAGGGGGATGCTGAACCATACCAGTTATGCTTTACAGTGGTAAAATTGTTAGATGGTATGTAGATAAACCACACCAGGATAAGTAACACAAAAATTTTAAGGAAATTGTTACTACTGTGTTTGTGCCATGCCGTGTTACCGTATTTTGGACATGTTGCCATTTCTTCAGGATGTGCATGAAAATTTCTGGACTTTTGTCAGTGAAGATGTTTGCTTCTTTAAAATATAAGTGTTCTGAACGTGTTACTAGCTCTCTATAGTCTTGAGTTCAAGCTCGCGTTAAGCCTTATGTTCTTGTGATACCTTGTAGAAATGTGTAATGTTTGTGTGGTATAAATTTGAAAGCATTAAAGACTGAATTCATAGTAAGCAGCTACTTCTAGGTGGTGCTTCCTGGCTTACAGGGTAAAACATTGCTAAACAACAGTTACAAGTTCCTGTAGTTACGAACTTCATTATGTACCTGCATGTCTTGACTGAAATAATTCATTTTACTGTGATGTAATGTAATGGCAGGGTATCTGCTCTCTTTTTGCCCTGTTGCCCTTTTTGTGTCTATTGCCTGTATTACTTCATTAGTCTTGTCCCCTTCTGTGGTTGTATCTTTCTTCTCCCTTTAGCTGATTTGCAGTTTGCCCTGTGATCTGTAAAAGTTGAGAATGAAGGCAGTGTGAGGGGCAGATTTCTACAGACAAGATTGGCAGTGTGGACATTAGTTTGCCTTACATATTGTCACTGCACTTTGTACTGATGTGTTTTTGGATAGATTCCACTGAGACTTGGGTAGACAAAGGAACAGTTTTCTTATTAGAAAAAGAGACAGAGGGCAGCTGTGTCAGATATGCTAAGATGTGTTTACATTTTATGTGTGAATGAGAAGTTACGAAACAGTGGAACTACACTCAGGCTGATAATATATGCCTAGTAAAACAGTATGTGGTACTTATACTTTATCAAAAAGGGTGCAAGCTCTTTTCATACAGTTTTTTTAATCATCCAGATTCAAAATAATATATGATAGTCATATCTTCATGGATGTCTGGAGGTAATTGCAGAAATTATATTTCTGCTTTTGTGGTAATTGTAATATTAATAATTAATAATATTAATTGTAATATTCCGTATAGCCTTTTGTGGTTATTCTTCCCTTCCTTC
The DNA here is from genome assembly GCA_013397755.1 of Cnemophilus loriae. Classification (NCBI taxonomy): domain Eukaryota; kingdom Metazoa; phylum Chordata; class Aves; order Passeriformes; family Corvidae; genus Cnemophilus; species Cnemophilus loriae. The sequence continues at coordinate 346,181 of VZTF01009818.1, read as the reverse complement.
ATTATACATTTCTATCATCTTTTGAGACATGCAGCATTCGCTGGGCTAAGTTTCACATAGCTCTAAGATGGAACAAGATGCGAAGAAAATTATCTTAAGGCTGGATCAGTATTATTAAAGATTTACCTATAGCAAGCCAAAAGCACGTGGATTACCTGCTCCTGATAGTGCCTTCTTCTTGGGGTATGCAAACCACCAAATATTATGGGTTATTCAAAGCAGTGTTTGAATGCTGTCATAGAAGCATATCTGGAAGAAGTGGGCCATGAAGGAGTAGGATTAGAAGAATGTTTGAATTTTGGCAAATGTGAAAATTCAGTGACTGGACCTGGAAGCTTTAAACTGCTGTGATTTAGAAAGATTAGTATAAATGTGATTTGGGGTGATGGAATGGACATGGGTCCTCATGAGTTTAAGTGATACGTACAGGAGTCTTTGTCCTCTTCTGAGTTCTGCAGTTTAATTTGGGAAGATGTGTTGTTAACTTTTCCCCACAAATCTAATCTGAAATTAAAGTGGATTTTTGCTTCTTGTAAAATGCCCATGGTTTTCTTCATTAGCTTGATTAACAGGATTTGAGCTTGATTCTGCTTTCATGTGTAGTTGTCTGGTGTCTTTTTGGCAAGTGTCCTGATTGCAGCACAGTATTGCGGTACATGGTAGATGCTTGAAGGTGAGAAATTGAATAAAGTTATTATTTTGATTAGTTTGAACAATAAACCACAACATTTCGCAGTGGTATTCCCATTTTTTCTCTAATGTTTGAGTAGCGAAGCTTCAATTTTATGGAAGCCTGTAATTCTCCTATGTTAGGGCACAACCCCTATTTTTTATCTTTGGAATGTCAAAACCCCAGAGTATCAGACTGTGCATTCCTTTAATAGAAATGTATTTTGGGTTAGATTTTAAAAGTTATTTTTAGCACAAAATATAGATGGTCAATCAACTCTTGCTTAACCCTTAATGGCTTCGTTCTGGACTGTTTTTGTCTTGTCCTCTCTCAACCTTGTGGAAACTTGGCATCCAAGATGCCCTTTGACAGGACATTAAACAGTCTTCTCCCATCCCTTGAAGCATCTGCTCCTTTTGCTTATTGAACCATTATTCACTTCATTTGATGGCCTCTAGTTTCTCTTTTAGGTGGCATTAGGAAAATGTAATACGCAGTGCGGTCTCTGGCACTAATGATCTGGTAGACCTCTTACTTTTCTGTGATGCGTATGTATTATTGTTACAAGTATCATTAACTGCAGAAAATACAAATACAGAGCAAGAACAATCTTCATTGCTGTTCTAAGGTACTTTTTGAACTATGGCTCCCTTGATGCATACATTTTATGAGATTAGGTTTTCTAGTTTGGAAGTTGGTGTAGGTAGTAAGTACAAGTATTAAATCTACCTCAATAAACTGAACCTGTGATAAACTGCAATTCAAGTACTAGGCAGAGAAACAAAAGTTACACTTAAGTAGTACTTTCAGTTACACTTAAGTAGTACTCTTAAAGATAGGAAAAGAAATAACTTCTAGTCAAGTGGTGGAGGTAAATATTTTGGATTAAAAAGTCCTTAGGGGTGATGCATAATGATGTGGTATACATTAATGATACGGTCATGGTTCTGAATAGTGCATTTTCAGAACATAACTAATAACAAAGCCCTTTGGAATGTGTGCAAACCAAGTGTGACTTGTACTTTGGGGATGGTCTTAACTGGGAATGATTCAGACTTTAGAAAAGTATCTTTGCAGATACTGGTAACTCCTTTTAAATCTGAATGTCTCGTTAACAAACTGCCTTTTCTTTTGCTGAAGTTGTGCAAAACCTTTGTAATTGTGAAGAACGAGCAGAAATAATTAAAAGACAAATTACCAGAATAAGCAAAAATCATTTATGTTGTGGTACAGTTAAACTGGATTTTAGGGTTTATGTACATACAAATGTGAAAACGAAAGCATTCTAAATATATTTTTTCTGAACTGGTATTTAATGAGTTTTCTAAGTTACCAACTTTCCTTACTGCTTTAGCAGACATTTTCAAAATTTTTAACAAACCTTTTTAGGGCAAGTTATGAAGAAGTCCTGAAGGATGCTTAGCTTGCAGTTTTTTCCCTGTGTTTCTCAAAAACTTGGGGAAATGGTAAAAGATGTTAAAATTTTGAAATATTAGTTAAATAATAATAATAATATCAGTTATTAATATCAGTTAAACAGGATCACCTAGACTCTGCTCCTTTTCTGCTCTGTAGATGCAATAAACTCTACTTTCTAGTAACCAGTTAAAGTAAAGCTGTTTCTTCATGAGGATTAACTTGGGTATTTTTATTAACAAATTACTTCAGAATCTGCTTTCATGATGCCACAAAATACTGTAGTGCATGCTTTGTTTGGATGCTTAGAAGTTACTTTTGATTGATTCAAGTTGGCACAGAAATTGTTTTGCAGTGAATGAAGGGAGAACTCAGTTGTACTAACTAAAACTTGAGGATTAAAATGCATCTGCGTTTTTTCAGCTCAGTTGTTGAGCTTTTCAACACTCGAAAGCAATAGCTGAAAATGCATTACTGCCTTTGCTTGTTATGTGTGTCAGAATTTCTGTAAACACTCTCTGTTGGAAGACAGCGCCTCGTAGCTTGACACATTTTTTCATTCATGTTGGGCAGTGGATTATGTGAAAGCGGAATATTTGTTGTTGAGTTTACATAATAAGGGAGAATCCGTTTTGCCTTTTAGAAAGGGTTGAACAATTTGATTTGATGACAAATAATTAAAAATAACATGGTAATGGCATATCTACTATGTAAAATCATATATGCTTGAATAGTCTTCAGAATCTTTCCTAGTGGTAGAATTTACAAAAGTTCTTAGTGATAGTTTCTCAATATATAGCTTCTGTGCATCATCAAGAAATTGTCCTGCCTACATAGTACATCACAGCACTTGCATATTTGATATCTACAGCTCATCTTAGATTTTGGGTTTTTTTAATCTGTGTTTGTAATATCTCTCTGTGAAATGTGTCAATTAAAAGGGTGTGCAGTGGTGTCTTCTGAAGGAAGAGGAAGTCATTCCCCGTATCAGAGCTATGGAAGGACGTAGAGGACGACCCCCAAATCCAGACAGACAGCACTCAAGAGAGGAGGCAAGGACAAGACGCCGCAAAGGCCGACCTCCGAATGTGGGAAGCGGTGAATTTCTGGACAGCGCCGACACAAAGCTTTTGAGAAAGCTCCAGGCTCAAGGTGAGAACTGTGTTAATATTTTCACAAAGAGAGGGTATCAGTATGTAAGGAGTTAATATTCTTCCTACAGAAGAGTGATTTGTCTCACTAGGATATTAGCGTACAGCATTTTATTTTGGATATTTGTTACATGCTCTTATTGAAGACTTTTTGAAGATTAGTAAATATATATAGGTTTTCAAGAAGGAAGCGCGTGTGTAAAGACATGTCTAAAAGCTTACTCTATAGTTACTGCACAAGAAGCTGACGGTATTTTGGGAGTTCTATCAGACAGGCCCTGGACCTCAGTCCTTTGAAAAGCAAGCTGAATTTAACCTCCAGAAAATCCTTCCTACAGCTGTCTTCTATCACTGTGTCCATGGGCAATTAATTCAAATTTCAGAAATGCTATCACAGGGTAGTAGAATGCTTCAGGAGGTTACTAATTAGCATAAGAGTGACTGGCTTTAGGTAGCCGCAGGAAAGAGGCATGTGACCCAGGTGAGTGTGCTCTTGTTTCATTGTTAAAAAAGGGTTAGATAATTACATGAGGTGACTTCTAAGGAAAACTAATTCCATGCTTTCTGAATAAAATGTTGATTTAGTAGTTTTGAAACAAATGTTTTCTGCTTTAAAAAGAAAGAAGAAAGTGGTTTTAAAATGAACCACCATTATTGGCATGATTCTGTTACTTAATAAATAATTTCTTCCTCTGAAACCAGTACTTACTTTATGTAGAGAGTATCCATGTTCATTTGCACTGTTGATGTAGTTACTGATACATGATGTGCCGTTAATGATAGTTGATAGAAAAAATTCATAAAAATCAGTGTGTGCAAAGCAAATCCTCTCTTTGGTCTGTCTTTACAAAATGCAAATGTCTGGAACATGAACTATATCTTTATTGTTGAACAGGACTGTTTTTTATGAACTTAGTTTTTTCTTTTTGTAACAGAAATAGCTAGGCAAGCAGCACAAATAAAGCTACTGAGAAAGCTTCAGAAGCAGGAACAAGCACGAGCTGCCAAAGAAGCGAAAAAACAGCAAGGTAAGTATTACTTGTGCAAGTTTATGCAAGCTAAGGGGTTATTTTGAAAAGTGTTAATGAAAAGTTACCTGTCTCTTGCCATGTTCTGCTGATATTGTTTGCTCTTGTTTGTTAGCTATTATGGCAGCTGAAGAAAAGCGAAAGCAAAAGGAGCAGATAAAGATAATGAAGCAACAGGTAAACTATGCAATTGCTAAATAAGCTCTTTAAATTAATGTTTTAAATCATTCAATAAGGTGTATTTCAAATATTTAGTAGATTACTAAGTATGCTGATTACAAAGTGTATGTTTTAAATCTAGTTTCAAAGAGCGCACAGTGTATGTTACTTAAAATTCTAAACTCCATTAAATGTACCACTAACCTATGTCCCCAGGTGCCACATCAACATGGCTTTCAAATCCCTTCAGGGACAGTGACTCCACCGCTGCCCTGGGCAGCCTGTGCCAGGGCTAGACAACCCTTTCCATGAAGAAATATTACCTAATATCCAAGTTAAACCTCCCTTGGTACAATTTGAGGCCATTTCCTCTTGTCCTGTCCTTGTTCCCTGGGAGCAGAGCCTGACCCCCCGCAGCTGCACCCTCCTGTCAGAGAGTTCAAGAAAGTGAGAAGGTCCCCCTGAGCCTCCTTTTTTCCAAGCTGGGCCCCTTTCCCAGCTTCCTCAGCTGTTTGTGGTGTTCCAGCCCCTTCCCCAGCTCTGCTGCCCTTCTTCTCTGGACATGTTCCAGCCCTTCAATGTCTGTATATGATCTCAGTGTCCCAACGCTTAGAGAAAATACTAGTATTAGTTTGCCTGTCAGTGACATGGGTGACATGGGAAGAAGATAGAGGATGCTGCTTGCCACTGTAGGGAGAAAATTCATGTGGCCAAAGCTCAGTTGAAGTTGGAGCTGCCAGAAATGTGGGGGACAATGGAAAAGAGTTTTTTTAAATATATTTATGGCAACCCTGGTTGTGTGTATACACTGGGAAATGAGGGCCTAAAGAGCAACTGTGGGAAGGGGCCTGGGAGTCCTGGTTGATGGCAAGTTTGGTATCAGTCAGCAGTGCCCTGGCACCCAGGAGGGACATCTTTGCCCTGGAGGGCATCAGGCCCAGCATCACTGGCCAGGCAAGGAGGGGTTTGTCTCACTCTGCTCTGCACTGAAGTGGTCTCACCTTGAGTCCTGGGGAGAGTTTTGGGCACCGCAGTATAAAAAGGACATTAAACCATTAGAGGTTATCCAAAGAAGGGCATGAGGATGGGGAAGGGACTGGAGAAGTCTTAACAGGAGTGGCTGAGGGCACTTGGTTTGTTCGGCCTGGAGAAGAAGAGACTGAGGGGAGACTCACTGTTCTTCAACATATTCAGGAGGGGCAGCTCTGCTCTCTGTGACCGTGACAGGACTTGAGGGAACGACTGGAGCCGAGTTGGGAGGTTTAAGACGGATATAAAAAAAAAAAAGGTTGACCAGCCCAGAGGGTGCTGGGGCACTGACCAGGCTCCCCAGGGAACTGTCACGGCCTCAAGGCTGCCAGAGCTCCAGGAGCATTTGGACAACGCTCTCAGGCAGAGGGTGGGATTGTTGGGGTGTCTGTGCACGGCCAGGAGTTGGATCAGTGATCCTGGTGGGTCCCTTCCAGCTCAGCATACTCTATGATTTTATGACATCTTGAGGTGTTAAAAAAGCCAATAAAAATATGAAACCCTTTCACATCTTTGAAATCCAGGTATTAAATCCTGACATACTTCTTTTTTTTTAAGTAGTAAACCAAAATTGGTGTTACTGCAGACTACCTTAAATATCCCCATAACAGATAACAGTTGCTTCTTGTTGGTAACTGTTTTAATTTTTCTTTTTTTTTTTTTAAGACAGTGCTCAGTATAGTAGACATTGAGCTAGGAGTTGTCACTCTACCATCTATGAGTTACAGTAGAAAAGACTGAGAGAGCTGGGACTGTTCAGTCTGGAGAAGAGGAGGCTCAGGAGGATCTTGCTAATGTAGCTAAGTACCCGAAGGGAGACTGCAAACAGGTGACTCCTCTCAGAAGTGCCCAGTGACAGGAGGTTCCTTCTGAATGTTGAGAAACACTTTGTCACCAAGATGGCAACTGGAAACTGGAGCAGGTGGCCCAGGGAGGCTGTGGAGCCTCCCACATAGATTTTCAACAGCAGCCTGGACGCGATCCTGGGTAGCTGGTTCTAGGTGACCCTTCTGGGGCAGAGGGGTGTGGACAAGGTGACTTCCAGATGTCCCTCCCAACCTCAGCTGGTCTGCAGTTTTGTAGATCGTGACAGTTTGAGTGTGTCCACTTCTCAAGGCAACCCATACTTGTTAAAGTAAAGGAGCACACTGTGATTTTCAAATGGTCCTTACATTCCGAGGGGTCCAGGGAGCAAGAATTTTTAAATGGTTGAATACATCAAATCCAGACCTTGTCATCATCATATTCCTTCTTGATGTGTAACCTGATAAAACTTCCTTGGTTTCAGTGTACAGAGTACTTCTTCTCTGAGATAGTTCTTTAGTGTGATCCCTGCTGAAAAGTTTGTTCTGTATTAACTCTAACCTTTGTGGAGTTGAGAAGGTGTAGTACACGCTTTCAACTTCTGTACTGTTTTGTTTTAAAGTATAATGGGAGATAATAGAGATTTAAGGTCCATGCTGTGAACTTCACGTGGTGAAAAAGTTCATCACTGTCTGAACAAGGCCTCTGAATTAATTTGCTTGATAAGATTGTATTATATTGGACTTCTCAACAGTTTAAGGAGCTGGTAAGATTTGCCTGGAGTTTATAAGACTTCATGTATTGGAGCTCTGTTTGTCAGAAAATTTTGTATGTCTTTCTCCTCTGTGATTGCTCCTTTTCTGTTAAAGATTTTAGATTATCTTTTCTTAGGCGCTTGGTTTTGGTTATTTTTCAATAAAGTATATACATCACTGTGTGTTCTCTAGAGAGTAAAATTTTAGAGTCCTCCGTGTTCTAGAGTCTCAGGCTAGCTCACACAAGAAAACAATGTGTTCTGTACAGACGGGCTTTACCCTCACTGTTCGGAAAGCATCTGTTGTTTCAGAGAAGTTCACTGAGCTCCTTTTCAAGCTTCTGGTCTAGGCCTCCCAGCTTGCAGGGCTATTCCATGCTCTGGGTAGTGTTATTAAAACTTTACAGCAAGTCCAGCTGGATGTATGCACTTTTCTTCAGAATGGTCCTTCCTAGTCACTGTGGCTCAACCAGCTCTTTTGAGATAATAAAATCTCAATTAATGTGCTAGTGAATTTTTAGTAGCTAATTTAACAGACAAACCTATGCAGCACAGGTAATGGGAAATAACCCCAGTGTTTACAATGATTACATTTCTCAATCAATGCAATAAGACTTTGTTCAGATTTTAGGAACTAGTTTGCGAAAAAGAATAAATTAGAATATGGTTGCCCAGCGTCCATCTGTGGAGTGCGTAACTTGATCATTTTCTTCTCACCATGATGAAACGTGCTTAAACGTGTTGTAGTACCCATGGTTCCTGTTCCAATTACTTCTTTTGTTACAGCATGTATACAATTCCATCCCCTAAACTACATGTAAAGGCTTCCAAAATTAGCATCCATTACCTGAGTGCTTTAAAAATCTGGAGAAACCAAAGTATACTTACCTGAGTATGTTACCCAGGTTGCATGTGGGTGAGTGTTCCTGGCTGACAGAGCATGGGCTTTGGGTTTTGCTGAGCTCAGCTCTCTGTGCTGCCCATGGGACCATAATGGCCTGAGAGAGGCTGCAAGAACTGAGGCACAAACAGTGCTTGGACAGATCTCACTATTTCTTGATCAGGGAGATCACTTCAAAACATCATATATTTCATGGCATAGCTCACCCTTCTGCTCATTCCTAACTAGCTCCGCCATTGGCAGCTGGAATCTGAATGCTCTAGCTTGCTTACTTGGTCATTAATCTGGTCCTCTGCAAGGTGTTAAAAAAAAAAAAAAATAAAAAACTTCGACAACTTAAACATGAGCACTTATGCATAACTAGATGTGGCTTCCTTCAGGGTTATACCGGACATCTTCTAATACTAATAAAAATTCTAACCATATCTTGTTCTATGGGAACAGCTGACTAAAATGGGTGAAACTCAGTAACAAAAAAGTATGTATAAACTTTGTCATTTTTCAAATGTAAAAATAAATTTCCTTTATATATTTTTTAAAAGAAATAACTTTCCTACTCTTCTTACCCCTTCGTACCCTTTTTTACCATAGGAAAAAATTAAACGAATCCAGCAAATTAGAATGGAGAAAGAACTTCGAGCTCAGCAAATTTTAGAGGTAAAAATAACGGCTCAAATGTAATTTTTCTGTTGCCATTTTAAAGAATGTTGTATTTTAGTAGTCACATATGTAGTTAGGAACGTAACTAAATATAGCAGCTCTAACAACCTGGATTTCCGAAGGCCGGTCCAAAAATATGTCTTAAAATATTTTTCTTGTAAGATCAACATTAACTTTGATCCATAATCTTATAAGCATTCACATTTGGGCTCACAATTCTGTATCAGAATAGTCTTGTGTGTATTTAAATTAACAGCAGAGCAATTCCTTTGTTGGAGAACAAGTTTGCAGTAGTAGGATGTTGAAACAGTATAATGCTCTGCTGTGTATGAAGTGCAGCAGGTTAAAAATACTATGTCTATATTAGGGTATACTCTACAGGTTTGCTAGTGTACTAGCAACGATAGATTGCTAGTTTTCAAGTCTCTGTTGACAGAAAAATTAGTAGTAATCTCTTTGCCATTTATATTGTTTCTGTGTGTACTTGGTTTCTTAAAATAGCCAGGTGAAGCAATTTTGAGTGGGACTTGAAATTCTGGTTTAATTTTTATGAAGTAACTGAAATGTGAATTGATTGATTGTGAAAGCTGTTTCAGAGATTTCTTGCAATGTGCACGATAACTGATGATGTTTTTAACTTTTAAAGGTACATAACTTTGTTTCTAGTCAGATTATTTTCAAGTTGTGATGATGCTGTTGTGTGCCCTGTTTTGCATGCACAGGCAAAAAAGAAAAAGAAGGAAGAAGCAGCAAATGCCAAATTATTGGAAGCAGAAAAACGAATAAAGGTTAGTTTGGAGGAGCTCCGAAAACAAGAACTATGTTATTGTATATAATGTAAGTCGATGTATAAAAGCAATACATTTGGGAGGCTATTCATTGATACTGAAGCTGTACATAGAGACAGCATATAATATCGTGTATGTATGGTTATAAAGAGGCATGAAGCATATGCGGAGGAGTTTGTGTATGTGTGACGTACATACACAAATATATAGAGGCAGGACTTTTTAATGTGCCATTACTGTGAGTTTTGCTTACTCATGGCACCTGCTTTGCATAACAAAATGTTAGTGCAGTAACATTATTCACAATATTCTTTTAATAACACTGTATCAAAAAATGATGTTATTTCTCAGCGAACATAGTCTGTTCTAGGCTGTAATGCGTAGGAGACTACAGAGCTCTCTTACAAATACTGGAAAATACAGTGTGTGTGCGTGTGTGTATATATATATGTATATACACATATATATGTTCTTCTATTACTGCTTCGGCATTCTAGGTGTGTTCTAACACGGAACTCCCAACTCACCAGACTTACTGTCACGTATACTGTGTGTACCTCTGTAAGTTAGAATTTAACTCAGATGTGCTGTTTTAGTGTGGCAGAACTGTGCTGTTTGGTAAGTAAATTTTGATTGATGTTTTAAATACACTTTTGTTCTTCTGTTGAAGGAGAAGGAGATGAGAAGGCAGCAGGCTGTTCTTCTGAAGCACCAGGTTGGTATAAGTTTGGTTGATCAAACAGACAGAATGCCAATTGTGAGCTACTACTTTCAGTTGTATGGGGGGTGGAATCCTCAAAATATGCCCTTTTTAAACTTCTGGGTTTGATTCCTGCACAGATTTTCTTTCGCCTTACGATTTTTTGCTTTGCTTTGGTATTGGGGTCTTTTGGGGGATTATAAAGTGGTTTTATGACTTTGTGATTTCTGTTTCATAATGTTGTGCCAACTCTTTCTACCAGGAGTTGGAGAGGCATAGACTAGATATGGTATGGGTATGTTTATTTTTGTACATCTAACACCGCATTGTGATTTGGTTGTGATATGGTTGTCATAGCAATGCATAAAATGTAGCACTGGCTGCTGTCATATTACATACTGCTGCATGGCTTTACAGCACAGTGCATTGCATACATCTGCTTGTCTTGTCTGTTAAGGAAAAAAAAGACATATCTTGAACGTGTGTATAAATTAAATGTGGTTTTTAACCAGGGATCTAAGTTACTGATGTCCCAATAAAAATTTGACTAATATAGAAAATTGGGGATTGATGCAAAATTAATAGGTAGTCACTTGGATGATTTTTGCAAGCCTTGTCCCATTCACTGGGAATGAATCCAGTCATTTTAAATACAATTTGAATTAACCTGTTTTAGAAATCAGGATGATGTCTTCCCCTTGTCAGATACTGAGGAAATTAGCTTTCAGTTGGTGGTAAATACATAATGTTACAAGTATACACTGAAACATTAGAATGTAATCCTAGCCTCACCAAATTAGATTATAAAATTCCTATAGCCTTTCCTGGGGCCGAGATTTGCTCTACAGCCGTTAAGGCAAAACCCCTGTACTTAGTGCCCTAGAATACTGCTCCTTAATGCATTTAAAGCTACTGACATAATTTACTGAGGGACAGGCATCAGTAAATGCAAGTGTTGTTGCGTATGTATATGCACCACCACTGGCTTCATTAAAACTGATCTAGACCTGATAAAATTAATCATATTAATTTGTTGCTTGGTTTCAAAAATGTTAATATTTGCAATGTTTGAGAAAGACCAGTTTAAAATTTCTGCTGAATTGGCTATTGAAGAAGTAAATTGCAAGTTCCGTCATAGCAGATGTAAGGTAACTGACCTGTTCCAGCCAACCATTATGCTTTTTGTTCTGCCAGCTTATGAAGGAGCATCACAACTGACCATAAGTAAATCTGTATGCTTCTTTTTTACACTGTCTCCATGTTCATTGCTTTACCTTTTTGCTTTTGATTGTTCTTGTATTTGCTTTCTAAACCCGAACTAAAACATGCACAGACTTGGCCATTCTTGTCCTATATTTAGTATTTACTGTGACTTGTCTGTTAATGCTAAATTTGTTACTCGGCTTTTTTACTGGTTTGAAAATGTGGTTTAGTTTTGTTCTAATATTACCTGCTTCAATAGGAACGAGAACGGAGAAGACAACATATGATGCTTATGAAAGCCATGGAAGCACGGAAGAAAGCAGAAGTGAGTATTAACCTCTGAAAGTTTGAAGTTTTCATGGTTTCATTCTGCAGTCATCTGTAGAAGAGCAGAGTCTTTGTACTTTATGTATAATTTAATTTGTGTACATTGCAGCAGTAGGACAAGAAGCATTAGGCCCAAATTGAAATACAGGAAATTCTGTTCAAACTTAAAACAAAACTTTTTTACTTGGAGGGAGATGGTTGAAGACTGGCACAGATTGCCCAGTTTTGAGAGTTCTGGATGTTTTTGAGAGGAAACATAAGTAAAATAGGAAACGCCCATAATTACTAATTTACTTTTTGTTTTACTTTTTATGTATTTCCATATCCTGAGACTTTTTTAATGTCTGTATCCCGAGACTTTTGTAAATAAAGTACAGATAACTAAGATATTGAAATAAGGTAACCATCATTACAGCAAGTAGTTGTTAAGGAAATTGTTCAAACTTTTCTCTAGGATGTATTTACAAATTTCAGTAAAAGTGACTGACCAAAACCAAGGAAAACTGAATAATAGTTCAGTGCAAGGAAATAGAGGAAGATGGTACCCTAAGCACCCATTCCATTGTTGGGAATCTGGGTACCAGGCTGAATGGTCGTTTAGTCTGATCCAGTGCTGTAATTATATTCTTACTCTATTAGAAATAGAACAGTGTTTATTTCGACCAGTAAAAGTAAACTTTAAATAGATTTGTGAAACTTAGTGCAGTTTAAGTTTTTGGTTTTAGTCATAACTGTAAATTACTGTGTTGCCGCATAAATAGCCATGCATACATCTCTTGTTTTCTTCTGTCTGCAGTGTTTCGAATTGGCAAAAACAAGTTGTAGGAAATGCCAGTTGGCCTTGAGACATTGACATAGGCTAAGATAAAAGGCAGTAAACCATTTTCAAAAAGCAAATCAGAGTATTTTCCATTTTAAAATCAAGTTAGGGATTTTGTGTGCTGCTTTAGTGTATTGTGATTTTTCCATACAAGATGTCCCTTATGAACTCAGCGTAGATAAAGAGGGCCTGCATTGGCAGTACAGAGGATGCTTACACAGCTGTAGAGCAACAAGCAGGTGGGTAGATGGGTAGTTCTGAATGTCACTGCTTTTTTTTCTGCCAGTATAAATTTACTGGTCCAAACATGTTCTTTGTGTCCAGTGTGAAACTCAGTCTTGCATCAAATCTACTAAAGACTGTAGTACTAGAAGTCGTGATCTCTGTGCACTCACAGTGGTTATCCACAGGTGTCACCAGTGGTCTGGTAGTACTCTGTATAGAATCAAAAAGAAGGATAAAAAGTCATGGGGCCTGCCAGAACTCTACAGAGAAGTCAGTGGTTAATACTGACCTACAGATGCAGCTGAGCCCTGACTTGCCCATACTCTCATTGCTGCAAAACATAGTGATAGTAAATGGAAGAGACTAGAGTGACCTCTTAAACTAACAGAATAATAGGGAGTTGTTCTGAGTAATGGGAAGCACTTGGCTTGGTTCTTTAGCCCTTTTGTGTCCACAGGTGAAAAGCACATACAGCATCTTCAGCTTTGTACTGTGTCAGGTTCCTGAGTGGTGGCTCACACGCACATACGTGTGTTTGTTTATGCATGCAGTTCTGTGCTCTGAACAGGTGGTGTTGATATGTGGCAGATTCCATACATTTTACACTCGATATTGGTTGCACAGAGGTGTGGAGGGAATTGTGTCATCAGGACAATGGATTGGTGTTGGACGTGTGGCAGCAGAACCCCTGGCACCGGGGATGGGAAAGGCCATGGGAGCTCCAGGTTCAGAGTCCGTCTTGGCGTGTTACAGACAGAGTTGGTGTAGTATTCGTGTGACTCCACTGTGGAGGGTGTTGAAGAGACAAATAATAGATGCTTGGCTTCTCACTTGATGATCCCTGTGTTCTTGTGCAGATAAGACATAAAGGACTGTTCAGTTTCTGGTTGCATGCAAAGTGCATGGTAATTCAAGGCCGTGAATTGTGTTTGAAAAGATTGGTTGTGTTTTATAAGGTATTCATATCTAGTTTATGTATTATGGGACTTTTTAAACCATGTATTGTTCAAAGTGATTTCTTTCTCTGCCGTAGCAGGTACAGATTAACGATACTGGTGTGTAAGCAGAGCCTTTAAAATCAGATGCCTTGCGTGGCAATTCTTTGCCATATTTTCACTAAGTCATCTTTCTGAAACGGTACTTCAAAGAATTTTTCAGTGCAAACATACTTGAAATGCACGTCTGCATGGACAGGGGAGAAGAAAGTGAATCTTAGATCACTTTACAAATTCAATGATTTTGTTCTAGTTTTCTCCTCCCCTTTGCTTTAATGCAAGTTCTTTAATTGATATGGTGATTATTAAGATTACAGAAATAGTGCTTTTCAAATTCTTAATTGTTCCTTTGTAAGTTTAATGTGTGCGGTTTATTTTTTTCCCTTTTAATTTTCTTAAGGAAAAAGAGCGGCTAAAGCAAGAGAAACGTGATGAAAAAAGATTAAATAAAGAACGTAAACTGGAACAGCGAAGATTGGAATTAGAAATGGCAAAGGAGCTAAAGAAGCCTAATGAAGATATGTGCTTAGCAGACCAGAAGGTAATCGCAGCAACGTAAACTTCCTTGCTTCTTGTTTGTGTATTTTATAATTCTGCCAATAACTTTTTTCTTGCAGCCACACTCAGAGCATTCAAGTTTTAATTGAGGTAATTAGAGAACTACTTGAAATATACACAAATACAAGATACTAGAACACTACACAGTAGTGTATGTTTAGTTAATTAAAAGCTTTTTGTTTAAAAGAGTCCTGCTTCTGAAAAAGCATGATTGCTTCAAAAAAATTCTTTACTCAAGTTATTTTTACATCAGGAATATTCATCATGTCTCAGTACACAGGCACTAGATAGTAATCTAGAGACCTCTTTCAAGCTGTTGCTCAAAAAAAATTACTCTCCCAGTCTTCCGAGTTCTTAGTTCTTGTCTCTAAGGACTGGACAAAGCTTGGGTTCAAAGTCTCTGTTCCAGAGCAATCCTTTCTCTTTTTCCCCTAAATAATTTTACACCACCTTTTACAGTAATTTGGCTCAGAATAGATCCTGACAGTGTCTCCTGGCCAAAAAAGAAGTATTTCTTAATTTCTTGCCTCCTAGAACTTGTGAAAAGTTAAACGTGTTTTAGGATTGACTGGACGAGAGGTGCAGGTTCGCTATCGCTTGTATCTTCCAGCATTGTCGTGCTGTAGGTCAGAAGAAAGTGTCAATCAGTTTTCCCAGCTGGTGTAAAAAAAGTTTTCTTTTGAAATATGCTACTGAATCTTTCACTTTTTTTCTTTATTTTCCAGCCTTTCCCAGAGCTGCCTCGCATCCCAGGCCTCGTTCTTGATGGAAGCACATTTTCGGACTGTCTCATGGTAGTGCAGTTCCTGCGTAACTTTGGTAAAGTTCTTGGCTTTGATGTGACCGTAGATGTTCCCTCCCTGAGTGTTCTTCAAGAGGGTTTGCTCAACGTAGGGGACAGCATGGGAGAAGTACAGGACTTGCTTGTGAAACTTGTCTCTGCAGCTGTGTGCGATCCTGGACTTGGTACAGGATACAAGGTAAAAAGAAAAAAAAAGGAAAAAATCCATAGTAAACACCCTGCATATATAAATGCATTCTTCTTAATGTGTCTCTGACACCTCTCATGTGGATTTCCATTCTCTGTCCTAATTATTTTCTTCAGTGTCATGGTTCTGATGTAACTCCAAAACTTTGTGTCCCATCAGCCTTCCCATTTTCCAGATGCGATGTATTTCTGTGCATTTTCTCTACACACAAACACACATCCCATTTTTATTTGGACCTTTTGTAGGGCACTGTCACATCTGTGGCCATGCCTTTTAACTCCTTTCCATCCATTCCTTTGCATTCTTATCCTCATGTTACGTTCTCAGTGAATCTTGCCATTTCTTTCCCTAAGGTCTGGTGTCTAGGTCATGTCATCAAAACCCCAACTCATTCATGACTCTCTTTCTTACTGGCCTTCTTTTTCAAGCCAATACAGCTTTCTTCCACTCTAGAGCTCTTCATAGCATCATTGTACAAAGCAGTATTCATCAATTTTTAGTTGGACCATGGTTTCTTACATGTAATCTATTTAATTATTATTAATATTATGTCTGGTTTTAAAAACTTAGAAGTGAAGACATTCTAATTTGTTAACTGTATTTAAGAATTACATTTGAATAGTTTCAAAGAATAATCATGTTTAAAGTCCTTACTTAAAAATGCAAAGAAACGCATACCATCTTCTATGAACAATAATATAGCCTACAAAGGAAAACGGTGTTTTTTAAATGTGATTTTTTGAAATGTCTTCGTTCTTTTTAGGCTAAAACTATTCTTGGGGAACACTTACTGAATGTTGGTATCAATCGAGATAATGTGTCTGAGATTCTGCAGATTTTCATGGAGGCTCACTGTGGGCAAACAGAACTGACAGAGAGCTTGAAGACAAAAGCTTTTCAGGCACATTCTCCAGCCCAGAAAGCATCAGTACTTGCTTTTCTGGTCAATGAGTTAGCATGCAGCAAAAGTGTAGTAAGGTAAGATTTTTCCCAAACACGTGTGTAAAAATAAAATCATAAAAATGTTGTAGTTCAGACATACTGTGTATTCACTATGTTCTGTTACAGGAGGACTACTGATGTTCTTCTTATAATGAAAGCTGAAATTGGTTGAGTTAGTGCTTCTTACTTTATGTAATGTTGATATGATGGAAGAATAGAACTTTTCCATGTTTGATGTGTAATTTTGTTTTCAAAGCTTGAACCAAAATTTCTCCAGCAATTTTTGGAATAAAAGATGAGATTGCTTACAAAGAAATTTACTAGGTGTTCTAGGGAATAATTTAGAAGAATTGTTCGAGGCTTCTGCAGTACACTCTTTTCCTTTTTTCCCTTTTGTTTTTGAAGATGCTTGTTGTCCAAGTACTTTAAGTAGGGTCGTAAGGTGAGGTGGCAAGCTTGATGTATCATCGTAGTAATTCAAGAAAGTGTATAGTGCATTTGTGGTCAGTAGTGTATAGCATTTCATAATTTTAAATCCCTCCTATGTTCAACAGCTTATGAAAATGCACCAGTGTGCAATAAAAGGTTAAGAAATGCCAATTTCTGGGATTCCTGTTTTTCCACAGACTGACTTTCTATGGTAAAGTCTTTCATCACCTAATTGAATGCTGCTTTATTTCCTGGTGTATTCTGCTGGGTTTGGTACACTGCGCTGCAAAAGTTAATCAGGGTTGTGTAAGACAGGCATGGAAAAGATGCTTCAGGTTTTGCAAAGTTGAAAAACAGCAGAAGTGGGCAGTGCAAGTGCTGTGCATCAGCTGTGCAAGAAAGTTCATGCGTATCAATCAAATTCATCATAGAAACTTCCTCTTGTTGCAGATGACTGTTCAGTTCTGCTTGTAGAAATGATCACTCAGAACCTGAGTTTCTATATTCTGATTGTAGAAATAACTAATCTGCTGAATTGTTGAGGCCGGGATGTCTTGGAAGTGGGCTCAGACAGTGATTATACCGAAGCCTTTTTTGTGGTTCTTCAGTTTCTTCAGTGAAAAATGAATGTTGGATTGTAGATCTCAGGGATCCTAGGCAAAATACCTCAGATATACCAGTGGTTACTGTTTTTTAAGCACAGGGCTACATGCTTTGTGGCAAAGACCTTTGGAGGCTTGACACTGAACTAGAACTATGAAAAGAAATGTTGAATGCCGTGCTTCTTGTGATGAGAAAGCTCAGGTGATACTGAGGATAAAGATAAAGACTGACATAGGTAATGCAGTGTGCTGCATTGGCATTCCTAGAATTGTGATTTCCTAGCCTTAAAATAATTTATTTTGAATTGTAACGATTTCTCCAGGACAGTTGTTTGAGATGAAAGTGTCTATACGTAAATTTCTGTCAGAAAAAAGATACATAAGTTCACAGTTAATGGATTATTTTCATCTTTGACAGTGAAATTGATAAAAACATTGATTATATGTCAAACTTAAGGAGAGATAAATGGATGGTTGAAGGCAAACTTCGGAAGTAAGTTTCATTTCATTAAATATTACAATATATTGCTTTTTTTGCCTTTGTTCACGTACGCCGCTATATAGGGAATTGGTTCTAAGCACAAAATCAGCTGATGAAGTTACAGGTTTACCAAGAAATTAGTAATCAGACTGCTTAATTAAGACAAGTATGGATTTAGAATGTTGCAACACCAGTCTTTTACAGTCTGTTAAAGATTAATGAGATTCAGAGGGTTAATGTCCCTCAGAATTGGAGCAAAGTCAAGTCTATTTTGTATTCTCTGGAGGAAACTAAGAACTTTTTAATTGGAATATTAAAGGAGCCGTAAAATTGCTATTGACATAATCAAAGTTTATTTGGACCTATCATAATCCCCGTTGTTCATTCCAAAAGGCATTTTAAGACAACGTGATTTTCATACAACAATTACCAATCGGATTTTGCTAATTTATGTTATCTTAGTGTTTCTCATCTGTCAATGTCACATTGTTTCCTATAGCTAGGGATCATATGTAGAATGCAAGCTTTAAGATACTTTTATATTTTTTATATTTCTGTTTAAGGTAAAATTGGAACTTCTTAAGGGTTGTCAGTTTCATATTCACTGTTCTCCCATCCTACAAGACAAAATTCCATACAGCAAGCATACTGGCTCCAACTATCAGGAAGCTGGACGGCATAAAGTTAATGAATCACAGCGGGTAAAAATGCATAGCCAGACTCTGCTTTTTTTTTTTTCTTTGTCATCTTTACCTCTTGCTAGGAACAGTAAATCCTTTCTTAGTCCTTGCTTTAGGTACTTTTGTTTCTAATCTTCTGTCTCCATTTTTTCCCTTTAATGTATCTCAGAAGGAAGAAGGAAAGAAGTGAAGAAGAAGGACAAGAGGGAGGTAGAGGAAAAAATTAGACCAATAAAAAGAAATTCTCTACTAATACTGCAAATCCCAGTCTGCACAGAGTTAACGTATTTTATCCTTTAGGATAACCCAGATACTTTTTTCCTGTCTTCATCTGTATCTCCTCTATGGGATATAGTTTAAGAAGTGTTTTTGAAGTTCTGATGTATCCAACTTACCTTTAGCGAAATGGGACCCTTCCCTGTCCTTGTCTTCTTAGGGCCCGCTTAGTCTTTCTCTCCCTCCATCAAACTGTAAGTACTTGTAGATGTAGGATCTTCACTTTTCCTTATAATCTCTCATTTCTTCCCTTTCAAGTAGTGAGCATCATACCCTGAAGTCCCAAGCTCCTCCTCCTCGCTACAGTCATTTCTCCGTTTCTTGGTTTATTCCCCTCGTGTGTGGATTACAGGTTCCAGCAGTGCTCTCCCTATTTTTGAGTGCAGGTATTGCAGCAGAGCTCAGAAATGTTGCTCTTCTGCTTCTTTGAATTCACAGGGCTTGATTAATCTCTCTCACCTTTGAGTCAAAGTTTTTGAGTTTTCCACTGTTTTTCTGATGAACTCCAAGAAGGTTCTAGAATAGCCTTCTTCGATCAACTTTAATGTTTTATTCTTTATTATGTCAGTTGTGTTTTCCATAAACCCTTACAACTGTTCTGGGGCTTCTCTGAAAAGAAATCTGTACACTTCAGTCTTCTTTTTGCTGTTTTTTTCTGCTTCCAGACTTCATTCTTACGTGTTACCTTCCCCATCCATTCACATCTCGGTCTAATTTTTAAGCATCCCAGTCCCAAACAGTTTTGCGTAGGAACACCTGGTTAGTCGAGTACTCGCTGCGTGATCAGCAGCTGTGGCCTCTTTACGTGCCTACGGACTTTCAAGTGCCCCTCAACATGTGTCCCTCCTGTGGGAAGTGTGTAGGGGATGAATAACGGGAGCTGAGCAATGGGTTTATTTCAGCTCAGCCTGGCTGGTCAGTGTTTGCTGTCGTTAATCTTCAAACTACCATGTCCAGGCTGGCTGGAAGTATATCCAGGGAGGATGAGAAAAGATTCTATCTGCATCACGTGTGTTTGATGAGGGTTTTTTTTGTGCTTATGTTCTCACTTTTTAGTGGCATAAGCTTCTTAGCTGGGGAGGAGGGCAAAAATGAATACAAAAGCCTGTGCTTGACAGATACAAATAAGCAACAGTAAAATCCCAGGTTGGAAAAGGGAGTATTTTGTTTTAAGGGATGCTCTCCCTCTCACCCTTCTCCCCACTCTTCCCTCTTCTCCTCCTTCCCTCAAGGATCTTAATAAGTGTTATGTGTATGGTTGGAAATTGAGTTCTGAACTGCCTGGACTGTTTCTGCGTAGCTGATGGTCCATGAGAAGTTGCATCTAATTCCTTCTCTATCACATTTCGATGTGAATCTTGCTACGAGTCTTGTTTTTTGTAAAGGCACCTATCTCATACAATCAAGTCATCTTTCTTTGTGCTTTCTGTGTGACAGCTGTGGTCAGACTGTCTCACCCGAGATGATTCTGTGATTTTCTTTTTTTTTAAACTGGATAATCAAAGTCTCAGCATCTCCTTTTCCTTTACATGTCTTCTCTTTGGCATCTCTTTTGTAGCCAGATCAACATAAACCAGAATAAAAATTACTTACCGCTTCTTAAAGAATTAGGTAATAATTTGATTTTTTACAAGACCTGAAACAAGTTTTTCACTGCATCAGTGTTCTTTTAACATGCCAGTGTTACAGTATGCTGTGTGTAAGTTAATTTCTGTTGAATGAAACCATTTCAACTCTAAAAGATGATGGTATATGAAAAGCAGCATCACTAAGGGGAGAAACTACACCCTGAGTTTAGGCAGGAGATGCTACTGCTGATTTGCAAAACTTTCATTTTTTGAGACACAAGGTGAAGTATGTTAAAATTATATTAAAAGTACAATATTCAGAATTTCTTTGCCTTGGTACTACCTAATACTTATGTGCCAAAATTACGAGGAAGGCACGAAAACTAAGTCAGAGAGTGAATTTTCCTTCTGTGATCTAGTAAGCATTATAGATCAGATCAGAGCAGGCTTAAGTCAGTCATCTGGTTTGCTGATGGGCCACCCGCTCTTTTTATAGGTCAGTAGACTTTATAATTCTCTCAGCAGTTGCAGATGCACA
The DNA here is from genome assembly GCA_013397755.1 of Cnemophilus loriae. Taxonomy (NCBI): domain Eukaryota; kingdom Metazoa; phylum Chordata; class Aves; order Passeriformes; family Corvidae; genus Cnemophilus; species Cnemophilus loriae. Next base: position 325,488 of record VZTF01009818.1, on the reverse strand, counting down.
TTTGGTCCATACCTGAAAGTGAGAAAGGCAGAACTGTTTCATAAGTGAGGGTTTTCTTCTCTCAGTGAGCCATATGTGTAGGTAGCAACAGAAAAATCATGCTGCTTCTTGCAATTACTGAGCATTTTTAAAGTTATGTTGGCATTGGTTTCTGCCTCTGCGCTACTTTGGATACAGACTGCTGCCCTCTTACGCTTGAGGTGCTACCAAAGGAGAGTATCTTTGGTTCGTTTGCATCCTTGATAATGTGCAATATCGTGCAAGCTTCCTTTAGTGCTTGACAGCATTACATCTTTATTTTTGCTTTCAGCAAAAGTAGCCTTTTTTGTTTCTTCTCATTCCCTTTAGGTATATGAAAGAGGTGTTGGCAGGTCATTGAACATTCGCTTGCCAGCTTTATTACTGAATTGTCTTCAAGATATCTTTGTGTAAATTGTCTCTAAAATTGTCCAGTGCTGCAACAGTCAATCCAGTCATTGACTGGTGATTTTCGTAGTTAATTCCTGTGTATGGGCAGGAATTTCCAGTCCATGCTAAGAGGGTCTGATGGCTTGAAGTTACCCTCGTAAAAAGGAAATTTGTTTCCTAAAAAACTTAATCAGTAGCCTGAGTGGTATTGATCCTCAGTGAGACTGAGGGTTTTTGCACCATACCTGAAAATGTTATTTGCTTCCAAATTCACTGAGAAGCCTGAGATATTTTTTTTTTAAAGGTAATTTAAATCAGTAAAACAGATAAACATCCACTTAATTTGGAAAAATAAATGTATAAAACTTTATAAATTCTTTAGTGGATTAAGCAGTGCATAAAAACCCAACCCAAAACAGCAGCAACAGCAAAACCACACCAAAACCCAAAAGCCCACCAGTTTTCAAGTCCCCTTGATGATTTCTTGGCTAACAGTCTTTTTCTAAAAAATCTGCTGCTCCCAGTTGAAAGTGACACCTTCATTTCAGTCCGTGCTGATGAGAACTGGCTCTGGTTGTCAGCATTTTAGAAGGCTGATCCGTTCGTCGGTATTCCCTGGAGCCAGTACTTGGACAGCACTCATTGTACTTGTAGCCACTTGCTGTATGGAATATTGTTCTGTAGGATGGGAAGAGAGAGGAGTACGACAAGGAAAGATTACGTCCTGGTAATTGTGTTTGTCGTTACCGTTCTGCTTTTCCCATCCTACCTTCTTCAGTCATCTCTTACAAAATCTTTGTCTTTTCTACACATTTATGAATCTCTTCTAAGTCAGTTGCATTTTTGGTCTGCGTGATAAGTGACTGGTTCAGTCTGGCTATTTACACCTCCTGTGGTTCAGCATGTTTGCCTGCAAGCTCCCTGATAGGTGGAACTGTAATTTTTGCTGTGTGGAATCTTGTCTTATAGGGGTTTTATAGAAGAAGGAGGTCTACTACAACCATAATAACTGGTATGTAAGTTTCCCTTTTCTTTCATAAAAGGAAAAATGACAGTTTGAATAATTAGTAGTTGAGGTAACTAAAATTCCCCCCAAAAAAAGTATATCCTAGAATTAAAGTTCAGCTAAAGGACTAAAGTCAAATAATATTTAAAGTTCATAAAAATCTGGAAGAAAAAACTAAACCAACCTTGCCATTGCCACGCAATGTATATAATGTCTTACTTCCAAGTGAGGATTTTTGCCTTTCCCCTCCCTCCGGCTCAGACAGAGGTATTTCATCATCATGTTCTTAAATGTATTAAATAAAAGATAAAGAAGTCAAAATGGTTCTTTCTTCTGTATTGTCTTTCCCGACTTCTCAAAATCCCTCCTGTGTTTTATTTCTTCTGAACAGTTACACAATAAAATTGACCTGGGAGAAGCAAAGTCTATTTAGAACGGAACCATGAGTTGTAAGGGGTTTTATAACCTCAGTTTTTCTTGTTGACTAGTGACAATAAATATTGAGAAAATACAATGTCGTGACAAATCAGAAGCTCTAATTTAAATCTAAAATGTATGGTTTTCTTTCCAACTCATAGGAAGAGAGGTACGTTTATTCTACAGACATAATCCATAATTTCACCCTTTCTCATGTGTTCCAAGGCTTAGAATCATTCATGCCAAGAAAACTGGTAAAAGAGATGCTGCAGGGAGTGGGGATGGAGGCGAGGAGCCCCATTCCTTGGAGACACCCGCACCCGGCCGCAAGCGCCGGCGGAAGGGAGGGGACAGTGACTACGACGACGATGATGATGATGACAGCGATGATCAGGCTGATGAGGATGATGAGGATGAAGAGGACAAGGATGACAAAAAAGGAAAGAAGGCAGAAGTTTGTGAGGATGAGGTGGGGAATTGTCAGTATAGGGAAACTTTATTTGCCAATCAGCTAAAACCTGTTTTCCTTCTTTTTTTCTGTAATATGGCACTGTTTCCCCAAAATATTGCCATAAATGGGAGGGAAGAATAACTTATTTCCAGTGTTTTAAATTTTTATTAGTTCTTAATATTTTGTTAACTAAAAAACAGAAGAGTAAAGTTACATTTAACATTCCTCTATTGTGAAGCTTGAGTGCCCTTCCTGCGTATTTTTTTCATGACTTCTCCCAGGCAGTCACTGCCTGACTGTATTTGATCACAGGATGATAAATTTTGTTAGTCAGTGTCAGATACAATCCAGGAAGGATCACTGAAAGATTTTTAGCTTGTTGAGCTGATTTTTAATGGAAATGCAGAGGCTTCCACTGGATGAAACCTGATACAAGGCACAAGCAATAGAAAATATTACATTTTTTTTCCACTTGGTGTTGCACTTGGTGTTTTCTGGTTGCCAGAAAATGATCCATTCATGCAAGGTTCGAAGATTTTTAAGACTGCTTGAACAATGCATGTATCCAACAGATGTGAACTCAAATTTTTGCATACACCCTTTTTTAGAAACCCAGCTAATTTCTAGAGTAGGAATAGCCCTTTGTGCTGTTATTCTGGATTTATTTCAAGTACTAGAATTTGTATGAATTTAAGAGAATACCTTAGAGAAACAGCCCAAAGTTCTTAAAAATAATTCAGAATTAAAAATAAGTCATATTTAGATTTCTAATCTTAAGTCTATCCCTTAATCCATTTCTCTCTTGTACAGTCTCCTGTGTTGGTGCACTGGGCATTTCATAGACAAAATTCCAGTAACTGTACAGAAATCCATTTTCTGATCTACCGGAAGTTCCATTGCATTTGTGTTCTATGTGGTATTTCAGAAGGCTTCACTCTGGTACACTTTTATGGAGCCAAGAAATACAAGACTTGTATCTTACGGTGGTGGATGATTTTGGCCATATTCTTTTGGGAACTTGCTGTTATGTCCAGAGATTTTCTTCAACTAAATTAGAACTCTCCTCATGGGAAAGAGCCTCATTTTTAAACAGGCAAGGAGAAGGCAATCACAGACTTAATCTGTGAGTGCATTCCTCTTCAAAAGCCAGCAGGATTGATGCTGTAGCTTTTATAGCAGAGTTGTAATTTAAAGTGGCTCTACAATTTCACGTAGACATTGAAATAAAATGCAAATGTGGACTGACCAAAGACTTACTGATAAGATTTTAAGAGATGCCATTATTTCATGCATAAGGAACACTTAAGATAATTTTGACTATCTAAAAAGCTTAATAGAAACTGACGTTAAAGTCTGTAGTGTTGTATTCATGCACCAACTGAGTTACGTCCAGTTTTCAGCAAACATTTGGCCATGAGCTTTCTCCTTTGTCCACATCTGGGGTGGTTTGAAAAGATTCAAGGTGTATTCTCTTTTCAGTTATTTTGTTGCTAGTGAAATATATTGCACAAACACACAATCTTAACTTTTTTTTTTTCTCTTCACTATTTTCCTCTCATTTTCTGTTACGTCTTTTTCCTGTAATAATGATAAGACGTAGTAGTATGATTTTATCCTGAATTAAATTTGGTGTGACAGTATATTTGGTGATTGTAGGATGATGGGGACCAGACAGCAAGTGTTGAAGAACTAGAGAAGCAGATCGAAAAACTGACAAAGGTGAGATCATTACTCTTTTTTCTACTACAAATGTGATAACTGGATGTCATGACTTAGTATATTAAACATCATTTTCAATGCTCCAATTTAATATAAATGGAAATAAGTATCTACTCTTATTTTGTGAAAGTATGAATGATGCTCCGATTCATGACACCTGAACTTTCAGTTCAGTCTGGTGACGCTAAGTGGATGTCACTCAAAAGGCACTTAATAATAATAGTTGATAATATATTTGCACTTCTGAGAATAAAAAGTAAGGTAATTCTTATCCAAATCTACTTGATATACTCCTGTTTGTTGATCTTAGAAAGTGATGACAAATTTTGTATATGAGAAGCAATGGCTTCAGTTACACAATGGATTGTTGTTCTCATGCCCTCCTTTCCATACTGATTTCTGCAGTTGTGCTCCAAGCCAATACAGAGCTGTCTGGGCTGCACATTTTGAAAGAAGCAGCAATAGAATAGGAAGAGAAGTGTAAATGAGAAAGATGTAATGCTGTAATTAGGGGTACTCATGGCCCATGTTTTTATTGCTCCTATTAGAAAATTTGTCATTTAAGACTTTGTGTGTTGGTTTTTCTCGTGTTCCAAATTGCAGTAAATCACCAGTCCAGGATTCCACCTGACTCCCAGCAGTGTCAATTTAGCAGGGCAAGAACTGAATAAACAAACTGAAGTTCTTGTTGGCTCCCCTCGAAGAGCTGTGTTATGTTCAAAGACAGAATTTATTTCTGTGTATTCTTGTTCTCATTCTTTTATGAACAGTTAAAATATCTCATTAGTCTCCCATCAGCAGTTGCACTATCATCTGTCTTCAGGGCTCTGTTTACCATCTGCTGATGCTGTATAATTGTTACAATTTCAGCTGTTCTCATGCAATGAAATCTTTGATCCAGTGCTTTTTGAGAGTCAGCGATAAAAAAGACAGGGTTCACCATTGCAGTGTGTTTTTAGAGGAAAACTGATAAACTTAGGCTGAGCCAGGGAGTGCTTTAATTGATTTTTTTAAGGGAAGCTTTTTAAACAAAATCATCAAGGCAGTGATTGTGAGTAGAATATCACAACACACAGACACACCACTATCGTGAGTCTCTGAGAGAGACTCCTTGTCTGACCCTTGAAATTCTGTTCAGTCTGGCAGCCAGATGTTTTCTGTAATAATGAGATTTTTTTACCCCCACTGATTCATAATGCTTTCCCTTTTTTAAATAGCAACAAAGCCAGTACAGAAAGAAGTTATTTGAAGCTTCACACTGTTTGCGTTCAGTGATGTTTGGTCAGGATCGTTACAGGCGCCGGTACTGGATCCTACCCCAGTGTGGTGGTATTTTTGTGGAAGGCATGGAAAGTGGTGAAGGTAAGAGCCATGAAGGAATAGTGGCACACAGAGACACACAAGGCCAAGACATGCTGCCCATCTCTGGAGGTGCTGGCTTTGTGCAGCAAGGTCTTCACCCTCAGCTAGATGCTCAACAGGCTGCTGTCAATAGACCTCTCCACTCATGTGGTTCTCTGATATCTCTTTCTGGTTATGAAAGAACAGGTAATCCCTTTCAAAGCGAGGATTGGTATTTTGGAAGTTTTCAGTTGTTATACTTCTACATGCTATGCTTTTTCGTATTTACCTACTTGCAAAGGTTTTTGACTCTTTCTGAACTATTTCACCTTTCCCTGTGGCAGTGACCTCTGTGTATGAAAATTAGGAGGACCATAGAATGCAGAAAAATATTTTCATCCTCAGTTGTTACGTTTTCTGCAAGTGCACAGGCCGTTCTGTGCATGAAGATATGATAGATGTCTGCAAAAATACGACAAATATTTTCATGCAGTGAAGTACCTTGTTTTCTAATCAGCCACATGATTTATTCTCTGGTTTTTTTGCAAAATTTTGCTAATTGATCTTTCTTTAACCAGCAACTGCTGAAATTACTTTGCTAAAACTAAAATGTAATTTTGGAGTTGTGACAGTTGTATATTAACTGTGGTTCAATTTTTCACATGCTTTTAATTGGATAGATGCAGAAATTATGTATTAATCTGACTTTTTTGTTGGTATTAGAATTTTTAAACATAAAACTTCATTTTGGCCACAGAAAAATCCTCTCTAATTTTCATATAGATGAACCAAAACCTCATTGCTCTCACATTTTTCCCCTCAAAAAATAATAAAAATCTGATGCACATCAGAATTGCATGATCTCATGAGAATTGCATCATTCTAGAGAGCTGTTTAATTAACTGTAACAGTACAGCATAGTAGGAAATCTGAGCCTGGTTTTGGGCCCAAAAATAAGCCATAGAACATCCCCTAAATGTAATCTAGATCATCAAGTTATCTTTCTGAAATGGGTAGCATAAAAAATACTTTCTGCTCTGTCTCCTGCTCTGCGTTAACTTATGCTCTGTGTCAGGAATGGTTTTGCAGATGAGTAGCTGCATACAGAAGGTGGTGCTTGCATTTCTTTGGGTTGCTGTATTTCATTATATTTTAACCAGATGAATCCCCAAATGCTTTGGAAATGATACACAAAGAAAATAATTGACATACACTTACCTGTCTTAAAATCGTAACAAACCCACACAAAAGTTTTAGCCAAGGGCTGTAAGACAAACCTCTATTTTTTAATGTTGTCTTAATGAAAGTTTAATCTCCCTGAAAAGTAAAACAGATGTGTTCTTAAATTCTCACCTACCTCCTCTTCCCCTCAGCTCTTAGTTTGCCCTCTTTCTGTAAATTCTACGGTTTATCTATTTCTAATTCCTTTACCTAAACCTTGGAAATAGGAGACATAAAGTGTTGAATGATCTGTCCATTTAAACAATACTTCTCCATCCTTTTGGTGTAGCCATTTTCATGCTTATGCTGATACTTAAATTGTTTATATCTTGATACAGACCATAACTGTGAACACGTTTTTAAGTTTTAATAGGAGGAGATGTACTTTTCTTTGTAGAAATTACAGCTTTTCAGGAGCAAGTAAATATTTGTAGATGTGCCTGCCATGAACTGTAAGCCATACGTTTATTTGTGACTGCAGTATCTGATGAACATAAAATAAGGAGCTGACTTGTCTACCTTCTTCCCCTTTTGCTAACAGTTCTCTATTTAAAACCATTTTATACATTTAAAGACTTTTTGTCTGAATTGGCGGTCAGTATAAGGGTAGAAGAGAAATGGTTAAGAAAGACTAGTAGTGCAAAGAAGACAAAAAAATTTTTTTTTTTTTTTTGTAAAAGGTAGCTCTTCAGGTCTTTTGCACCTCCTATGTTTGAAGAAACTTGGTTTTTTGATCAGCTTATGCTTGCTGCACTTCAAATTGCTTAGATGTTAGCTGTCTGCTTAGTTGTGTGGAGAGTTCCAATCATCGTGTTGGGTAGCTCTTAAAAGGGTATTAAACTTTACAGACTGTTGATACTGTTTCACCGTCAAAGCTGTTAATGATTTGTATTGCAAGAAGTAAAATGTTTAATGTTATTTCAGTATTTGGGGAATATTTGATTTTGTAACAGAAATTTTGGTTCTCCATTTTGTAGTTGTCTGTGTGTTTAATGAAACGATCAATTGAAAAAATAACCTTAAGGCTGTAAACATTGTACTCCCTTGATATCACCAGAGGAGCTTTTCGATGAGGCATGCGGAGTCTTGCAAAAAGAAAGCTGGTGAAAATTTGTCCCTTTCAGAGACTTGGTGCTGGCAGACCACTTCAGATGTGCAAATCCGGTAGCATGTTAGCCATGTTGAGGTGACTTTTCCTCGAGGTGTTTAGTAGTGTTGAAATCTGTATGCCTAGAAACTTGTTTCCTTCTGCAAAGTGCGCTGTGAAGTGAGAAGAGATTTCATTAACGGTAGCAAAGATGTGGGAATCTAACGTGTTGAGCCAGAAATGAAGTAATTTTTAAGTCAAACTATGATAAAAACTTGGTAAAATAGTTGATCTATTATAGGTAATCTGTGCTTCTTGTACTTTTTTAGGTCTAGAAGAAATTGCAAAGGAAAAAGAGAAGTTAAAAAAGGAAGAAAGTATGCATATCAAAGAAGAATTTGAAACAGAAGAAAAATTACATTGCTTAGCTACAATTCACTGTGAGCAAAAGGAAAATCTGAAGGAAAAGGACAGTACTAACCTGTTTTTACAAAAGCCTGGGTCATTTTCAAAATTAAGCAAACTGTTAGAGGTAGCAAAAATGCCTCCTGAGTCTGACACTATGTCCCCAAAACCTAATGGCAGTGCAGCAAACGGCTGCACATTATCTTACCCAGTTAACTCAAAAAACTCTCTCTGCAGTATGCAGCCCCCTGCATCACAAAGCTCCATCGAGAAGTCTGACTCTAATAATCTTTTCAGTCCTAATGCCAGTGGGACAGGAAAGTTTTACAGTTCTCCACTAATTCCAAATGATCAGTTGTTAAAGACTCTTACTGAGAAGAGCAGGCAGTGGTTCAGCCTGTTACCGCGGGTGCCCTGTGATGACACCTCGGTGACCCACGTGGACACACCACCTAGTGCAGCTCCACTCACTCCTCAATCACATCCACCATCAAAGTCACCGTCACCTGTTCCATCTCCTCTTCTGGGCTCAACCTCTGTACAGAGTCCCATGGGATTAAGTCCTTTTGCGTTGTCACCGCTGCAGGTATATAAATTAATTTTTGAATAGCTTGAATTTTCAGAGCTTATTTGGGCAGGATGTCTGTTTAGACAAATTATTTCACAGACCTGTGATCATTATATCTGCATTTCTTTATTTTTTTTCCATTTCTAAATGTTAGTAACTGAATACAGCAGTTTTATAGTACTAGATGATGATGTTTCAAGTAAGCCAATGTGCGATATTTTGTACATGTATTTCAGTAATTAATTTGGCTTTCAGGGTGTTGGCCACTGGTATTAAGTGAAAAGCAAGTAAATAAAACCTAGTTTTTGGAAGTGTAGCACACAAAATCCTACCTTTAGAAGCTATTGTTTTTTAGCATTAACCGGGCCCTAATAAGAAGTATTACATGTCAGTTTTATATTAGTTTTTCTGAAACTAATTGAAGTACTGAGTAAAGGCTTTCTTTGTGTTTTAAATATTGTTTGTCAAATAGCATCCTAATCATAATTCAGGTTTCTTGGTTATAGTAATGGTAGTTGTGCTCTGTAGCAGATGAAGACAGGACTACCTGTAATGGGACTTCAGTTTTGTGGATGGCCTACAGGAGTTCTTACTTCAAATGTTCCATTTCCATCTCCTTTACCTGCTCTTGGATCAGGGTTGGGATTATCAGAAGTGAATGGTAACTCATTCTTGGCATCTAGTGTTCCTGCAAGTAAAAGTGAATCACCAGCACTACAAGCTGAAAAAATAGCTTCTGCCCCTTCTACAGCAGCTGAAGTAGCCAAGCCTGTAGATTATCCTAACCCAAAGCCTATACCAGAAGGTAAGTGTAGTGCAACAATAAGATGATAATTTCTGCAGTGCCTCTGTCATGTTAGAATTATTGTTTTTAATAATTTGCCTATTGATTTTCTAATCTGGTCATGTGTGATCACATAAAAAAAGCATCTGCAAAGTGTTTATGTGCTTGTCTTGATTCAGAAATGCAGTATGGGTGGTGGAGGATTACTGATCCAGAGGACCTAAAATCTTTGCTTAAAGTGCTGCATCTCAGGGGAATAAGAGAAAAGGCCTTACAAAAGCAAATACAGAAACACATGGATTATATCACTCTGGCCTGCATCAAAAACAAGGATGGTATGTAGTTGATATTTATGTTACGCATGGTGTTGGGGCACCAGATAACTGGCATAGAGCTCTTTGAGATGTGTTTAGCAGGAGAGTTAAAGTAATGGTTGGAGAAAAAATGTAAAGGTCTCCTTATCTGTAGTTGCCTTTTCACCAGCCTTGTTCTGGAGAGTTACTGGATTGGAGAAATGCCATTTAATATAAATAGTTCTAGTGGTATAAGTAACCTTCTTAAGCTCTGGTAACCTTCTGAAGCTCTTTCCATCTCTGTAACATTCGGCCTCTCCTTCCCCTTCTTGCCTTTAAATCGCAAGTTTGAAAGCGTACTGAATTTGTTGTCCATATACTGGGTATTTTAAGAATAGTATACTTTTACAACAGTTCTTCAGCATTTGACTGGAGTGATGGGAAAATCAGCTTGAATTTACCAGTGCAGTTGTAATGCTAACTAAAATAATAAAAATGTGATTCTCAAATACAGTTGCAATTATTGATATCAGTGAAAATGAAGATAACCAGGTAACTCGGGATGTTGTGGAAAACTGGTCAGTAGAAGAACAAGCTATGGAGATGGATCTTGCTATTCTTCAGCAGGTGGAAGATCTAGAGAGGAGAGTTGCATCAGCTAGTTTACAAGTTAAGGTAAAACCAACTTTCAGTAAAATGTCTCTTTAAAATAAGTGGTAAGAATTTAAAGCAAATAGCAGTCCTTGTGTATTGGTAAGTGCCTTCTTATTCTGTCCTAATTGCCTACAAATGAAACAAATACACTGTGCAGTATCATGAAGACTCGTGTTTGAAACATTTGATTGCAGTTCAGTCTTCAGCTGAAGATGCTCAGAATGGCAGTTCCTGGAGAGTGTTGTCCTACAGTGCAGTTCCGTGCACATTTTGTTAACCTTCTCTGAATGCAAAGATTGTATTTCACATAGACTGCTTAACTCTCAGGAGGTTTGCCGCAGTTCTGCCTGGTTTGTGTGATTGTTGCTGTTAATGCCTTCAGAAATGACTACAAGTGCATCAGAATAGTTTGCTTGAGTATTGTAGAGCCATGGAGAATGTGTAATGGTTATGAGTGTGATAGAGTTAAGAATTCTCTGGATTTTGGAATTTTTCCAAGGTGGGTATAAGGTTATCAAATTGTGTATGTTTGGTTATAGTACAGGTGCAGTGTTTGGGATCTAGTTTTTGGCACAAGATGGATGTTACTTTCCTGTGTCCTGATACTGTCTCCTGAGCCTGCTGAACAGGTAGACCTGTTCTGATGTTTCGACCAGTAGAACAGGATACTTCACAAGGGGATAAGAATGCAGACTGTTGCAGAAAGGTCCCTTCAGAAAGTCCGGTAATGCTTGTATTTCTTGATTAATTATTTTAGTTCTCTGGATATTTTGGAAAATGTCTCTACAGATGGATTACAAGTAACCGAGATCTACTGGAAACAGCGCTTCAATTACTTAGTTTGATTCCATAAAACAGTTCCTCTGTTTACACACTGAGTTAACAGCAACCAATAAATGCCCAAACCTTTCTATTGACATAGGGTTGGCTGTGTCCTGAACCTGCATCAGAGAGAGACGACTTGGTATATCGTGAACATAAGTCAATTACTAGATTGCACAAGAAGCACGATGGAGATTGTGCTGGAGGCGGAGAAGGCAATGCCAGCTCTCTAGAGCGGAGGAGTGACAACCCTCTAGATATAGCTGTAACCAGGCTTGCTGACTTGGAGCGGAACATAGAGCGAAGGTATCTGAAGAGCCCCTTAAGTACCACCATTCAGATCAAACTGGATAATGTGGGCACAGTTACTGTCCCTGCTCCTGCACCATCTATTAGTGGTGATGGTGACGGGTAGGTTATTGAGATTAACTTGAAAAATTATTGTGCTTCTTTGCTAATTGGAGCCTATTTTCTTATTGCCTGTTATCTATGTACTTTCTTGTATGTCTGTGATCCATATGGATCATGTTATTCTGCATGGTGCTTTGTAAAGATTTTTTTTTTGTTACGTTTGTTAATAATCTTGCAAAGTTATCTTACATTTAACTGGTTGTGACTAAGCTTTGAGGCACGTAGCCACAGTCTGTGCACTACATGAAATTTAGTTGCTTAAACCTTATACTTATTGGCTGTGTACGTTTTGTCATTGCTTGGCTTTCAATGTGATAATGATTGTTCCACATTTAAACATGAGCAAACACAGGTGTGATCTACTTAATTTGCCTGTATTTTAATGCAGAACTGAAGAGGATATTGCTCCAGGGCTAAGGGTATGGAGAAGGGCGTTGTCTGAAGCGCGCAGTGCTGCCCAGGTAGCTCTGTGCATTCAGCAGTTACAGAAATCAATAGCATGGGAAAAATCCATTATGAAAGTTGTAAGTATCTAAACTGTTTTTGCCATATCCTATTTCCTGACTTTAGGCATTTTAAGTTGAATAATGCATTTCTTACTACTTCACGTAAAACCATCACACAGTTAAACTGTACATTGTGCACAGATGAATAACCCTAATGGAAAAGATTGTCCCTTGCTTGCCAAATTCAGCATCCCAAACTTGCTAAGATAGGAAGCTCTTGTAAATGGTTACCTTATTTAAGATGGTAATTATTCATTGATGATGACATCGAGGTAAAAGAGAGTCATTTCTCGCTCCATCTGATGTAAGATACTCTTTCTAATGGAGTGTTTCTAACCTCACCCATGACACAAGTTTTACAGAGGTTCAACATCATATATCCTTCATTAAGGATTTCATTTTTCAGAAAGTTGAGATGCTCCAAATATGCGGCTTCTTTGCATGCAGAGTTCTCACAACTGAATATACAAATTAGGCAAGTGTATGAGCAGACAGGCTGAAATACCTGTTTCCTTGTACACTCAGCAAGTCAATCTGTGTTAACCACATATACAAAAAAAGCATGCGAAGGGGTTATGTCAAAATTTGCATGGACCTCTGAACCTCAGATTTCTGAAAACAAAACCTAGTACTTCAGCAATATTGACTATGATGTGATCAAGTATGACCAGTGTTGTGTAGTGGGTGGCAAAAGTGATTCTTCAATTTGTGGTCCTTTTCCTAATTTTTTAATTTCTGTCAGTCCTATGCAGATTCTAATTACATCTGGACAATTAAAAGATGATTTAAATAAAAGCTGTAATGTCAGACTGTACTTTTGAGTTCATGTAGCTGTTAGTTTAAAGCAGTATCTTTAGATCAAAAAGCTTATGAATTTGGTAGGAGCACGTGAAAAGGCACTGGAATATTTCAAGATGAAGTAATTTATTATTCAGAAAAAAATGTACCACTCTCAATTTGGTTTAAATATTCTCTGCGTTTAAGTACACACAGTTAGAACAGAGTGCTCGTAATGCCAAGGTCACAGATTCGATCCCTGTATGGGCCGTTCACTTAAGAGGTGGACTCGATGGTCCTTGTGGGTCCCCTCCAACTCAGAATATTCTGTGATATCAGTAAACATATGTGTTTGGTCAAAAAGATGTCTAGAAATAAGGGATTAGCAAAATCACACAATGTATGTAAGAAAATTGGCAGTCCTTTAGATATTTTTAAGTTAGTGTAAATTTCAGGAAGTGCTGGGATCATTTGTTTTGCTTTACTGAATTTGTTCATGGTGGCCCTTGAATAAGATCCTTATAGATTATTATTTGGAAATACTCTTGTGAAATATAAATTTTCTTTATTAAGTAGCAATGTACATATGCAGCATGGGCATAAATGAAGAGAAGATTTCGGAGATAGTATGTTTGGGCCAAGAGGTTTTGATAGGTATACCTTTACTTCTCACAGACATTAATGAATTATAAAAAGTGCTCATTGTTTTTTGTGCTATACGGACACCTGTCTTATAATAAATGAATTGCTTTTCCAACGTGTTCCCCAAATGTAGCCTTTAAATTGGTTCCTTGCATACTCCATATATTCTTCTGTGGATATGATCATTAGCAGATTCTGATTGGAGTAAAATGAAAGTAATTTTGAGAGTGAATTTGTGTATTTGAAGGAGAAGAGTAATTTAGGTACTGTTTATGTGTTTCAAATGTTAAAAATTGAATTAAACCCTTTTTTCGTTAATTACAGTACTGCCAAATTTGTCGAAAGGGAGATAATGAGGAACTGCTGCTCCTTTGTGATGGTTGTGATAAAGGCTGTCACACCTACTGCCACAGACCCAAGATCAGCACTATCCCAGATGGGGACTGGTTCTGTCCTGCCTGCATAGCAAAGGTGACACTCCTATCAGGATGAAGGGACTGGAGCAAGTGACTGGTTTATTGCATGTGGTGGAGTTACAGGTCTACCAGTGCTTTTTTTCAGTGAAATTAATGGTCTGTATGTTTTATGGAGGGCTCCCATTAAATGATGAGATTAGTAGTTATATTTAACTTATATTTTAGTGGCAGTAAAGGCTACAGTTTTATTTGTATTAAACTGTGGGATTTTTAATGTGAGTAGGTACAGAATTTTCATGCTAATTCAATACCATAATTTTTAATTTATCTTTTAAAATTTATTCAGTATTTGTCTTTCAAATTTCATCATTAAGTGTTGACAGACCAATGTCTCAGGTTCTGTTTTAAAAGAAAAAGCAGAGAATAAACTTAGTGAATTTTTTTTTCAGGATGTTTATATCAGTCATTTAGTAATGGACTACTGTTTGTCCAAAACTATGCCAACCTTGTTGTTAGGAGGTACTGTTTTACCAATTTGAATGTCAGGTGCTTTTGTATTGTCACAAGTTGAGAACCTAGGTCACTAGTACCAGGAATTTTTGCAGCCTTATTTGCCTTCAGGGAAGAGCAAAAAGTGATTAATATCTAATATTAAATATTTGATTTGTTTTGGTGCTTCTGTTTCTGATCTTTGTTGCTGTCTGTCAGTGATAACAGAGGTTTCTGTAATTTCTAGGTTATTACTCATTTCAGTTCTCTCTATTGTAGGCAAGTGGTCAAACTCTAAAGATAAAAAAAATTCAAATTAAAGGTAAAAAAAGTAATGAACAAAAGAGAAGCAGGAAATTAGCAGGAGAAACAGAGGATGAAGACTCTGCAACTACAAGCGCTGCCTTAAAAAGAGGAAAAACAGACCCTAAAAAAAGAAAAATGGACGAAAATGTTTCTGTAAGCCAGTTAAAGCAAGAAAATTGCACTGCTGTTAAGAAACCTAAGAGAGATGGAGACTCCAAGGACCTGGCTATATGCAGGTAAAGTGTCAGATGCTAAATTTAGGGGTAAGTCCTGTTGAAACAAGTAGTACTTTATCCTTTTTCTCTCTGTTCTGGGGAACAAAAATGCTATTCTTTGTCATATGTATGTATATATACACATTGTGTGTGAGTGTATGTATATGTATATATACACATTGTGTATGTGGGTGGGTGGGAGTGTCTGTATATATACACATTGTGTATGTGTGTATATACACACCGTGTGTGGGTGGGGGCGTGTGTATATACACATCGTGGGTGTGTGTATGTATATATACACATCGTGTGTGCGTGTGGGGGTGTGTGTGTATACACATTGTGTGGGTGGGTGTGTATATACACATCGTGTGTATGGGGGGGTGTGTGTGTGTATATACACATCGTGTGGGGATGTGTGTGTATATACACATTNTGTGTGTATATACTTATCGTGTGTGGGTGTGTGTGTATCTACACATTGTGTGCGTGTGTATATACACATCCTGTGTATGGGGGTGTGTGTGTCTATATATACATTGTGTGGGGATGTATGTGTATATACACATCGTGTGTGTGTGGGGGTGTGTGTGTATATACACATCGTGTGGGGATGTGTGTGTATACACATCGTGTGTGGGGGTGTGTGTATATACACGTGTGTATGGGGGGGTGTGTATATACACATCGTGTGTATGGGGGGGTGTGTGTATATACACATTGTGGTGGGGGTTGTGTGTATGTATATATACACATTGCGTGTGGGGGCGTGTGTATGTACACATCGGGTGTGTGCTGGGAGAATGCTTCTCTCAAGTGAGAGAGGAATGAACCCCAGCCCCAGCAGCAGTGGCACTGATGCCTTTCTCAAGTGTATCAAAGACAGTTCTCTGCTATGCCCAAAGGGGCACACATGAGCCATCTGCTGTGGTAGCATTGTTGCTCAGTCAAAAGAGACACAGTTTAGCCTTGTCACAGTCTTGGAAAGTCGATATTAGCACCTGGTTTGCAAATGGTTTACACTGAGAATCAAAGTTGCAGGACCATGTTTTCTTTTGGAATGTTGATCGTTAGAATTTCATCTTACGTAGGTTGCCTGGAGAGAACTTAATGCTATTTTAGTTACTCAGTTGTCTGTCTCTATGTACGTTGTTCTCAGCCTTGCATGGGGTGCAGAATAAAGTGCTTTCCATTTGTAAAGTGAGTAGTTTGGCAGTTCCTAAGGAATTTATTAATAGTGAAAACACTGTGAATGTATGAACAGTTAAAAAATACCGATTTGAAACCTTATTTTATTCAGCATGATTCTCTCAGAATTGGAAACTCATGAAGATGCCTGGCCTTTCTTACTTCCTGTAAACTTGAAACTTGTTCCTGGTTATAAGAAAGTTATTAAAAAACCTATGGACTTTTCTACCATTAGAGACAAGCTAAGTAGTGGACAGTAAGTAAACCTATTGTAAATTTTACTTTACATTTTAAAAATATTTAAACACTGAAATACAATACATTTTTAAAATTAGCTAAACTATATTGTTCTGCTCTGACACCTCTGTGATTACTTTTACAGTCAAAATAAAAATTCTTAATTGTATGCTTTTATCTTTGCCATATCCAAGTGAAATAGCTTGTTGGATGGGAGAATGTGTGGAACTGCCTGAAAAACAGTAGAACTGCCAGGTCAAATGCACCAAAACAATCAACAGGAAAGCTTTTTTCCCTCATCATTTCTTCATGGAGATATCTTAGTGTTATTGCATGTCAGAGAGAACCAACTGTGTAGGCTTTAAGCTAGTGGAGTCCCTGTAAATGATGTGGCTGTGGAGTGAATTGCCGGCTCTTTTGCGGGTAACACTCCCGTAATGGTGGTTAATCATTTTATAGTCTTACAATTAGACTGCACAGATTTTTAAAAGAGAAGACCACACTATATGCCTCTGTTTACCTTCCCTCCTTGTTAATATCTCTGTGCTCTAATGAATCTGTGAAGATGGACCTTCTGCAGTGTCTGTCAGCTCCACACAGAGCAAGTTTCCTAGGATAGCACAAGGAGCTTTTTAACCTCTTCAGGCTTTTTCTCCCATGAATATGAGATTTAAATGCTCCCCGTGTGCTCATATCAGTAGACTCGTAACTTCTTTTCTTATTTTTAATAATTCCTATGAATATTGGAAAACTCTTTGGGCCGTTCAAGGGTATGTTCAGGGGTAATAAAAAGAACTAGCAAAGACAGTGTCACAGGATTATCTGGGCAGCCTTTTTTTGTACCCATTTGTTCCTCATTTAGATAAATGCAGTTCTATTCAACATTTTGAAAGGACCCTGAGCCCAAGAGTAGATGCATAAATGGAAAATAGCCATAGCATTTTAACTAGAAAGCTGTTGAAGAGAAGGAGGAATTAGTTTTCTAAAAGTTTGTTTTCCAGTACAGGCATGAAATTCTATCTTACCAAACTTCTGAGGAAAATAACAAAACAGTGATGGGAGAGTATTTGCTTTCACTGATGTTCATTTTCTTGTTAGAAATTCTAATTTAAATTCTTCCTTAAATATTTTCTCATGTCGTTGAAATATTTTTCCCTTTTGATTCTCTATGTTCCAAAAATAATTCACTTTTTTCTTCCTTCAGGTATCCTAATCTTGAAGCATTTTCGCTGGATGTCAGGCTTGTTTTTGACAACTGTGAAACTTTCAATGAAGATGATTCTGACATAGGCAGGGCTGGCCACAACATGAGGAAGTATTTTGAAAAAAAATGGACAGAGATTTTCAAAGTGAGCTGAAGCTACTAGAACTCTTTTTTTCTTTTCTTTTTTTTTTTTTGCCATTAAATGAGGACTGATAAGACCAGCAATGTGAACTATATTTACATGGAAGTGCAAGGCACATACGTAACTAATTTTTTCCTTTAAAATATCACAAAGTTGTGATACTGGTTTTAAAGGCTTCACTCCTACAGCAACCATGGCCCCTTGGTTATTGGTTTGTGTGTTTTAACAAACTAATTTAGGTAGAACAGGGAAGCACACCCAAAGAATTTCAAAGAAAGGGGTGTAATAGTGCAATAGCAATTTATCAAAACGCACTGAATATTCAACCACCAGAGCTCTACTTGGGGAAATGGTTCTCTTTTCCCTTTCAATAAATATCTATTTTTAATTTTTTTTACTTTGTAGTTTATTTTTTAGTGAATGTATTTAATTTTATGAATTATTTATGATTATACAGCATTCAGAATCTTCGTTTTCTGTGAAAAGGAAGAACTAGAAAATTGCTTTAAATGTTGAAAATACAACAAGGAATGTTTTAAAATATAAAACAAAGCCAAGTAAAACTGTTTACACTGATGTGCTGTGAAGGCACTAAAAATTAAACTTTACTGTAGAGTTACAAGTACATTTATATATATGTTGCTGCATCACTTGTGTAGTTAAATTGTATTTCAAGACAGTGAAGAAAAATTGAGACATGTATATACTGTTCATTATTGTTTATATTAAGTCTTGTTTTAAATATGTATGATGTGTACATATTGTTTGCAGACATTATCGTTTATGCCTTAGGAGGATGGTAGCATTTTATTTTAGTCTTAAGGTAATTATAGCTCTATGGCTTGTACAGTAATTATCCTCTACCAACACTGTGGAGTCTCCTTAATCTTGGTAGTGCCTGCCTTTAAAACAGGGTGTAGGGGATATTAGTTTTCCATTTTTCTATTTTGTTATATAATTTCAAGCCCCCACGGCCTCAAATTCAAGTATAATCATTTGTATCCATGTGGAAGAAAATTGTGACAATTTCCTACGCACACAGTATTTTTTCATAGAAACATTTCCCTCCATTTGCCTTGCCACAGAATAACAAAAGAAGACATTTGTAACCACTGTGTTTTATCTACTGTGTGTTGTGGTGGCCTGTTGGGGCAGATAGATCGGAATTTTTTTTGTACTAATGTAAGAGTACTTGAAGTTTTATTTAAAAGAAATGTTGTGGAAAGGTAGCATTCTTTTTCTTTTCCTTTTTCAGGAGTGTTATTTTTCACTAGTATGTGTGGCACGGATACAATAAAAGACTGTTTCGCAAACCAGATTTTCTTGGCAATTTTAATACTTCAGGTCCTGTGTATACAGGTTTTTTGGTTTGGGTTTTTTTTTTTTAGGTAATACCTTGGGAGTCTTGCATTTAACATTCAGTTCTTCATATGATGCATCTAATTCTCCTGGGCTTCTAATGCTAGTTCAAAAGGAAGCAATTGCCAAGCAGTCAGAGAGCAGTTCCCTGCCTGTAAATAACTGAGGAGCTGCCAGGCTGATCACTGTCCTTACAGACATGGAAATGCACATGGTGGATCATGTTTCTGAAAACCACTGTCCATGTATGGTTTTGTCCCTTTTTTGGCCTGTAAAAGGGCAGTGGTCATAATTCTTACTCTGACTGAAGAAAATACAGGAATTACAAACAGATATTGTGGAACCACAACACCTGTAGTTCTCTCACAAAATAATGTTGGGAGGGGTGTTGGTTTTTGCTTTTAAACTAGGTCTGCCATGTTTGAGACTTAGTGCCTGTTTTTTAATGAACGTTTCCATTGCTTTCCCCAGAATATCTTGTTCAGTAATATTTTTCTTTATTCCAAAGTCCTGTTAGAATAATCTGTTATTACTTTGAATAAAAAAATCCATTTGGGTGTCAGACAGTCTTGCATGCTAACATGAGCTCCCGCCCACACTGACTGCTCCATGCCTTTCCTTTCCGTGACCTCTCTGAAGACTTCAGTAAAGAGGTTTGCTGACATGTACCAGAGATGTGAAGATTAATCACTGTTTTGAATGTATGATGGTAAGCTTGTAAGAAGGTGTTATAAATATGCTTAGATAATAGAGAAATCTAGTTCTTCAGTGATTTTTTTTTTTTTCCAGATTCTGTACTGGTTAATACTTGTCTGCAATACTAGAACCGTTACTTTTCTGAAATGTCAGACAGGTTACCAGCTACACTACATACAATATCTATAATACAAGTTGCATTTTTTTCAGCTTGTATCTCAATTCAGCTGAACAGCTGGGAAGGTGGCAACAGCTACTATAGTGATGACAGTGAGACAAGCATCACCTCTCTCTGACTTGACATGGCCAGTGTTACTGCTTTCCTTGCTAACAGCCAGTGTCTTCATTACTATTGCAGTAAAATGAAATTTATAGGAAATACTATATTTGAATGGCAAGCTTGAGTCATGCATATGCCCTTGTATCTCCACAGGAAAGAGCAGGGATTTAACCACTAGAAAAATGTTTGTAATGTTTCCTCTTTGCTAATTTTCTTTCCTGTTGATGGTTGTATTAAGAGGAAAAATTTTCCAGTGTGCTGTCATCCTTTCTGAACAAAGTGTGCTGGTCTTAGTTTAGAGAATTTATTCTGAAACTTTCAAACTTTATGTTTAATAACTACTGTAATGGTGCTCAATGAAGAGTGTTTTGGTTGAGTGTGGGTTCTCTTTTGTCGCTTGTCATCTCTTTGAAAAAAATGGGATGATACAAAAGCAGCTGAAAATCAGATGTCATAGCTGTTTTGGACAAAATACGTATCTTTAAAAGGAGGTCTAAAGCTTTCTTTTTAATAGTGGCTGTCACCTAGGATTCGGAACAATGAAAGGCCAGGCTTCAGCCGTGGATCACAGTGTGTGCAATCAAATGACGTGCTATAAAACAGAGCGTGAGATGGCACAGACTAAACGCGGAAGGCCGATCATTTAGGGAATGCTTCCTGGGCACAGTGACTCCGAGAAAGTGACTTTGTGTTCCTCAAAACATGTAGGTGCCGCCTAAACCATTTATTTTGCATGAGTTGCTGAGCGTGTATGTAGAGGGGGGAGAGGGCGATGGTGTAAATTACCTGACGGCTGCTGAGACTGGGGGAGCACTCTTTCGGAACTCCCCTTCGCTCTGCTCGAGGGCCACGCCTGTGGCGGGCGGGGGCCGGGGTGAGGCGGTCACCGTGTCGATCTCAGCGGCGGAGCGTGGGCCCGCTGCCCGCTCGAACACGGCCGGCTCCCGGCAGTGCGCGGATCTGAGGGCGCGGCAGTGGC